>OX375884.1:67686483-68130823 GCA_947359465.1 Metellina segmentata
TGAATCACCCTTTTGTAAAAGTCCGTCCACTTTCTGAGGGAATAAAAGAATCAAAAGCTAAAGCAAGATGGTTTGCCAGTAAGATTTTTCTTTAGGATTTATTGATAAGCTGGATATCTACCTAGTCATAAGGGTTTGAATTCGTAAAAAAGTTGTATAAGTCATAAATATATCAAAGTATGGTAACTCCCCAATCTTTTTAAACATTCATAACAGATGTAGTCTAAAGTACTACCTATACTGTAATCCCTACCAGCCATTGTGAGCATTACCAATCATTTTAAATATCTTTTTTTACATTTTTTTTTACAATTATATTCTCTTTTACTTTTATTTTGGTTGATATATTGAAAGTATTTAGAAGTATAGTTTTTTATAATATTTTATTTGAAAAAGTTGTTTTTGTCCACTTTAGCCCCATGATGTATTTAATGTAAATACAACTCATGAAAGTATGTAAAACCATAATGAAATCAATTTTAACCTAAACAGTATAATTCCTTAAAAATGTTATTCTTAAAGCATATTTAATTAATTTTAAGCCTAATATATTTGCTATTAGGAACTGCACTATATTATAGAATCCACTTCAAAGACAAATCAACACATTAGAAAGCTATTTTTTTTTTAAGTTTTACTTAGTGGGAAAATTATTTTAAAATGTAGAAATGGAATTATGCTTCTATTTTGCAATCAACATTAAATGTCAACTGAGATGTAGTGCGAATTGTGCTACCCGCAACATCTGGTGATGGTAATTTAGCTATAATTTCATTTCTTGACATTTGTGATACGTCCTTGACATATGGGAAAAAGAAAGATTCATTCTACTTATGAGAAGAGCAGCTTTGTGTGTAAAAACAATACAAATCCTTATAAATTATTTTACCATTTCACAAAAATCGATTAAATTTAATACATGCCTAAGTTATTTGTGAAGGAATTTTTCCATAAACAATCCTATTTAATAAATAAATAGCCTAAAATGTAATATTTAACCTATGTTTTCCACTGAAAGCTAAATGGGGCTAGTGTTGACATGTCCACAGTAGCCCCACCACCATGTAGAGCAAAAGTGAATATCAAAATAGCTATTGAATATATTCATTTATGACATACTGTCACCTTTTTTTTAAATACTGGATTAAAATAGTCTAATCTAGTAATTAAAAAACAAATCAAGAACTTATTTTTTCACCATGAAAACCTTGTTTTATAAATTGCTATTCTGCAAAAACTTGCAGAGAGATTTTGACTTATAAATGGCAGAATAATTCAAGTTTCCACACTAGCTCCCTTCTCCCCAACTACCTATTCAAACTATTAAATGGTAGCAAATAACCATGTTTCTTAATTTATTTTTCTTTTGTATAATTTTACTTCCTTAACACTTAACACTATTTTTAGGCAACTGTGAGCCCAGTAAACCTAGACCTGCTACATCTGCAGTTCTTGCTCGGCGTCTTGTGTCTGGTGCCTTAGGCTTAAAAGTTCAGACAACAAAAGAACAAAGAGAGATGGAAAGAACTATGTTAAAGGAGGCTAAAGGTTTGTTTTTATGAAATTTATTGTGGATATGTCAATATCCCTTTGCATGATTATTTGCTATTTCATGAGTAATTTTTTAATAGTTTAGCCAAGTTGGTGTCACCCCTGTCAAAGACTATTTTATTTCCTTTTGTGGTAGTCTTAATAATTCCATAGCAAGTACCAGTTTTTTTATTGAGGACCTCAGTGAGTCTTTTCGTGTTACCTTGTCTTCATGTTCAAGTCTAATGTAGAGTTATTGACTCTTAATACAACCTTAACTCTCTCTTTTTGGATAAAGAAAATCTAATTTGTATACTGACAGATTCCTTGATGACTTCAATGTCACTGTTAACACACACCAAGCAACTACTCTTTTGGAATTGAAGAGTTAAAAATATAGGTCTTAAATAAATACTTAGTGTGTCCATGTTATGAAATATCAAATTTACATTTAATTACATTAAGTTCTTGTTTTTCTAGATGTATAACAGTATCCCCCACATAAACAATTAGAATAACTTTTTAAGACTTATAAGCTTAATATTAAACCATTTTAATTGAACAAATCTTTGTTTTTTAATAACTCAGACCAACTCCAAAATTCCATTCTCTAACACTAGTCTAAGCCATGAATTGTATGCTAATTTTATGTCCTACTGTACATTAGAACTATACAACACGGACATTAGTAATACAAAGATTAATTTTACAACCGTAAAAGTACAATATGTGAAATAAAATCAATTCCTGACCTCAGTCTAAAAAACTTATGCCAGCCACCAATCTTGTTTTATATTTCAAAGATTATTTTCTTATTTATTCTTACACATAATACCCACTTGTAATTATTACTTGATGGGTCAGCCAGATCCCACACCTGTTAGTCCTCCATATTTTTAGCTCATTGACCATTGTACCATCTACATAACTTTGTCTGGACTTTGTTGAGTGTCTTCAAATATTTTTGGCATCTCAATGCTATAACATGCGTGCTGAAATATACCATCCAATCGATCACTGATATGAACTGGTTCATTTCAAAATAAGAAATAGCAGCATAATCGACATCTTCTACTTTTAGGATCAAAACAAAATGTATCCATTTCAAACTATTTTATTTCTATCACAATAACTTTTGACCTTGTTTAGAAATCTCAATCTTGTTTTGGTTTTGAGTGATATGTAATACAAATCTATGCAATGATTTTTTGTTTAAAGCCTTTTGGCTCTTTTTCCATTTACTAATATTTAGGAGGCAAAAAAATATTAGAATTCTTAACTCTAATTTCCCCCATCTAATTTGCCTTAGAATACCAACTTTGAACTCAATTTTGTTGTTGAATTCATATTTAAGTTACATTTTAAATAATCAGAAAATTTATTTTGTCTAAACAAATGCATGACATCATTTTGAGTTTCATCAGTACTTCTATGAACTGTTATGATCAGCCTCTCTCTCTCTCTCTCTCTCTCTCTCTCTCTCTTCCTGTAGGAACAAAAAAATCCTGTAACCCTTTCTTTTTCTAGCATAGCCCACAAGTATTGCCGACTTATCTCAAAGCTGCAGTTTATTCCTTTGAACTTTTGGAACATACAAACATGGACGGCAGCAACCCAAATATATTGAGGTGTCTGATGTAGGGAGAAACCACTCTATACTTCAATTGGGACTAAACCCTTGTTCAGTTTGTTCACATCTATTCTTTATGTGTACAAATGCCCATAAGGGCTTCCACTTCAAATCATAATTCCATCAATTGTCATGAAGCTTGGCTCATATTCCATCAATGGGAGTCCTATTTAAATTTTCCAAAGCACCATTTATTTGGAACTCTACCGAGTTTGGAAGAACAGAAAATCCTCAGTTAATACCTGCCAGGAAAGCTCAATTTTCATTGTTGTATGACTTTCTCTAAGAAGAATCACCCTTTTTCAAAACATTGTCTTCCATATGTCCCAATCTTTTACAGTATCCTGAGACTTCAGATGAAAAGCAGTTTTGCTCCTTTAACATCAATCTTGTTCAGTTTGTAACAAGGTTCCACTTCCTTCTAGTTCATCAATTGTCTCTTCAGAGCATAGTTCTTTCCCTCTTGAAGGACATGTATCTTCAACAACTTTAAAATCTTTCAGCTTGGAGGAGGGTCACCATGGCTTGGTGGGTTTGGCCACTACATTAGCAACCTATGAGTTGTAGGTGGGGCATATTTGATTCCTTATACTGGGTATATTTCTTTATTGGTAAAACATTCCTTGTGTGTGTATGTCCATGTGTTTGATATTGCTTGGGGCAGCTTGGCTATATTTGACCCTTGTGCCATAAAACCCCAATTCCAACCTTGTAGCTTTGGTCAGTAATTGATCTGTGATGTTATCCACTGTGAATGTATTTGCATAAAGTTGATACAGTAGCTAGATGAGGTTATACTCTGGAGTAAAAAGCATTACAAGCTTAAAGCAAACCATTAGCTTTGGAACATCAAAGTCAAGATATTTTATTTGGAGGTTTTTTCTACCATCTCATTAAAAATACTGAGTGTTCCTTCCTCTGAATCGTATTGTATGTCGAAAAATTCATTGACTAGTCTGACCAATCACGTCTTTGAAGCCAGTTCTAAATGGTTTTTTAAAATGCGCCAATGAAATTACGCCAAATTAGCGATTTCACGAAGGTAGGATACTGTAATCCGGTTGGAAAATTGCCAGAAATTTGTTTGGGACAAATCAACTTTGAGAATCTGGGATTTCACATATTGGGTTGATGCAGAAGTTCGTCCTATTTTTTTTGGACAAAAAGTGAAGAACAATTATTTTATTTACTAAAAATTGCATTTAATCAATATACTAGCATGTGCTGTTGTGTTCAATGACCTATACCGTTCTCATAAGTTCTGAGGTTTCTGGATAAAGATCTGATCCAGATAACCAAACATTTTGAACCACTTGCGACACTTGGAATCGTCATCGGCACCCTCACTGTACACAACACATCGTTTGCGCTTGTGAAGCATTCTTGCCTTTTTCGGAATGAAAAAAGCATAAAAGGTCAAAAATGCACCTCATTTTCTACCAATTTTAATGCTTAACAAAAATTTTAAAACAACTAAATAACACAATTTTTTTTCCAAATACTTGCTGAAATTCCTTCTTTTAAACATCAAAACTCTACACATATGAAGTAAATAACATTTCGGTTTTGTACTGCAATGCCATCTACAGGGTTCCCACGGTCCTTAAAAAGTCCTTGAATTTTTTTTCCCAAACTAGAGGTCCTTGAAAGTTCTTCAAAATTCCGGAACTTGGTCAAAAGTCCTTGAAAGTACTTGATTCTTTTTGTCAAGTACAAAATTGTGTAATTTCGTCTTGTGTTGGAGCTTGTCCAGACTAGTTTCCTTCACGGCAGATGCGCCATTTGAGCATCATTCTGAATAATGCCAGTGTTACGCATTTTGACACCAAGTGATATATATATATCAGACTAACCATCCATAGTTGATGGCATGTGTGAAAGAAATAAAGTAAAAAAATTGTCGTTTTTTTTTTTTTTTTTTTTTTTTTTTAACATTTTTCTTTTTAATTGACATTTTTTGCATTTTCCTTGTTTTAGGCCGTTATAAAAAATTTCAGGTCTTTGAAATTATTATTATTTTTTTTTTAAAGTCCTTGAATTTTTTGCAGACAAATGTGTGGGAACCATGCATCTAGCTCAAAAAACAGGATGACCTTTTGCCTTAACCCAATATATTGTAAAAAAAGGCTGTTAAATGCTGAATTATTTTTGAAATTAAAGGACTGGTATTGAAATCATTTACAGAAATAATTTATTTGAACAAGCAAACTTTAGGAAATGAATTTCACGTATATCGCAAAAAAAGCCATAAAGCATAGTTTCATTTTCATTAAGTGCTGATGTATTATTCTGTGAATTTGAATTTTCAGGCTACTCATCAAAACAGGTTGGCATCTCTAGATATAAAACATGGAAGTAAAATACTATTTTTTTTACATACATTAACACGAATAAAATCCTTACATTATGAAAGCGAGTAGACAGCAAAAATATCCACACAAATCGTAAACAACACTACTGGGCCTTGAGCTGAAGCTCAGCTGCCTTTCCCACTTTCCTTTCAATAATTGTTTAGGTATTATATTTCCAGTGACTTGTATTGATTGAGATGACACAAAATTAGGTACGATTGTTGTAACCTCGTTACTTTGGGAAGAATTGAGAAAGGAATATTTCTTTATACAGCCTCAATCAACAGACCTATACCTCCCAGATTTGCTGTTCTTGATCCAATTCTGGAGCTCATCTCTTGAGGACATAAGTGACAAAACCAATTCTCCTTGGATTTTTTCCTTTGGGAACAATCTCATTTGTAAAGAAATGGGAGTATGCTACACCTGTATTGTATGAAAGATGTGTAACAAACTGTGCTGTTATTGGCAGCAAAACTTAACAAATGTTTTTTTTTTAATATTGTGTTAAGTATGCTACAAATTGAATATTTGCCATACCAACCTCCAAGGTATGTTAAATTTTATTAGAATTGGTAAAAAATGGTCAGTTTTGTATCTGAAAGAAAAGGTCATAGTAATCTGTTGTATTTTCTAAGTATATTACAATTCCTTTTATTTGTAGTTATGTAGACATAAATACATAAATTTTCTTTCTTTTATTTCAGAGAAAAGAAAACTCAAAGCGAAACAGAGACAAGATATTTGGAATGGTTTAGTATGAAGTGCTAATAATTATTAAGTTTTTGATTATCTGTTAAAAACAGAGCTTAAACATTTTAAATATTATGGTATTATATATAACTGTATATTATGGTTTATCCACTTGTACCTGAGGTCTGAACACCTCAAATTTTATTGTTGAAAAATGTATATTACAGAAAGAAGTAACAAGTTTGTCTTATTGTAAACCTGAATGAGAAAAGCAAACATGACTAAGAGTTAAATATTTTTACAAATCAAAGTTTTATTGATACTTGACATGTATTATATATATGTATACATTGGTCAAGATGTTGCGAAATGTTAACTATTTATTGGAAAATGTTATAAACTAAAAAAAGAAAAAGAAACCTTATATGGAATCTAAAGTGCAAAGTTTTGGACTTTTAAAATGGTCATGCAGTTTTTCATATTATATCATTGGCAATTAATTTTCGAAGTTTTGGTGGTGTATTTAAAGATTATACGGAAAGTTGGTCAAATGTTGCAGATAAAAATGGATCAAGCATGGTACAGGCATATCTTAAAATATATATCTTTCTTATCTACAAGAATGTCAGTTTGCTGTGATCTAAAAATCCTATGAGAACGACATGAATCTAAAGTGCAAAATTTTGGACTTTTAAAGTGGTCATGCAGTTTTTCATTTTGACCAAATATTTCACCATCTTCACTTCCCCTGTGATTTTTGGATAACAGTTGTTGTATGTAGGAGTCAAGTATCAAAGTATTGCTGTGTGGTATCGGTTGCTAGTCTGCCTTCTTACCAGGCTTCCATGATAAATCTTTTATGTCATTGTTGTATTCTGCTCAAACTTTTGGGACGAATTGAAACATTTCAAGTGCCTTGTTATAATTAAGTATTGTCTATTGATTGGATCAGGTTTATATTTTTTTGTAATATTATGTACATTTCATGCTATCACTGGCCTTCATAACTTAATTAGTTCATTGGAAATTTGCTAATAAATATCCTGTAACAGGGAAACAATTCACAGAATATATTTTTCATCTGAAACAGATATCCATAAATCAAAAGGAATTACCAAACGTTATGACTTCACTGTTGATTTATCTCAGTCCTGTAATGTCTTTCATAAGATTAATTTAATGTTATTTAGATCCTTATGCCAGTTTCATTATTGTTCATATCTTCAGCTTTTGTTGTTTCACCTTTCAATGCAAATTATAAATTAGCAAAGGAATTTGTCCTAATTCTAGCTGTATTTAACTCATAACATTTTGAATTTTATCATTGGCATTGTACTCAAGCAATACCTTTTATGCTCTTAGTTTCAATAGTGTGTTTTATTTATTCTACTTTTATTCTTATCTTCAAATCCTGCAGATTTATTTGTATGGCTTATTTGAAGCATTTGCTTACAGTAATTATATTATTAATAGAATTTAGCATTTTCAACAAAATTGTAACAAGTAAGCAGTACTATTTCCGGAAAATAGTTCTGCAACTTCAAGTGTGGTTGCAGATCTATCAGGGTTAGATGTATTTAAAAAATTAACACTGAAACGATCTTTAAAACTGGTCTCAAGAACCTTTGGTTGAGTTTTCTTCAACCACTCAATTTTATCATTTGCTTTCAGCTAGTTCCAGCCTCGAAATCACATATTTTACATCTTAAAAACTATATATATATTTTTAATTTAAAACTGAAAATACAATAAACATAACTCAACTAGATGTATGCAATTAGCCTTAATTGTTGTTATTAGAATCTTTACTATTGTAGAAATGAATTGTTTGACTACTTGTGTCTGAACAGTGTCACTCAAAACCAACTTATTTTCTATATACACATGGTTGGTGTTAATACATGACTCAATTTTGCATGCTTAACTGAGGCCATCCAGAAACATTTTAATGTTCCTTTTCATGTTCACATTTTAGATTGCAAGAAATTGTATTGTTGGTACATTTTATCTTTTTTTTTCTATTGATAAAATAGCAGAATTCATGATACTTGAAATTCCTTTATGGTATTGTTTACCAGGATAAAATATGCAAATACTATTCAATTTTGAATTGTAATTTGCATTTATTACATTCAAGGTAAGAAACCTGCAACTGAAAATCGCAGCTGTTTTATTGGTAACTGGCTGAAAAGCTGTTATTTGTGGATGTTACATTTGATTTAGATAAATTCAATGTGTTTTTTATATGTTTTGAAATTTTTTTTTATTGGTATTGTTAACTAATTGACATTTTGTCTCATTTGAGGAATATCATTTTTGAATTGGATAATGTTAAGTAATGTAAGTCGCACACACAAGTGAATCTTTGTTTATATATAAATACAAACTATTGGAAGGTGGCTAGGCAATTTAATATCAAGCAAGGCAACTCGGTTTTTTGAACAAGTTCAGTCACTTTATGTCCTATGTGGTTTGCCACTCCATTGTAATTTTTTTTTGCCATTAACAGGGCTAATTACTCTGATCTGTCTAAAGTAAATTCCTAGCCACTATGAATGTGCATGCCAGAGTAGAATTCAAAGTGTCAGTGTGTTGTACAAAGGGTAAAAACTTACCATTCAACTCCCAAGCTTTTTGATTTCATTTTAAGATCTTGTTTTTTTATTGTCTTTTTTTAACCTCTACAATATAAAGTGTATATGTTAGTAGCCATTTTGAATTGAAGAAACGGTTTGCTGTATATTTTGTTATTTCTTTCATGGTGGACAAAACCTCACATTTAAATTTGATATCAGAATACCAATTTCTTTCACATGAAGCAATTTGGCATTAAAAATATTATTTTACTAAATAAGTTTATTTGTGAACCAAGAGTTGTCTGTCTACAAATCTAGAAATATGACCTTCCCACATATTCTTCACCCTTACATCTATGAGACCAAAAGTATCTGAACACTTGTTCTTTTTATGAAATGCATTATGTTGATGAAATGGTGTTGTGATTAGATTGTTACTTTAACAAGTCTGCACTCATATAGTAAGATGCCCATTAGATTTTGAAATTGTCTACTGGGAAATAGACTTCCACTATTAAAACATTAGGATTAGTTATTTATATTATTGACCAACGTTACTATTTATCAAAATACTCTTATTCATCCCAAACACATTCAGTAGAGTTTAGATTAAAATTCTCATTCCATATATAGGGCATTTATAATATAAGAATTGGATTTGGACCTTCATGATGCACCAGAGAGCGATTTGTTTTAAACCATATACCTTTGGAAAAGTTATAAATCTAAAGCACATTTATTTCAAATGAGTATAATTTAAAGACAATGGATTTTGATGTACATATTCATGTGGGATTTGCATCAGTGTCTAGGCATTTATTACGTATTCATGGACAAACAACCCTTTAATTAGGCAAATAAGACACAATCCAATCCATGAGAAGGCACACCCTCGTGCTTTCCAAACATTACACACTTGTGGTCAGTAGTCGCTCACGCTCTACTCTACTGATGCAGAACAAAAGTGTTTTTCAATAGTTCATAACGCTATCTGGTGGTCACTCAAGATTCCCACAGTTGGCCACTGACGGGTCGCTGTCCTTGGGGACCACTGGAGTAGTCATCTCTAGATCTTACAACTGTGCTGATTTAATTAATCTGTAACTTCATCTCTGGAAAGAAACATCTGAAACCAGAAAGGAAATCGAAATGCCTTAAACAGGATTCGCACGCTAGTTTAAATGGACTTTCGTTTTTAAGAAGCACTTAAAACTCCTTATTTTTATGTGCTACTCCTTAAAAACTCCTTTTTTTTTCCGCCGTTTCAATTTCGAAATCCGCTATCGTTCCACCGCAAGAATTGATTCCAAAACGTACTGTTTCAATTGCAAAAGGATACTTCACGTCGCTCGCGGTGTATTGGCAGCAAGCTCTGAAAATTTTCCCTCGAGAAAAGGCTATGATCAGTAAGGTGAAGCGGTAAAGTTGAAGGGAGCAGGGCCACATGTTTGTCCGACCCCTATAAAATGTCGTTCGCTAACAGCTCGCAAATGGTGATCGTTAACGATTGAAAGAGCTTTGCCAACGTATTGAAAATCGCTATCTGTTATCATCAAAGTTGATAATTACAAATTCTGTAATCGCTTTTAGTGAAAGCGATAGTTTACTTATTAAGTAAACAAAATACTATCGCATTTTATTTATTTTGAATTTAATTCAGCATTAAATCTTGATAAAAGAGTAGCATTGTGAATGTATTGAAAATCGCAATCTGTTATAATCGAAGTGGATTATTTCATGCTTGAATATTTGAAGTTAAAATATAATTTACCTATTCATTTATAACAGAAGTAATTGCGGATTTCATTCATTTTTGTCTGAAATCTGGCATTGGTATTTACCTGTAGAATACAGTACAAAGTCCCGAATTTCGGACTTTTCCGGATTGCGGACTATTTGCCTTTTTTTGTCAAAAAAACGTTAATCTAACCCACCCCCGTGCGAATTTTGCGTTTACAATAGTAAAATAACATTTAAATATGAATAATTTTTAAAAAAGAAAAACCTTTTAAATACAATGCAATTAATTTCACTTGCAAATCTTCTAATTTTTCTGTCCGTTATTTTGCGTTGTTTCATCAGTTAGGTCCAGGTTTAACTTCTTGTTCTTTACAAACTGTCAGAAAGTTGTAAAAAAGTGAGAAAAACGAGAAGAAAAAAAAAACGTTGGTTCGCAAAAGTCCGGATTTGGAACTTTGTACTGTACAACTTACATCCTAAAAATATTTAATTGATATTTTATTTTGAAAAATACTTAAAATTGAAAACAAATATGCTTGGATTTCTATAATTGTGAGTTTTAGCTGGGATTTGAGAGAAATGTGTTCTTTAAACTGGTAAACGTTATACTGAGATTTCACTGTATAAGAACTGTTTACAGTAGCATCCTAGATAAAATAGCTTCAGCGAGCAGGGGGGGAAATGAACTTGTGTTGAGTTGAAATATCAAAACATAAATTAAGTGGAACTAAGTTCTTAAAAGTGTTGAAACATTTTTATTTTTCACACTTGAAAATATGTGTATAAACCTTCTACAACTCCTTAAAAATTTCGAAAGAACTCGTTAAATAGTCCTTAAATTTTATATTCTGTGACTGCTTAAAAATTTCAAAAGAGCTCATTAAATACTCCTTAATTTTTATATTCAAATTTCTGTGTGAACCCTGTTAAAGTAAACTGCATATGTGATTCGCTTAAGTCCCTCAGAGCATTTTCGTGGTGTTGGCTGAAACTCTCGTAATACTAAAGATTCAAGTTTGTCATAATTTATTTCTTCCCCAATGTTTAGAAAAACATTATCAACTTTCTTGCCAATATTAATAAGAATATGAAAGCTTGTTCCAGAGATGGAAATACAAATTAAAATTCTCTGGTTTGGTAGGAATAGACACTTTTGATAAGTTTTTCAAATGAAACAATTCCTGTTCTGCATTACTATTTTGTGAAATGCTTTGAATAGTCTGAATGGCTTCTCATTCTACTTTTTCTAATTGCGCTAACTTTATTCTCTGTAATTCATGTTCACTCTTGGTCAGTGCTTTCTTATCTTCTATTACATTACTTAACACATCTTGGAACAAAGTCTAGATCATTTTAAAAACTTCACTTCCTTCTATTACAGTTTAGTTCAATTATGGTTGCACTTGGTGGTACTGATTTGCCAAACCTTGTGTGACACACAGATTAAATCCTCTTTCCGCATTTTTGAATCGCTTTATACATAATCATAAGTGTCCTACCTATTTTATATTTAATGTATGAACTATCCACAGCCAGAAATGTGGAGTATATCTAGGCAATTATTACACATTCATGGACAAATGCTGAATTTGACAAATAGGATAGACAATACAATTCAGGAGAAGACATATCCTTGAGCTCTCAGTACACATTTCTCATCACTACTCTACTGATGTCAGAACAAGTGTTTTTTTCAATGGTTCCTAACGTCATTTGGTGGCCACTCCCTAGATTCTCACCTTTATACTGACCATTTACATGAAAACTAAATGCTTAAAATATCTGTCCTTGCATCCTTTAAAAAGTTGCACTTTATTCCAATTAATCTTGAAGCTGAATGTAGAGTTTAGAAAACCACATAAAAAAATAACAAGCAGTTAAAGTTCATTTTTCCACAAAATGTTTTTAATGTTTGAACAGGTATTGATCATTTTAGATTTTTAATGTATAAAGGCTATAAATATGGATTGTTTACTCAATAGATAGGTAACATCAATTTTGTCCAGTTTGACAGATAATCTAAATATACTGCTTAGGCAATATTATAATTTCAAAATTAAATACAAACTACCCTTATTTATTAGCTGATACAGCATGTTTTTATAATTTATTTTACAGTTCTTTAAATTCAGTTTTTAAAATACAGTAATTGTAACCTTGGCTTTACTGTAATTAGTATAATTTGAGGGATTACTGATTATTCTAACTAAATACCACTGAAATCTTGCATTCCATGATAAGGTTTTTTGTTTATCTAAAATGCTCATGAGTGATTGGGAATATAATCACATTCAGTATAAAGTGGGGAAAGAACCCTGTTTCTATAAATGACTACTTCAATTTTTCGAAAATAGAATGGTGTTTTACTTCAATATATTTGAATTTAACATGTGTATATTTAAGCAGTTGGTCTTAAACAATTACATATTACTTTTGGGTGACTAAGTTAGCTTAAACAAATCATTTCCCATAACTAGTGGTGACATCCATTGGTATGTTGATTGAATACAAAAGTTCACTTACATTATGCTAATTTTAGCAGAGCTTCATCCATAGTCTAAATTCACCAGCAAAATAAATTTACCCAAATACTCAGTACATGAAGAGGTGAAACCTATAAACAATGCTGATTCAAGACAGTCATTCCCTTTATCTGTTTAAAAAACTAGCAATATCACATAGTAATATGGTTATTTTATGCAATTTAATGAAAATAAAGTTTAAAATTGATATCTGACAAATGTATCATTTTTGCATGCAAGTTTTATCTGCAAATAATCTAGTTTGCTTAGAAACTTGACAAAAAGAAACAAATATATTATGCAAAACAATATTAGCAAATATTTTCAAGTTATGCAAACTGTCTTGTAATCTTCACTTCATGTGCCAAATATTTTTAGAGTAATATATTTTAAAGTTATCTTTCAAATGTTAAGCTATACAATCTAGAATGCTTGTATAAATATTGTTTTTCTCCCTTCAAATTATGTATATAATTATTATTCAATTGTTTTACTATAATTTGCATTTATTTGTACTCTGATAAGTCTAGTCATAGTACCCATATCAAACATACTGTATGTTAAAATCAGATTTTTAAATAAACTTATCTTAAAACCAAGTTTATGATTATTTTGAGATTTTAATTAGGACACTCGACTGAAATTTGATGACTTTTGAAATGACTTTTTTAAAATATCCTTTAATCCATACTTCCAAGGGAATACACATGTGGGTGTCTGCATGTAGAATTATGTTAGACCAATATGAAATTTTTCTTGGTAGTTATATACGTATAACTCGCATTGCAGCTTTGTTTAATATCTAGACAGTGCATGAAATGAACCTGATCATGATTAATCAAACTGTTTAGTGGACTGGTTCTTTCTCCATTATTTATGAAAAGGACAAAACGGCATAGTATAGAAAATTACAAACTAGACATACAGTACGTCTGCCCATCAAAACATACTTGCTTAAAAATCTATTTTGAAATGTATTAGTCCAACACTAACATCTTGTATAGGAGAAATATTGTACATATTCCTTGTGAAAATAAACATGACAGTACCCACAAGTGACAACAAATTCAACCCCGATGAACTGAAGCTACTCAAAAATAGAAAGCAAATCATGGTCGTGCGTCCAGTTCAAGGCAATGGGTTCTGAAAACACAGCATGGTCTAGATCTCCAACTATATTTGCGCACATCAATAGAAAACTACCAAATTTTTTACCTTTTCATCTGCTTTTAAGAGAGCAGGGCTAAATGATTTTGTTAGAGAAATGAAAGTTTAATTTTAATGAGAGTAATAAGTCAAATAGGGACCTGTCCACTATCTTAAATTCTTGGTTTTAAAAACTTGAAAGCTTTATCTGAAAATTTTATAAAAGCAATATTGACTATGCTCTTTTTCAGACTGCTAAGTGGAATTCCAGTCTAATTAAACTTTAGAAATTGTAGAGAACCAATAAATAATATTAGACAGCCTACCAAATATGCAACTTAGCAAAAATTGTACTGGTGCAAAAAAAAAAAATAGCTACCATAGCAATAATTGCTGAATAAAAATAGGATGGTAGATAGGTATTTTAATTAACAGAACATTGGAGCAACACAATGGGCTATTGGCGATCCTAGGACGTCTCGTAATTTTGAACCACGGTCAGATGACGAGCTCACACCTGAGCTGCCACCCCACTCCAAACTACCACACCACGCGAAGACATTTGAGGCCACAATAGATTTAACATGCACCAGTCTCCTTGTACACGACGTTCTTTGATCGTCCTACAGCGGCCCCGATTGAAAAGAGTTTATAACTTTTTCCCAATTATACTTTTTTAACTAATAATACCATAACTTATGGTGTGGTATTTTTAATTAACGTCACTCTGGAGCAAAATGAAAAAAGGTGAGTGGATAGATCATTCACTCCAGACCTGTGATCCAATACGATTTCTTCGATTTTCCAAGGAAATTATGATGATAAAGTGATTACAAAAGATGTTAAAAAGAGACTGCATTTCCCGAAACAGTTGCAAATCCAATTAAGCATTGTGTATCTATTGCTTGCAGTTATATCGTTTCAAAAACGCGTGTTTATTACATTTAATTGGATAATTGAAAATTTAAATTGCCCTAGAAAAATATCTTATTTTTCCTACTTGAACATATTAATGCAGTCGCAGGAAAAAACAAACCACCTCCTGCGAGCACTATTTATTGACTATGAAAACATATCAAATTTTGCACAAGCAACGAAATTTCTAATGGAAACAATGTTTTGATGCCATAATCAGATTCTTAAATAAGTCTAAATATGAAATTTCACGACTTTACTATCTTTTTATCCCGAGATATATAAATACGTATATATATATTCATACCAAAAGATTTTGCCTCTGGATCGGAAGGTTCCTGGTGCACCTTAAATCTGTCGTGGCCGAAAGTCCTCACGTTGGGTTGGCGTGGAAGTTTGGAGAGTGGGGTGCCAGCTCAGGTGTTGCTTCGTCATCTGACCGTGGTTCAAAATTACGAGGTGTTGTCCTCGGATCTTTCAATTAAGGGATTGATCCCGGAACATCGTCAATAGCCCGTTGTGTTGCTCTAGTACGACGTTAACTAAAATTACCATTACCCGGACCGTCGTCAATAACCCGTTGTGTTGCTCTAGTACGACGTTAACTAAAAATTACCATAACCAAATACTAAAATTACCATTACCAATTATTATTGAACACTAAAATTATTTATAAAATAAAACATTAGGTAGATTTTGTTTGTGTTATCAGTAACACATGGTACAAAATATTAGAGCTATGAATAAAAGTGTGAGAGCTCCAATCTTTCTGTACTCAACTTCCAAACGGCAAGACCTAAAGACCCGCAATTTGGTATAAATTAGTAATTATTAGTTAACGTCGTACTAGAGCAATACAACGGGCTATTGACGACGGTCCGGGATCAGTCCCTTAAGGGAAAGATCCGAGGGCAACACCTACTAATTTTGAACCACGGTCAGACGACGAGGCAACACCTGAGCTGGCACCCCACTCTCCAAACTTCCACACCAACCCAACGTGAGGACTTTCGGCCCCAACAGATTTAAGGTGCACCAGCCGCCTCTACACCATACACTTACAAACATCCATGCCTGGACCCGGATTCGAACCAGGAACCTTCCGATCTAGAGGCTAACACCTTAACCACTATACCGGTTGGTCGGCTCAAATGCATAAGGAGCACCTACTTCCTAATTTCCAAGCCGACCAACCGGTATAGTGGTTAAGGTGTTAGCCTCTAGATCGGAAGGTTCCTGGTTCGAATCCGGGCATGGATGTTTGTAAACGTATGGTGTAGAGGCGGCTGGTGCACCTTAAATCTGTCGTGGCCGAAAGTCCTCACGTTGGGTTGGCGTGGAAGTTTGGAGAGTGGGGAGCCAGCTCAGGTGTTGCTTCGTCATCTGACCGTGGTTCAAAATTACGAGGTGTTGTCCTCGGATCTTTCCCTTAAGGGACTGATCCCGGACCGTCGTCAATAGCCCGTTGTGTTGCTCTAGTACGACGTTAACTAAAATTACCAATTACCTTGCCCTCAAGAAGGTCAGGCCATAACTTTTATTCTTCAAAACCATTAAGGCTAAACTATGCTGGGTAGGCCGTGAAAAAGTAACCCATTATCTATGTGCAGAGCTCACATCGGAGGAACTGGAGCATTCATTCCAGCACGACAGCCACCTGCGAACAAAAATCTTACATCTCTACCCCCTCCTCCCAGGTTTTTACTGAACAGACTGAGCAAAGGGTTGTAGCTTCCTCAATCGCTGAACCTGTCGATGTGATTTTTACCTATGGAGAAATTTAAAAAGGGAAAATTATGCCAATAATCCTAAAACACTGAAAACTTTCAGGTTGCTTACGAAACATTGATGTCCAGTTAGTTGTAAATATTGTCTCAAAATTGCTGCAACCTGCAGAGGTAGTCGATAAAAAAACGAACCATCCCTTTTGATTCGAGCAATTTTGACCAGAAAATTCAAAGATGGCGCTTGACAGAAACTAGTCTATAAATTCAAATGCATAAGGTAATGGTAATTTTAGTTAACGTCGTACTAGAGCAACACAACGGGCTATTGACGACGGTCCGGAATCAGTCCCTTAAGGGAAAGATTCGAGGACAACACCTCGTAATTTTGAACCACGGTCAGATGACGAAGCAACACCTGAGCTGGCACCCCACTCTCCAAACTTCCACGCCAACCCAACGTGAGGACTTTCGGCCCCGACAGATTTAAGGTGCACCAGCCGCCTCTACACCATACGTTTACAAACATCCATGCCCGGATTCGAACCAGGAACCTTCCGATCTAGAGGCTAACACCTTAACCACTATACCGGTTGGTCGGCTCAAATGCATAAGGAGCACCTACTTCCTAATTTCCAAGCCGACCAACCGGTATAGTGGTTAAGGTGTTAGCCTCTAGATCGGAAGGTTCTTGGTTCGAATCCGGGCATGGATGTTTGTAAACGTATGGTGTAGAGGCGGCTGGTGCACCTTAAATCTGTCGTGGCCGAAAGTCCTCACGTTGGGTTGGCGTGGAAGTTTGGAGAGTGGGGTGCCAGCTCAGGTGTTGCTTCATCTGACCGTGGTTCAAAATTACGAGGTGTTGTCCTCGGGTCTTTCCCTTAAGGGACTGATCCCGGACCGTCGTCAATAACCCGTTGTGTTGCTCTAGTACGACGTTAAATAAAAAAAAAATTACCTAATTATTACCAATGGTAACCTATTTCGAAGCTACAAATACTACTCTACATTTATCTTTGTATATAAAAATTTTACGTCATTAGGTCTTCATGTTGCTGATAAACCTAAACAAAAATCAACGTATTTTATTTTTAAATGTTTTTAGTATGCAAAAATTATGAATTGGAACCTTATTGCTTGTATATTTTCATGGAAATCGATTCGACTTCTATCACCGTACAAAATTTCAGCTCATTCCGATGTTTAGTTTTTGCGTTACATTAAATTTCCCCCATTAAGATTTAGGGAGCAAACCATAAGTTATAATTCTTGGATTGCTGAAAAATACGTTTGAAAGTGTTCAAATTTGAAATTCGGGTAGCTATAACCTCGAATACGGAACTCGATCTACGAATCCATCCGATTTTCTATTATTCCTGAAATTGATACCAACTTTAACATTCAATATCTCTGGATGAAGATAGTAAAGTCATGAAATTTCATTTTTGGACTAATTCATGACTGCAGAATCTTGATCAAAACATGGCGTTTCCATTAGAAATTTCTTTGTGCAAAATTTGATATGAAGACGTCACCTTAGGCAATGATTTTGGATTTGTAGTACGTTATTCCCTATTGAATTATTTTTTAATTTGCTCTACTTTGAATAAATAGTGCTCCAAATAAAGGATGTGGTTCGTTTTTTTTTCTCCGCGACTGTACATTTAAGATAATTTTCTGCAGAAGTTAGGTGAGGATACCGTACATTCTGAAAAGCCATATTTAACGTGATATTCCCCGTATAATTATGAGACCGTGACTGATGCTTTTTCGTATGACAAACAAAAACATACTTCAACTGGAATCAATGGACTCTCAATCATTTAGATAAATTTTTCTTCCTCAAAGTTCAATCCATTATTTTAAATGCTCAAGCTATGGCAGAAATTTAGGTTACAATTTCAGCATTACTTGTAAAGTGAAGATTTTAAACATATCTATCCTGCTTAGATAAAATAAATGTAATCTTATTTTGTGTATGTATGGTGGTACAAATTACACATTTCCAGAATCTCCGACTCATTAAAAAATATATCCTGATCTGAATATAGAAATGCCACCGAAATTTGAAGAAACATGCACAGTTCACTCCATCATATCTAATATTCAAATACTTTATTGATTTTTCATAATCAGTAACAAAAACACTTTGAACAAAGATGGTATAAATATACAATTTTAATTAGCAACAAATAAGGAAAAAAAGTTTTTGAAACATTAATAAAATAAAATTAGTGGATGAAAAATTAGTTTATAAGACCTGCCATGGAACTATCAATTTCAATAAAATCTTTGAAATAATAGTATGTAATAAAATTAATTTGTAATAATCTAAGCAGTAATAACAAATATTACTGCTAAGACATGTTTCTTAAAGGTACTCATTTGAATTAACAATTTTAATCAAAGATAATTTTATCTATACTTCTATATATACAAAATACACTGGTCATCAATGGTAAATGTTAATTTCAAGTCGAATTTAAGCAGAAAGAAGTATCTGCATTATTATTTAAAAGGTGTATGAGAAAATTATAATATATTTTATGCGAGTGAATGTTAAGTAATTCTTAAAACTGAAAAGTAACTCAATAGTCATATTAAAAGTGCAACAAGCATTTTCATTCACTTCAAATTTTTTTATATTACATGTTTCTTGACTAGGCACCACAGCCTACTGCCTTGTGCTAACATTAAAATACATGATGGAATATCCATATGCAAATGAATTAACAACTATGAAATTTTGAAATGATTCCTCCCATGATACAAAATGTACTACTTTAATTTAAAATATTACTTGTAATGCAGGCCATCTAAATTTGATCACTCAGAACAAAGGTTAAAACTTTGGAATAAAATTCTATTTCACATTACAAATGGAGAGTTTAATTGTTTATAATAAAAGGGATTCAATTAGGATTATTACAACACAGAATTTCGTAAGTTCTTAGTAGATAGAGATGAGAAGACTACTTAAATTATCATAAATACACATTATATACTTAACACAGTAAGATTACAGATCTTGATACAGGGGTCTCATTAAAAAACTTTATTTTCCAGACTATTTCCCTGTGTTGTCAGAAGAGATTAAAAAGATGTTTTACTTGTTTATTTTCAAATGAACATAAGGTTCTTATTGTTATTAGTTTTTTGTAGTCAAATGTTTTTTTTTTTAAGCCAAGATCAATTGTAATACCAGTAGTTAGTTTTAAAAAATTAATTGTTCTCAAACATGTACTGGGAGCACATAACAGCTACTTGCCACATGGGAAATTTAAATACCTAATATTTTTAACTAAGACACTTGAAAAAATTCTACCCTCCTTCTGCATAGGTCTATTTATAAGACATGTTTTTCTGCATAAAATCAACATAAATTAAGCAAATATCCAAAAACTAAATTTCTCCTTAAAAGTGTTATGCTGATTATTATTTTAATTTTTCTCATCTCTATGTAGTAATACAAAATTCAAATTAAACAATACATTTATCAGGATTCTCTCATTTCTAGTTGAAATAGTTGTAAATAAATGCATTTTCAGGTGAATTTATGTATAAAAACCTGCAGTCAATATTTATTTTTCGACAATAAATTTAAATGTGAAAACACTTCTGCTAAAAATATAAGCAACAATAAAATAATTGTAAATAAAACAAAACTTATTTTTGGATTGACATGAAATTTCGAGGATAAGTATGGGTGTACAAGAATACCTAGACAAGAAGTGTACTAATTTATAGCATTTATTATTTTATAGCCAAAAAGGACATTGATATAAGTTCAATGGTAACAATTGTATAATAGATTGAAATCCTTGTGATTCTGAAATACTCAAGCCAAAATTAAAGTTCGACAATTGCTTGAAATGAAATGGTTGATTAATATTTGCAGTAGTTATCTACAATAATACAGAAGGCAATTATGAGATATTAAAGAGTATAGGTGGGGAATCGCAACTTACAATTCATCTTCATAATATATCTCAAATGTTTTAGGTCAATGCCTACTTTGGGAAACTGATCAGTCTAAATTGTCACTTGTCAAGTCTGACACCACTGAATTTAGCTTTAATATTGATTTTCAGATCCAAATTAAATACACTATCAAATGAATTAGTATCATCAAATTTAGTATGCAAAATTTGTATTTAGTTGCCTCATCACACTGGCTAGTCTTAAACTGGATTCAAGCATCCTCCAATCCATTTTATCACTAAGATGCTTCCTTCAACTCATAATTTGGCTACATCACACATTTTAGGTTGGTAGGTATTATATCGCAAGTGCCATACTTGGCCATGCTGTGCCAGACGTAAGACATACAATATCAAGAAATTGACACAATGAGTTTTTACTGACACAGAAGAAATGCACCCCAACAGGAATCGAACCTGTGCGCCTACAACTCAATGTCACATTTTAGGATATTTCAAATTAAAAAACATGCATTTATAAGCTATATTTTTAAAATATTCAATTTTTAAAAGGACTACATTTTATTCAAATTGCTTTTGGCATTTTAGATAACACTTGGAAATTGCTTTAATTTCAAATATAACATCTGATTCAGTGATTTTTACACTTGTTGCTTATTTTCTGAACAGGAGTATAAATGATTTTTTCATACATATACTTTAACATGGAAATTGTTTCAACATTAAACAAATTTTTGCTTCTTCAATCAGTTTTGTAGAAATTGAAACCTATTCATTTAAGAAATATTTTCAGTATTTATCCTATTTCAATATAAAGCTTGAATTAACCAGTACATTCTATGATAATTAATAAATTTTAAATGTTACTAAAAGGTTCAGAAGCAATTTTGTGTTTTGCATTAGGTTAGTTTTATTACAAATGTGTTTGAAAGCCAGACTAGTTATTTATCATACGAGCCATGCAGTTGTTCTGTGGATATCAGCACAACAGCATATGAGTGACTAGGGATCTATGAGCTGCCATTGTTTCCTCCATAAGCACCACAACATTTCAGTCATTGCTTTGACTTTACAAGGGTGATGTTGGAATACTTAAGCAGATATTTATTTTCAAAGCTATAAATGAATTGATAAAGTGACTTATTAAATATAAATGCAATATATATTTATCGTTGAAAACCCCATTGGCATACAATTTAAAAATGTGCATTATTTTATTTTGATCATTTCATACACTTGTTATCATAACTTTTTTCCTTTTGGTATTCCCAACAGTTCTTTTCAGATTTTAAGGGTTATTTTGTAACTGATCTTCAAACAAAGGAAAGAAAACATAACAGCAAATAATTTCTAAGTAGCTAGATGTCTCAATTGTTAAGGGAAAATTGAAATTGATGTGTTTTGGCAGGAACAGTTAGTATTCGATACTGCAATTCTTTAAATTTGATTTTTTCACAGCAATTTTTATTATTTGAACATTTATTGAATGGATACAATTATTTATGTATTAACTGTTGAACCTATAAAATATCTATTAAAAAAGTTAATATTTCTGATAATATTTAAAAGCCAATTGAGTATGAAACTTTTTTTAAATAAGCATTTTCATGCATGCAGATCTCTTAAAATACATTCCACTCATACTGCATTAAAAAAACTTGCTAAAGCACAAGAGGTAGAATCAAGTAATATAAAAAACAAAACAGTACCAGTAAATGTAAAGTACATAATTTATAAACTTGAAACCCCAAAATTAGTAATACTTGTTATAAAATGAAAATAGGAGAAAAACAAAACATACAACTCACAGAAGTCAAATGCAATCTGGTTAATTGCTCTTATCCATGTTCTAATTTTATACATCAGTAAGAGGAAATTATGCAAGTGAAATTGGTAGAACAAGGTCATTTAATATAATTCATGCAACTTGCTAACTATTTAGGCACTTTGGGATGCGATGTCTCCGATATTATTGAAATGATTTATTTTTTAATGATTTCAAGACTGAAAAAGTATGAGAAAAAGAAAGTAAAAGCTATCAAGAAAATCGATCTTATTATACTCCACAACATTCAGCACTGTCATTAAAGATTAAAGAGAAACTTCACATCAACAATCTTTGAAACCTAAACAAATGTAAGTCATCTCTGGAGTTATACGAATAGAACAAATTAAGTTAAATTGTCTTAAGACTAATATACAGGTTGATTCCAAATAAATGTAGAGTAATTATCTTTAAAACAATTTTCCATAGAAACATATGTCAATTAATTATTTACTTTCCATCACTATTGCATTTTGAAAATAGGAGATTCCTAAACTTGTTTGTTCAGTTCAATATTAGGCCCATCTCAGAAATAAAAGGGTTTTTTTCAGATGGTTAGCATTTTCTATAAAAAAAATCATTTAGGGATCTTAAAAAGGTTCAATTTAAAATAAATTAATGGCAAATGACCATAACATAATGTCTTTAGTTTCAGATGGAAAGTTCTAAATTGATTTAATTCCTAAATTAACTTGTTTACAATAAGAAAGATGGAACCACTGCACAAATTAAAAAACACAACTTAGAATTAAGCAAATGATTGCGAAAATAAGAGTCATTTTCATTATCTATATATTCAATAAATACTTTTCTCAATGTGTATATGTTAACGTAAATAATATTTTTGAGAAAAACCCTTCAGCTTAAAAAACAATATAAATTATTTTTTCCAGTATTACACTTATTAACTGGTTGAAATTCAAATGAATTCTCAATACAATACACTTCAGAAATTTTTTATGATCACTTGTACCTCAGGAAAAATTTCAATGCTGTTTTTTTTTTAATTCTCTGAGTTCTCATCTTCTGGTTAGTTTTGAAATGACTTAATTATGAGGTTATGATTTTAAAATTTGCTAAGTTAAATTTAGCATTTTTATGCATGAAAAATCTGTAATATAGATAATACAGGCAACTACACATAATCTGATCCGAATCCATAAAGTTTCCAGGGTTAACAATTAAAAAGAAAACCATCGTATCTATTTAGAATCACTCTGTATTGGTTTTATGGCGAACTTAGCCATGGCTAAAAAAATTAACTTACAATGCAATAGTATATATAGCAGTGTAACCTATCTCCACCATGAAGTATTTATTGGTAGACAAAGTTGCACTGTATTTCACATGCCTTGTTACATTGGTGACATGATGTGAGCATGTGCACTTTCAAATATACAAGCCAGATACAGCTTCTGAAAAATTCCAGATGGTGCGAGCCTCAAAAGGCTAGCACTTCGATGGATGTTCACGATGAGTAGTTGAATTACTGATGTGATGTATATCACTTCAAACAGTTTGAAGCTCTGAAAACAGGCACTGCCTTCACTCCCATCACAGCTTCACTAGGTTGACTCTCAGTCTCATTTCATAACTGACTGCGTGCACTCACTCAGCTGCTTAAGGCAACACAGGATAGTCAAACTCTCGTAATCATCCATTGCATGACCATAAGTAAGTACATTTGAGATTATATTACAGCTTACACTGTCTCATGCAATTGGCATTCTCAACAAGTGGTAACATCTATAGAATTCAGACACATAAATTCTAAAGGGGAAGTATTGTCTTGAACTTAGCCACTGCTACAAAAATTAATTTTTAATCCAATAAGAATTACACTGCTATACAAGCAGTGTAACCTATCTTCACCATGAAGTACTCTTTAGAGACAAAGAAAGTTGCACTGTCTATCATGTATCTTAAAAAATACCATTGAAGATGTGTGGAAATAATACAAAGGCAACAATTCAATTGTATTTCATAGATTGGATGATTTCCAAAATTCAATATTATGATATACACAATACTAAGAATTAAGACGAGCATTGGCAAAATTTGATAAACAAAAACAAAGCAAATTTACATACAAGAAAATTGGTGAATTAAATCACGCAAAAACGATTTTCAAAATGGCACTAGTAACTAGTAAGAGTGGCACTCTGATGAAAATAAATACACTGCTGTTCATTGAAAATGTAGTTGGATTGACCGGAAATTTAGTAGATGGGTAGATTATCACGGCAAATGAAAATGTTAACGATTTCAGCTGAGTATGCAAATGATGCAATTTGAATTTTTCTAATACTTTACTAAAAATTTAAGATTAAAAGTTACTATTGATTATAGAAGTGAGTAAAAGTATGTTTTTAAACCTACCATTTTAGTACTTTATAACTAACTAGCCACTTCATGGCTAGCCCAGCGTTGCCGTTTGCTTTTGTGGGGCGATTGATTTGCTTCGCAAACCAAATGGGAATTCGTAGCCTGTTGAACAACAGCCATCACGGAATCCATTTGGTTTGCTTTGCCAACCAAATTGGAATTTGTAGCCTATTGGATAACAGCTATAACGGAGTTGCCGTTGAAGTTGGTTTGATTCGCAAACCAAACGGGAATTCTGCGTGACATCACAATCTCTTGCGAAAATATAAATATTTAATTGAAAAATTATTTATTAAAAGAAAATCAATCAAATGTATAAGATACATCTGGTGTACAACTTTAACACATATTTCAAATTCATTGAAATTCTTACTCTTATCTTTAACGGTCTAGGAGATACAAAAATAACTCCAGTTAAAAGTTTGTTTTTTATCATCTGCTGGAAAATCATTCCTCCATACAAAAGGGAAAAATAAATTTAGAATCTGTGAACTCCTCTGCTGTTGCATTCAATAATAATTAAATTTCATTTAAATATTCTAGATTGAATTTTAAAATTTGCAGCGACCTTAAAATTACAAAACATTTGGACTACCTATGTGCCAAATCCCATAAATTTAAGTGCCATAGATTTGTCAGGACTTTGCATGCTGAAAACGAACAAACACTTCCTTTGATAATATTAGAGATTGCATCAGCAAAGGAACAAAATATATATACAGGGATCATTTCTAGTGAAATAAACAGTGTGGTGTACTTATCTACCACTACAAAAATAAACTTACAATACAGTGGTATATATAGCAGTGTAACATATCTTCATCATAAAGTACCTTTTGTTAGACAAAGATGCACTGTCTTGCTAAATTAGCAAGGATTTCCATAATTTTTACAGCAAAGTATTGAAATAAACAACTTTTAAAAACTCAGATCATTCAAAATATATTTATAACTTATTTTTCGTCAAAATACATACATTTCAATTTAAAAGAAAATGTAAAGAGTATTTCCATTTAATACTTTTTGGTAATGCAATCGATAATTCCATACTAACGACAGTGAGGTAGTCTAGTTGTAGTTAGCAAAGATTCACTGGTTGAGTGCAAAGACTTGAAACACTCTATCATACAATATCACTAGATGTAGTTAATTTAGGATACACATTGTTATATTTTCAGTTAGTTAATTTTGACCATACCGCAAAATTATGACAGAACACTTTGCTGATCAGGATCTATAACAGCATTTGGCTTCGAATGAGACAAAGAGAAAGACCAAACAGTTAAAAACTTAACAATTTATCTAACAATTTTGTAACCAACAAAACAAAAAATTAAACAGTTACATGTTTAAAAAAAATTTATTTTAGGTGAAAACAATTTTTTTACTGCGCAACAACAAAGCAATTCTGGTTTAATAATTGCTCATAATATCAATGCTCTATATGATGGTTTGAGAAACAATGTCAGAAACAATCATGACAAGTTAAAAATTAAAAATTTCAATACCAACATTAGGTTAAATAAACCTAGTCTTCTAAACTCTGCTTAGGCTCATAACAATATGTACATTAGAAGTTGACAATTCTTAAGAGACAAAACATAACATGGGAGTTTAGGTAGGTAGGGTTTTATGGCTCAAGGCATGGGAGTTTAGGAAAAGCAATTAAAAATCTAACATTAAAAAACTATATTTCTCTACACTAAATAACGTAGACACAGCTCAACCTTAAGTGTACAACAATTGCTAAAGGCCATGTTTTATATGTACACTTGCATAATACCAATTAACATACATTAAAAATATATGGAAGTGAAGGATTAGTTATATACAATGAAACAATGACATTTGTACAAAATGTTGTTATAAAATGAGTTGGTAACATGTATTTCTGATAATGCTGAGTCGTTTAATGTGGAAACAGAAAGCTTGGCAAATGATATTTTCTACGTATGTGAGGTCGTACATCTTCATTCTATTTTTAAAAAAATAAAAAATAGTTACAAAGGTGTAGAAACCATAATTAATCTTTTTACTTTGAAAATTGATGATTTAAATTAATGTGTTCCCCTATAAGATTAAACGTTAGACAAGTAAGTCACAATAGATTCCAGATAATTTGTTTTATATTAAAGAGAATTTATACATAATCACACTTCATTAAGATGAATTTCACAGAACTGTAAAATAATTTGTATTAATCAAATTTTGTATTATCTGAATTCATAAAAAAAAAGAATTATTTCAACAATAAATAAAAAAAATTTGTACTTAATTATTTACAGCCTAAATACTTATATAACAGATAAATGTGGTATTATTCACAGAGTATACAAATAATTCTTGATTGTACAGATAATTATTGATCAGATATTTCCTGACAATGCATTTTTTGCCTTGAAATAGTGGTTAGATTTTTGTGTCTTGTTTTATCGTGACATTTAAGAAAATCTTTGATGGGTCAACATTGTTCAATTGAGCAGATTAATTTTCACTGCGTAACAGAAAGCAGTGAACAATTTAAATGCCAGTAGCAGCTTCTTTTAAAGGCACACTTATTACTTTGTCTTCAGAATCTTTATTTAATTCTTTCTTCACTCTTTTAAAAATAAATCATTTGCAATATCGAAGCCATTTAATGTTTCTGATAATATAAGTGAAAATAATTCGTTTCCTCTTAAAATACAAAATGTTGTTCGTCTTAACCGGTGATTACTGTAACTCGAATTCTTCTTAAACAAATGAGTTAGCATTCCTGTAATATATATTTTGATGGGGATTGGAATTAAGTTCATATTATCAGTAATTTGTATAAAGCGAAAACATCTAATCTGACTGTATATATGATAGAAGCAAGTCAGTTTCAATTAGCAGTTGGACAACAATATTTAATTGAGAAGGTCCAAACTTATCATGAGAAAGAGGAAACTAAGGCAAAATTAATGCAATATTCAATGTATAGGGTTGAAATGAAAGGGAAAGATTTTTGGCATGGCATATATGAATAAGAGTAAGAAATATAGTGGGCCAAATTTTTGTAAGATTAAAACATTTGAAATTAATCTCAGGTCATGTTGACTTTAGCACTTCATTTGAATTTCATTATGCAAAACCATAGTATTTTGATTAAATAAACATTTTAATGGATTAGATAAAAATTCATTTTTATATCCACATCTTAATGAGTAATATCAAGGTCTAAAACAGGTTTTAAGGTCTAAAAAATACTAATTGAACAAAAAAGTGACTAATCAAGCAGAAAAAGTGACTAATCAAGCAAAAAAAAAAAAAATGACAATAATGCTAAATATATTTAAGTGTAAAGATAGAAAAGAAAAAGATCCTTCTCAGCTACCTATATAGTTTTCTTTCCTTTCATTGGAAAGATATATTTTCTTCATTTAAAAAGTACATAATTTTAAAACATTAACATTAAAAAAAAATTGTAATGATGATTTTTAAATTCGTTCATTTTTGACCCAGCTTGAAGAATTTCTTCTTTTTCTTTGAAAGATTGTCATTTTTTTGTTGTTGAAAAAGTCTGAAATTAATTTAGTCTTTTTCTACTCAAAAGAAAAATGTGCAATTTTGTATGTTGGATTTGTTTGGATGTTGATAACGCTTAGGCCACTGAGTAAAAAATCGGCGAATAGAAAAAACTAGCTCAGACACATCTTCCCCAAGCTTCAAAGCTGATTCTCCCATTCTTCCTATATCGAATTCCTTCCTTAGCACCAGGCTATATGACCATGGATGTCGTGGGGAAATTCGATGGAACAGAGTTCCACTGCCTGTTTGGAAATTACAAAGGAAGGAAACTATTCTGTTGCACCGTATTTAGAGGGCAATGACAAGATTATCTAATTTGTTGATACTTGAGGCTCCTATTCATTTCTCGAACCGAAACTAATATTACATCAGCTGGCGCTAGCAGTAGCACCATATTATGAACGCCTAAAAAAATATAAAAAAGGTTTGATTTTGATGGAAACACAGGGGTCATTCAGAAAGGGGAGGTTAACCCCCTCCTCCTCTGAATGGCGCTCAAATGGCATACCAGCCGTGGAGGAAACTAGTCTGGACAAATTCCAAGGCAAGACGAAATTACACAATATGTACTAGGTTGACATTTGACTTTTTCTTGAGGAAATATGAATTTTTTAACTGCGCACTAAAAATTGTTCTTCTCCAAATAGAATTTAAGAACTAAAAACCCCTGAAAAAGTGACAAAAGGTGACGTGTTTATAAGCCCTGTAACATTTAATAAAAAAGTTAATTTTTAACTATCGAAATTATAATTAGATACATCTTAATTTTCCTGTCTTTGCACCAGCTAACTTGCTTCAGTTTTAAGTGTACAAACCTTAAGTTGAAAATAGCCTTCATAAAAATACAGAAATAGATGTGGAGGTATATAATAAAGCTTTATAAATAACTTTAAATCACTTTTTTGTCTTCTATTACAAACAGTAGCATCAAATAAGCTTCCACCACTCTAAAGACATCAGGGACACAATGTTTAGTTTATTCTAAAACATCAAAATAATTATCTGCTTTCCAAATTTGGACTAGCTCAATGTGTATAAAATTCAGCTTATGCTGATAAATAAATTTGTGAGTGACATATTTATAATAACCAAAGAGGGAAATACTTGTTGGTAATTGCCATGCACGTATCAATACCATTAGCTCTGGAGAGGGTACTGAGAAAACTAGTTTTTAAGTTTAAAAAAGGCTATTCTTGAGGTGTTACTGGAATTTATTAAAAAGTATTTCAATAAATATGCTTAGTTTTAAAGGTTATTATATGTTCAATATTATTTTAAAACTTAATTGGAATAGAAATTGTCAATTAATTTAAATTACACTTCTAAAAATAACATGATTGATATCGACTTAAAACAAGCCAATTTAAATTGGCTAATAATATAATAATATATATAATAATATATATAATAATATATATATATATATATATATATATATATATATATATATATAATAATATATATATATTTAATTCTGGAAAAATCAGGACATTTTCAGTACTTTTTTTTTAACTATCATATCTACTATATCTTATTACTATTAGTTTTTTAATTTGAAAACATCGCAGGAAAACTTAGAATGTACTCTTTCTGATGATACAATTATTTTTGAAATTGATTCATGTAACAAGTGAACTACAGCGCATCGTCAGCTGCAGAGCTATAAACCTCCGAACTAAAAGTGAGAACCAAAACTAAATCTCACCCCTGCTCCGATCAAGGACACCCTCAGGAGGTCAGGGAGAGATCGGCGGTGTAGAATGAAGACGCATCGTAGCGTCCGTTATGTCGGGTAGTTATGAAAGGTTCTGATAAAGTATATGTGTTGTGTCCACGTAATGTAAATTAGATTAATAAATGTTTGTGAGTGTAATGAGAGTTTGTCGCTTGTTCGCCCGCTTCAAGGAGGAATTTCTCAGCACTCGGTCACATTCAGAAATAAATGTGATGCGATGAAAAGTATAAATTTTGCGTTAGTGTACAAATTGTTCCTCTGCAGATGCGCGGAGATCCAACGTTAAACGTCCTTTATGAAACCAAGGTTCACGGAATGAAAGCCTCGACGAAATTCGCAGTGACGGCAATGAACGGAGGCGAGCAGGGGCGGAGGTTTCGCCCTCGCAGGAGATTGACTCTGCGAAAGGAGTGATAGTTTGCGAAGCAAACTAAATGAGATCTACGAAAGGAGTGTTGGTTTGCGAGCAGGGGTAGGAACCCCTATTAGACCTGGGCGATATTCAAATTTTTACATTGAGATACATCTGCATTCTAACATCACGATATATCGTGATGTTAACCATGCATTTTATGCATAGTAAAAGCAAAACATTGTTCTCAAGTTTTTTTTTTTTGCTATACAAAATCGTGGTAGGAAAAAAAATAACAAATATAGTCTGTGTTGTACATTTAAGAAACACGCATGATTTTATACAAGATTTTGAATATATGTGTGTGTGTTCCACACAACATATATGCTCGAGTAGAGATTCAAAAATTAGCTTCTTTAGAATGAGAAAAACTTCAGCATAAATAAAAATAAAGGGGCATTTGATTCCTCTAAGTAATGATGACAACATATATGACCTAGATTGCGACAGAAGTTCTCAACTAATAAGGATGCAAACGGATTGATTGTAATATCAAGAAACAAGAATGTTTTTTTGGAATTCAACTTAAAATGGGCAAAAGCATTTTTGTTTTAAAATTTTTAAACTATACTGAATTTCACTTTTGCTAGAAAAAAAATTTGGTAACGAAAGTTGTCTTCAGGACACAAATGGTTTTTTGCCAATTTCGTCATTAAATTAAAAAGAAATGAAAACAGACAATTAAATTCCCATATTTTGCAAAATTATTTTGTTCTCAAGTACTCTTAAGGAAAAAAACATTAACTAATTAAACAATGTAATATAAAGACCTTGATAAATTCAGCAAGTAGAGAAGAATTATTCGTTCCCTCGCAGTTTGAAAGCTTAATTTTCAATCTTAATACCCTTATTTCCAAAAAAAAATCAGCACAGAAATCGCAAAAATAATTATTATGAAAGATTTTCATTAGTAGGCTTTTCATCACAGCATCGAAAAGCTAAGTACAGTTGTGGAAAATCACACATGCGCATAAATAAACATATGAATCGTTGTGTCGGTGTAAACCAAAACCCAAATTTCCCCCCAATGATGCTAACAAAAACACGAAATTTCCGCTGGAAACTGATTGTGATTAGGCAACTCAGATGTCGCGCATGAGCTAAGAAAACATCGAAATCGTTGGTGCTGAGCAACAACGATTTCGATGTTTGTTTCATATGTTCGATGTTGTTTCGATTTCGATGAGCGATGTCACAATGACCGCGAGATCTGCGCTTGCTAAAGCTACAGTTTCCTAAGAAAGCGGAGCCGTTATAGCAGCCGTAATGTAGCTGTGGGTGACGTCACTAAAATGTTGTTTATACAGACAGATGGCGTTGGTTTCCTAGAGAGCGTTGTTTGCGAGCGTAACGAATATTAGCGGAGCCGCCATTTGCACGACGACCGTCATAGCGGTCTCAAACAGTTGACGTACATTAATCTCTTGTATCCGCAACGTTTCAAACAATTCGAGCGGAGGGAAGCAAAAGAAACAAAAAATCTTGACTGGCATTGTTTAGTTCGTTTTTGTAAAATAGGGATCATTAAAGAGTTTGAAAATTTCAACAGATTTGAAATCTGCGGAAAACTTTACACCAGAACAATTCCTTGAATGTGATTTTCTTTAAGTAAATAATTAATTATTCAATAAAAAAATAGTTAAATAATCAAATGGTAAATAAAATCTGTTAAATTAAAAAAATATCTGTTTTGGTATCGCTCTGGCGTAGAATTTTACGCTGATTTGAAATTTGTTGAAATTTTCACGATTTTCTTCAATGATCCTGAAGTTATAAACTTGGACTGGAGAATAAAAATGAAACCTTTGTTTTGTTTCTCGAATAAAATAAACCCCGAAAGCCGTCTGTATTGCTCATTCTCCACAGTATTCTGTACGTCTAAGTTGACACCGCAGCATCATGACATAATCACGGCTGCTATATAACAGCTCCACTTTCTTGGGAAACCGTAGCTTGGGATGGCTGTGTGAGATCGGGAAAAATCGCGATTTCACAATGCAATCGTGAATATCGAAAATCGATGTCGACCTTACACCAGTTTTTCACGATATATCAAAACATCGCACAGGCCTACTCCTAGTATATAAAAACGTCACTAGGACATCCAGTTCTTCAAAGCTTGAAACATACTCTCATTGGTTAGAAACACTAATGACGTCTTATTCCTAAAAACGGCCAAAATCACGTTAGAAAAACAAGGAAAATTACTGAAAAGCGGAGAAAACATGAAAAAAAATCACAATGACCTTTGAATGACTTTTTTGAATTTGTTCTAGTATGAATAGTGCTCTAAATAAAGAAGTAGTTTCGTTTACTTTCCATGACTCTACATCTATAATCCAGAATTAGATAAATCCAATTAACCAATAGAATACAAACTTTTACTGACAAGGAATATTTATGAACACTAAATACAGTAAACCTACATTTAAAAATTAATTTTAGTATTAATTAGAATGTATCTTATATGAAAAAAGTTATGGTAGATGGATTTTACTTTTGCGAGAGATAAGTAATTTACAAATTATAATTTAAAATTATTGTATTATAATCGTGAAAAAACCAAGCACTTACCATAAATGCAAGATTTTCCAAAAATGGAATAAGTTTTTTCAGTTCATTATCTGATTTATCTGCAAACCAGCTTTCAATTGGAATTCCATTTTCTAACTGCAACACATAAATAAATTAAATCTAACACATAAGCAAATTTTAACATCCAATATACATTAAAGAGAAAATTAAGTGTTATCTATAATGAATTTGATTGATTATGACAAAATTAAATAAAAAGTAACAGCAAAAATTTTAGGTAACAAAATCTTAATATTTAATAATTAAATCAGAATCAGCAATTCCCATGAATTTCTTATCATTCCTACTTACCAGACAAAATATATTAGACAGATCACATATATAGACGAAATACACTATCAGACAGACTTTATATATTTATTCTATTATGAGAAAAATATGAACATCTATCGTAGAATTATTTACAGAAGAGTTTCCTATACAGTAATACAGTCAGATCCCTTTACAACGAATACCAATACAATGTTAAATGAAAATCAATATAAAGAAATGATCGATTTTTGAAAATCCCAATATAACGAACTATTTGTACAGGCAAAAATATGTTTTCCTTTCATGGTTCCACTCAACTGATAACAAATATGCAGTTTCTTTAGATTCAACGAATTTCGTTTTAGTCGGGCTGAAACCAGCTGCCAAAATAAAGACTGGTTTTCTAAGAAACAAGCAGAAATTTGTCACTGTCGTAACCGTATTTCCCGCCTAATTGCACGACAAAACTTTAGCCCCTTGACCAAGGCATCATCAGAGCTGCAAATTCACGCTACCGAACCTTTTTGTTACGTCAAATTCTATGGGATTTGGAGAAAAATATCCAAAGAAAATGCAACGTAAAGAAAGCTATCGAATGGATATGTGGATCTTGGGATGACATCAGTCAATCAACAACAACAAACTGTTGGAAACATATGCAATCACAGCCAAAGACACCAATTCAGTTTCATAAGAAGCCGACTTGAAAGATGAATCGAATACGCACGACATTCAGCAATCTGATTTGGAAAAAATTTGAAACGCTACAAAAAATAAAACTTCGGTTTATGACAACGTGAATTTGGAAAATTATCTCAGTTTAGATGGGGGACAACGTTTCAACATGTTATGAACTGACCGAAGCAGACATCATACAATCCATTAAAAACAGCTAAGATGAGGCTAATGAAAGTAGTGAAGATGAAGAGGCTGTGGTTGGAGATGATGTGCGCAATGTCACTTCTTCAGAAGCCTTAGCAAGTTTGGAGACAATGCGGACATTTATTTCGTAACAAAGCAATGTGCAGGACTTCATCTTTACAAACATTCACCAGCTTCAAAATTATTTACTCTCATATACAACAGCAAACCTTGTTCAGAAGAAAATCGTGGATTTTCTGAAATAAAGTTTTGTTTCCTCGCATTTTGTTCATTTAGAATTAATGTTTCCCAAAAGAAGCAAGTCAATTTTTTTTTCGGGTTTTAGAAAATGCTATAACAATGTATTTATTTGAAAAAATTATTTTTCTCTGGCTGATTTCAATGAATTAATAATTTTTCTAATTGCAGTAGCTAATCATAGTATTATACGTAGTCTTCTTTCGAAACAAAAGCCGAATTTACATTTAAAATGTTCTTTTTTATTCGAATTAGCAAAATTTCTGTTATAACGAAAAAATTTTACGGTCCCGTGAAGTTCGTTGTTACGAGAACTAACTGTATATGAAATTACAGTGCAGATGTTTTTTCAAGTTCCAAATATAACGTTCTAAGACCTCATCCCGATATCTCCGGTCGATTGCAGATCCCCTGTTGTAAACGTGTAGGGGCGTAAGTCCATCGATCATTATTCCGCACCACACCATCACACCTGCACTACCAAAACAGTCACATTCCATAATGTTCGAAGGAAGATTTCACATTCCAGACTCCCTCCAGATCTAAAAACGCCCAGAATCAGATGTTATACTAAACCTTGACTCATTAGTTAAGAGAAAATGAGTCCATTGGTGTTGACTCCAGTTCTGATGTTCTTTGCACCAATTTAAGTGATCCCTCTTGTGGTGTGAAGACATTGAAACACATACCCCTGGCTTTCTGGCATAAAAGCCTCTTTCATTAAGCCTTCTGTATACAGTTAGCCATGATACAACAATTTCTGTGGCGACAAGCTCTGAACTTAACAGGAAGTCTACTGCTCAGCAGTTATGAAGGGCAGTTATTGCCATATATCAATCTTGAGATGAACTTGCCCAGGCCACCTTACAACAGTTCCAGAGATCTGAAATTGTTTCCATAGCGCAAAAACTGTCTGTCTTGAAATATTCACACATCTCACTGCTTCTATGATTGTCTTGCCTTGCTTCTAAACGGCTTATAAGCCACTTCACAAATTCTTCCAAACGATACTACGGAGCCATAACAAATCTTTTCAAGTCCCTTACACGCTGTGCTGCATTAATTCACTTTGCGCAAAGCTCTTTATTCACCTTCTTATGACGTAATGCCTTGATTTGCATATCAGAAACCGTTTGAGCATTTTTGATTGGATAATTCTAATTAGGCTAATCTTTTACATATTCCTTGCAAAAATGGATTACATTGATTGGATACTTCATGGAATATAATTTTTGGATATGTAAAGATAATTTTGGACACAAGTGTATTTTCTGAGGTTTGATTTGGTTTTACAGTGCAAGGGCATTTTTGGTCCGACTGCACCAAATTATATCAAGTAAATGAACATATACTCACAAGGAAACTTATTGACATAGAGAAATACAACCAGGGAGGAATCAAAACTTATTTTTGTGGGTAAGAGCTTTAAAAAATTACTTTTCAACTAAAACTTTCAATTTTAAAAATCCAGTACAGCAACATGGCTATATCTATGTGTGTGGCTATTTAATCATTAAATGCAAAGCTTGTAATTTTCATTATGCTCAGAAAATTAAAGATGCATTTTCAACAATCCATTCAAGTATGAAAACAGAACTAGAGTAGAACAGAGTAATATTACTTGGTATCCAAATGCTTGAGGAGAATTGTCGATAATTATTGTTTTAGCAAGGTCTCTACCCAAGACAGTGAGATCCTTGACATAATTTCCAGCAATGCAAACACAATGTTCTCTGTACAGACGATGTCTGTTGAGGATGTGAAACATTGATTAGCATGAGCAATTAAAAACAACATATTGCACTTGTTTTAAATTAATATGATACATTTTAATTTTAAAAACTTTTAAAACTATCTAAGCATTGAACACTTTTATAAATAGTGCTTCAATCCCTTTACAAATTTACATTTTTTTACAAGTCTACCAAAATTACTGATTTTTAAGGTAAAATTATAACATTAAGCTTTAAAAAAAAAATCACAATATTGACAATTAAAACATCTTTTCAATCATTGCTTATTTAAATTTCTATAAAAGAAATTACAATACAAAAATATAAACCAAAACTTTTTCAGACTTTCAGAGACGGGTACTTTTTCATACAGCAGCAGTCTACGTTATAGCTGTGGCAACGGCCTTGGCACACTTCTAAAGTCGCCAAGGAAAGAATTATTTCAAAAATCTTTGTTTAAAATTTTTTTTTCTTTAAAAAAAAAATTAATAAGGTTTAGAAACACATTTGTGAAGACCCTTTAAAATAAATATATTAATCAATCGACAGTTAACAGGTTTTTAAAGAACTTTCTAGAATATTCTAAATGAAAATTCAAACTTTCCGTTTGCCGTGGTTGCCATAAAAACCGCAATAGCCATAATACAGATGGGTTGCCTTAACCTGCCATAACTCGCAACTAGAAGTGTGCCAAGGCTGTTGCCACCACTATAAACATAGACTGCAGCTGTACCCAAAGACAGAATTTTCACAAATAAACTTTAGAACTGACATTTCAACAAACTTTATAGCCCTCTACAATACGGAATTGATGCCTCTTGAAACATAAATTTGATTTATCTGCATAGAAATCAAATTATTTCTGCAACATTCATACTGTTTAAGAGAATTTAGCAGCCCTAACCACTAGGTGCAGGAGTGATTTTTTCCCTCCTGACCACATAAGAATGAGTCCTGTTCTGGTCCTTAAGAGTAGCCTCTTTTCTACCTTCTTTCTCTTGAGAGTGTGGACGCAGTCTTTTCAGAGGAGCATGTGTACCTCAAGATAGACTTTTAGAGTTCAATGAAAAATTTTTCTTTGATCCTAAAAATATTTTTTCATACTTAAATGTAGTAGTCATTTGAAATCAACCTTCCAATTCCTAAAAGATCTATTTAAGTCTCATTAATATTTAAAAATATTTCTTGGTGTTTTATAAACGCAATTTGAACTCGTTTTTTTTTTTTCACACACGGTAATTTAAATAAAAATTCATTTTTTCAATTAATAAATCGGACCAAAAATATAAAATTTACATATTTCTAGAGTTTTACATAAAATCAGAGTTTTACCCAGTTTCTTGAAATGTTTTCAGTTCTAGGATTTTTTGAGAATTTCCAGTAGGCTAACATAGTTGATGCATGAAGAAATCAAAACATAAAGAGTAGAGAAATTATGAGTGGATTTAGTTTTCTGCTCATGCAAAATTAAATCTTCAGATATGCAAATTCAGAAGCCCATTGATCAAAATATTATTTTAGAAAACCGACATCTGTTTAATCTACAACCTCTAAAATTAGTGGGCAAGTGAAAAGTTTAAAATTTCATTTTGAATATTCCAGAAAGTTCTTTCAAATTCCGTTAAACTGATGTTTGATTTCATTGGTTCATTTGAAATAATTCTTTCCTTGGCGACTTAAGAGCGCCAAGGGCATGCTGTTGCCACCGCTATAAACGTAGACTGAAGTTGTACCCTTGTGGTAAAAAAATATACTTGATTCAGTTTAAATTTACAACCTATTTTCGAATATAAATTAACTTTTTTCAAAATCTCTAATATCTATATTTTTCCGTAAATATTCTTATTTTCTAATTAAATCAACTTTAACTCAAATAAAACTTAAAATTAATAACTCGTATTATCCAAGAAACAATTTAACTTATTAAAACAATCATAAATATTTCCCTTAAAAGAACCATCATTTTGAAAGTTTCCGTTGCAAAAAAATAGCAGCAGTCTATGTTTAAAACGTTGGCCACCGCCTTGGCGCACTTCTAAAGTCGCCAAAGAAAGAAGTTTTAATAGATTTTGAAAGTACTTTCTACAATATTCAAAATGAAAATTTAAATTTTAAATTAACCGAGCATCTTATCTTCTAGTTGAAAGAAAAATCACATTAAAAGCTGATCAATTTAAAATATTTCATTTAGACCTTTTCCGCCGCATCATGACGTTTCACGGCAGCTAGATAATAGCTCCGCTTTCGTAACTTTACCTACGAAATATACAACAACGTACGCTAAATAGTTCAAAATCCAAGCTCTCCAAGTTTGCCATTAAACTAATAAGCTTCTTTCAAAGTATTCTTTTCAAAGAAAAATGTGACTTATCAGCTTGCAAAATTTAGGAGTGCAACGTTGTCGATATGTCTCATTTGGTGCATTTTACGATTATAGAAGACAAAAAAAGGTCAAAAGTCGGAATTATTTCGTAAAAAATGATAAAAATCGTACAATTTCCCCAAATTTTAAGAAAAGATGGAAATACCTACAAAAAACGGAATACTCTCATTCCTGAAGTAAGGACATATTCACATTTTCTTTATTATTACTATTATTATTTTTTTTTTTTTGCATTTATTCTTTGGCTGTAATTCCATGATATAATTTAATTATAAAGCAAAAATTGTAGAAAAAGCAAAAATTCTCGAAAGAAAAAAAACGGAAATTCTCGGGATGGGGGGGGGGGAACGGAAATCCGCGTAAACGCGGAAGATTTTCACCCCTGGAAAAACCAATAAATGTCAGAACTCTACAGTGAAAAAAATTATAATAAAATTCCACAACTGGAGAAAAACCATTAAATAAACCAATGATATCAAAGAAAAAAATTTAAAACGACCAATGCAATCAAAGGATATTTTTTAATTAAAATAACAAATGGAATCTAAGAAAAAATTTCAAACGAACCAATGAAATCAAACAACTTTAATAGATTTTGAAAGGACTTTCTAGAATAAACAAAATGAAAATTTAAAGTTTTCATTTGGCGAGGTTGCAATGAAAACGACAATAACAGTAAATACAGATGGGCTGCCTTAACCTACCATAACTCGGTACTATGTGCACCAAAAAAATGACAAGGCTGTTGCCACAGCTATAAACATCGACTGTAGCTGTATTGCCATTTCATAATTATCTTATCACCACAGTTACTTCTACATTTGTAGAAAGAATATTTGTTGTCTTTAGTTCTTACACTTAAAACTTTAAAAACTCTAGTGTTGGGTAATGAAAATTCAAGAAAACTCAAATGTATTTATTTCAACTTACAAAAAGTTGTTAAAACTGTAAAATTTAAAATTAAATTTATCTTTATTTAAATATTTGTTTATTTTTATATAGAACTAAATATTTTGGATCTGTACCATAAAATAAAATTCAAATGAAATATAAGCAAAAAGGTCCAAAGTAAATTTTAATTGTTTTGGTCTTTCAAAATTTTACCTTGTTATACTTCCAAATCAATATATTTACTTTATCTTGGAATGCACAATGTAAATCAATTATATCTAGAAGCTACACTGTGTGTGGCTTGCAGTCGAACAAGTTTAAACTTATCTAATTTAAATTAAATAAATCCGATTTTATTTATTTATAAACATGATTTTTCACAAAGGTTACATTACAGGTTAGGGTAAGCTACACAAGAAATACTAGTGATAATCTTCAATATTATTGAAATATTTGGATTAAGATAATGCTATACTATATTTGGAAAGGCTGCAAATACAAATGATAAGCAATAACCAAATGAACAACGTCAAGCGTTTATTCAATTCTATGATGTCTTCTGAAATATAAACTACTTTAAGAGCGAGACATACTTAATAAGTCTTCTTTCAGGATCTAAGAGATTGAGCAGATGTTGGGCATATACCTTCTTGGAAGCTGTGAATATAATTATTTCAAACAATTTTGAAAGTCTTTCCAGAAACTCTACAATAAATGGGCGAGTGCGAACAAACACCTGCAATTAGTTAAATAAATATCCATAATCAGTATATATGCAAAAGGATTAAAACTATGTGAAGACAATTCTAATTATCTACATATTTGATGAATTTAAAGAAAATTTACATTCAACCCATGGAAAAAGTGGTACATTACACATGTCATGGTTTAAAACAAAACATTTACTTGAACCAACTTTTATTTAATAAGCTTAGTAGCATAAGCTTTCTATTCTATGTGGCCCCAATATAAATATTAACCTGATCATATCTCTGCTTTTGATAAATATATTCAAAAATATCCTTCAATAATTTACTTATTTTCCATTTTACTTCTGTAAGCTTCTCTAATCAGGTAAGAAAAGTATGCTTTATTACATATACTAAAACAAAACTGAAATATTTCACCAGAACAAATTTTCATAAAAATCCCTTAAACATTTGTCACAAATTAAAATAATCAATAATTTCTTAACCCATTAACGACTGACGTTGCGTTTTCGCAACATTAGTGAAAACATTTTTTTTCTTATTCTGTATTGATTTTTTTTTTCATATATTTCCCAAAAGTAGTCAGTTATGACTGACGTTGCGTTTTCGCAATATTTAGTATCTTTTATACAAATAAATGTTTTTTTCGTGTTACTTTTCTTTTGTCTTAGACTCTAATACGTCTAAAAAATTATTTTTGTTCATTTCCTTCAAGCAAAAAGTAGTGCGGTCGTTAATGGGTTAAGAAAACAATATGTCCTGGAAAACTAATTAATAAGCTGTGGCTCTTGTCTAATGGAATCCAAATGGTGCTTCATAACATTCAACAAAATTCAGCTAAAATAAGGCTTAATAAATTTAATCGTCACCTTCAATTTCATTTGTAAATATAGTTATCACTTTCGAGATTTAAGCCCTGCAAATTTTAAAAAGAGATGTGAGGATGAATTTAAGTATGAAACTACACAGAAAACAGCTTGTCTTGTGTTTCTTAAAGTTTAAAGTCCAAAAGATTTATATAAAACTGTTGTATTTACTTTCATTAACATTTTATGTTAGTTCAATCAGTTTTTGATTCATTTTGCTGTGATTAATATAAAAAACAAGAAATCATTAAACATTACATGTATATCTAGCTAAAATTAGATCTAGTCACCTATTCACCCATTGGCAGTAGAAAAATTTATTTCACAAGGCTATTATCAATTTAAGATATGTTGTGAAACCTGTTTTAACTTCAAGAGAAGAAGCTTATGAACGGTCTGAGAAAGAAGGAATTAAATGAAATGAACATTTTATAATCAAGTCTATAAATTAAAAGAATAGAAGAAGCATTCTATTTCTCAAGAAAATAAGATTAAAACTGGGTAGAAGCAATGAAGGTAATTGTGAGAGTGGCAGGGTGAAATAATGAGTACATGATTCTCATCTGGTTAATACAAAAATATTTAAACCAACAAAAATAAAGTAGGTAAACTGAGAAAATATGATTTTTGAAAACTCACTCGATATTCACTCTCTTGAAATACAACAGAAAATGTAAATGAAGCATCTTCCAATACATCAAGACTACAGTGCACTAGAGTTTCATCCTATTAAAACATAAAAATATATTTAATTGAACCATAAATAAAAACAATTTGTAATTGATGAAGAGAAAGTAGAGGTTTAATCTGAATTCAAATAAACACATAAAATTATACTTATAACAGCAATGAGAACTCATTAAAATAATTTAAATTAAATTACTTGTCACCTCATTGCAATCAGTTTTAATATTCTATTCATCAAAATATAATTGTAAAGCAAAGCCAGTACAAATGTTGCAAAAATGAATGGTAAATAATTAGCTCTATTTCATCATAGAATAAATGTTTCATGAAAATTTAAGTTATAAATTTGGTAAACTAAAATTAATGAATTTTTAGAATTATTTATCGATAGACAAAATGTGTATTCTGCTCCAGTTTACTGCTTCATGAAAACGTTTTTAATATTAATATTTTCAGTAACTTCTTTTGTCACTTGCAAAGATCAATTTTAGCCTTTCGTCAAGATTGATTTAATATAAATATTAGCAGGGTTTATAATAAGTATAATTCATAATTTGATAACTTTAATTATTTTATTTGAATCTACATCAAAACTGATTTTAAATAAAAAAAATGTATTACATAAATTTCAGTACTATAATTTTTATTTCTCTTTAGTGTTATGTTAAATCTACGATGGCCCTCGCTTAATCCTATGTAAGTGCGGAACTTGGGGATTCCCGCTGGACTGGCGAGAGTCAAGGCGAAAGGGGCTCTTGTACCAACGAGAAGGGGTGCTTCGCCCCCTTTCTGTCTTGCAAAAAAGAGAGACGACAAAGAGAGGTGGACCTGAATGAGCTGTTCCCAAGAGGCACGAGCAACCCAAACGACAACTCCAGACGCTAAACAGCAATGATGCCCAGCTCCTTGACTGAGTTCCACAGGTTCCCAGCGAATCCATTCCCTCTTCATCTGACGGAAAGCCTCGATCTCGTCATGATCCAGCGGTTCCCCAGGTAAAGCTTATTTTGCCTAATTAACTGGACACCAATAAAGAAGAGTTTCACAGGAACTTCTAGTAGCTTTTATTTATGAAACTGAATAACAACTCAACATTACTAACTATAGGCTATTTTAAAAGTTCATTAAATTACGTGAATAAAATTAAGTTTTAAATAACGTTCAACAAATGAGTTAGGTACAAATGTGAGCAGTTTTTCAATTGAGGGGTGATATCATTTTAATCAGTCAAGAGGAAAAGTTGTATTTCCACAAAATGCGTACAAATATAAAAATTACTCTAATCAAAGAACAAATTCATGCATACATAGTTCACGCTGCATCCAAAAATGTTACAACATCAAGGATACTTACTAGATCAAGGACACTTACTAAATCAAGGACAAGAGTAAATTCAGGACTGCTCCTGGTTTTTAAAGGCAAAGCTGGCCCCCTGCTTCTCATTTCAGAAGAAAGTGGTGGTAACTGTTTAATAAATTGATAGCTGAAATATAGATAAGTACAATTTTAGTTTATTTGATATTACACAAAACATATTATGAACTTTATTGTGGATGAACTTCTTAAAAATAACTAAATATACCATAACTTAATTCATACTGATTTTATAACATACAGATCAAAAGTATCCCAACATTCCGCAACTTCTACTTCGTCTTTAGGTGAAGAATATTCTGCTTCATATTGTAAGGGTGTAGTATGCAAGTTTGAATTACAGAATAACGTATTTTTGACAGATTGACCATTTGCAGCTTCTCCTAAGGTAAACATGAGTAAATCAAAATTTAGGACTACTACAAACAAAAATAGCATAATGTAGCATAGCAATTTCAAGTTTCATTTGAATGGAGTAATTTAGAAAAATTTATTCGTAAAAATACACATCTAGTATTTAATTACTCTAGTTTTACATAAAACCATGTGTATTCTTCATTTTCACACAAATAAACACTTCCAAATATTTAAAAATCCTAACTACCTCCCAGGCATCTTCAATTGCTTACCCCAACTTTCATAAGAGCAACAAGAATCCAATCAACATTTTTTAAACAATGCATTAAAACCTCAACTAATTGCGTACAAATTATCTGTTAAATATTTTTGGTATTAAACATGGATTATACACGCTCATGAAAGTTTCACATTTTACTACAAAATTGTCACTGCTTCTAGTAAAAAGATGACATAAATTACATTGTTAAGAATGTTGATTAAACTTATTCAAACAATAAGAACATGCAAGAGTTACGCAGCAGAATCATTAATGCCCTTGTTTTTCCCTTCTGTTCCTGCAATTTTACATAATTTCTGTAACGCAAGCATTAATATCGCAACTGAAGAATATTAAACAAGAAATTGTTTTGGCAATGAGAATAGATATGAATGAACACTCCATCAATTATTAACACAAACAAAAAATAGTCTTCCATGTAACTACTGCAACAATGAGATGTTAAGGTAAATTAAATATGATAATTTTCAAATAGAAGCAAATAAGTTTTAATTTATTTTTTCCAGCAAAATCTGATAAGGATTATAAAAATTATTTCACTTAAACACTTGTCAGAATATTTAATACAGCAATATATATTTTATCAGGTTCAAATTTGAAATGACTGATTAAAAACTAGTATTGTTATTTCACAAATATAATAACTTGGTAAAGTATTACCTTCTAAGAGACAGTATATTGGAGAAAATAAAACTCCATCAGGGTCAGTCAATTCGCAAGCAGATGTTTCTAGAAAAAATTAGTATACTTAAAACAATAGAACGAAAGTTAAAATTGTGATGCTTGCTTTAACTAGTTGGTAAACATTGAATTCAGGTATTCAATAAGATTCAAAAAACAAATACTTAAATTTCAAAGACTCAAATTTAAACATAATTCAGACTTGCTCTGCATTTGTCTAATTCTGTTAGTTGAATGAAAAATGTTTACATTTCAAACTATAAAAATTCCGATAACATATAAAATATATAAAAGCATCACAAATCCAAGTAATCCAGAATAATAATTGCTGCAGTTTTCCAGTTTTTAATTGAAAGGCTACTCCAAACAATAACTTCATCTGGTCAGTCTAGTGTTGCAATAAGTATGAGCATGGCTATGAATTTAATTTACAATAGACTTTAAAGTTTAAGTTTCACTAGCTTAAAAAAAGGGTTTATGGCCCAGAGCCATATTTCAACTATGTGCCAATTAATTTAACTTTAGAGAAGTGTTTTTTATAAAATGTTTATATAATGCCTTTTTTATTTATTATTTAAGTCTTTGTGTGATTTGTTGTGATTATTTGGGCTGTCCATCCCCAAATACTGCTGTAAGAAACCTAATATGCCAAGAGAAAAATCTTGAATGCCAAGGCAGAATCTGTTATGGAAATGACATAATTTGGAGAACTCAGCAGGAGAAAGAAAATAAAGGCAAATTTCCACAGTACACTGGCTAAATGTGCAATCTCAACACATTGCCCCTAAATGGAAGGTGAGTTCTTCTGGAAAAGATAGATCTACCCACCCGTCCAATGGGAAATTTAGATCAAACCAGCAAGGATGAAAGTTTACAAAGGGATAAAAAGCATGACAATTTGAGGTCCCTCTCTTGTAAGACTTGGTGTCTCCCTGGCACTTGGGGAGCACATTCTACTGCTTTTCCCTAGGGGAGTAGCACACCATTTTTCTTTAGGGAGGAAATTAGATCTGAAGTCCTGTCCACCCTCCAGAGAATGGGTTTTGAAGTGTGAAGACTGATAGCCTCTCCCAATAATGTCCAAAATTTACTAACCTAAACAGGGAAGTGTAACTTTGGTTGTGACATAGGAAGCCCAGGACAGAACCTACTGGACTGTTCCAAGAAAATTTGAATGAAACCCTTAATCCCAAGGAATAATAAAATGTTTTCTCCATGTATTTGCTAAAAACTTTTTTGTTATGTATGGGCTGATTAGACAGAACCAATGATATATAGTGGACTATGAACACCCGTGCCATGACTGGAATTTGTACCAAGGGCATGAGTGCTACCCACTCAGTAACTAGGCTGGCTTTCATGAATTGGGATTCAATAGTTTTCTAAAGGAGTGTATATAAATATAAAGGAATGCCTATTTGTTATGTATTTCGTACTGATATATTACATATTATTTTAGGTAACAGATGTGAATAGATCATGAAAAAATTCACATCACATTAACCAGGTTTTTTAATATTAAATTTCCGTTTTTACATTTACTGAAGCAATCAATATATCTCACTTCTCTTGAGGCACATTTACCAATACTGCTTCCTTGCAACCAGGCATATATTTTTGGGAACTTTGTAAGATCTCCACGTTGTATTTTAAACTTTTCTCTGATCATCTCTTTTATACTACCTGTATAGAAACCTTTGTGTTAGCTGATTTATTATTTCTAGGTGCCAGACATTGAGTAAAGAGCTTCACAAAATGAGAGGATGAAGTTTCCCTGGTAAGTATCTGCTCTCAAATCACTTCCATTCATAAAATCCAAGCCAACGTTAAGTTTTTTCTTGGTTAGACAGTAAACAAGTGTACCATTTAATCTACAATGTCGACACAGTATTTAGTTTAGTTGTCTTTAGATCTTTGATGTCTTTGGTGCACCCACGTACGTGGCACATAGTGTGTTATTTGTACATGAAAACAGGCTGAAATCTAGTTTTAATTCTTATACCTATACTTTTCCAATTTCATTAGGCAGAAAATATCCATTCTCAAAATACCTTTCATTATTTGATGAATCTATTTAATCTAATCTTTGCAGTTATTTCATATCTTTGTGAGTGAGATTGTCTTCGAGCCACATACATCTCTATTCTCAAACAGAAAAGAAACTAATCACATGTCATTATTCAATGCATCATGTGAGTAGGGCATCAGATATTCTAAACATTTAGAAAAAGAATAACTAGTCATCTGACTGTCACCATATGTGTTTACAGCTGGGGAGAGGAACAAAGGGGTTGTAAACATAATATAGAGGGGGAAACAAGATCAACCTCTGTTGAATGTTATTGCAAGCTGATAATAGACCCCAAATGGGAGAATTTTGCAGTATCGTTCTTAAAAACAAGTGGTCCTTCCCATCTTTCTAAGTATAAGGTTCAATATATCTGGTTCTATGACAGCCAGGTTAAAATAATTGAAAACAAAAAAATAATTAAGTTTAAAAATAGCAGCCGATTCAGTACATTGGTAATGGAGTTTCAGGTTGTCAAAGAGCGAGAGCCCCACACAGGCCTTGCCGATCTTTATAGAATTAAGAACAACATGTATATGTGGAAAAACTCTCATATCCATCTGATTCTTAGTCACATTTCAGATTTAAAAAATATTAACAATACACAACAAGCATGAGAAAAAATTGAGCAAAGTACCTGTACCCAAAGAGTTTACATGTTTTACAGCACAGTTCTGAATAATGACTTCAGGTTTGCAATTTTTCAATGTTCTTGAACTTTTTCTTAAGATCTAAAAGGATGAAAGTAAACATTTTAGCTGGTTCTGTACAAAAATTCTAAGGTGTACCACTAGAAAGAATCAAATTTGGATCAATGTCCCTCTGTTGAAATAAAAAAGAATTATGAATTGGAACCTTATTATATTCTTATGGGAATCGATTCAGAAGGACTTCTAGTATGGCCATGCAAAATTGCACCTGTTTCCGATTAGTTTTTTGGGCTAAATTAAATTTTCACAATTGTGATTTTAGGGAGAAACCAACTGTTTATAAAATGTCTGATAAACCTTGTATAATAGTTATTGGATCGTTTGCACTTGCAAAGTAAATATGTATATATCTGTTCTCAGATGGCAAAATGTTATAAGTCACTTTTTTAATTTTTCGTGACAGCAATTTTAAGATTCAACATGTGGTTCTGTGGTTTTTTATTTATTACAATTTTCCCACCTTTGTTTTCTCATAAACTGAAAGAAAAAGACTTATGACATTTTGCCACTTTCTAAACATTAACAAAACAAAAAAAAGACTCCAGGGTGGGACTTGGTTCAATTTTTTGGGAAAAGTGACTTATAACATTTTGCCATCTGAGTACAGAGAGATAATAATGTAACTCTCAAATCGTTTGCACTTCCATAGTAAATATAATAAATCTCTGATTACTGAAACAGGGTTCCCACTCTTTTTCTCTAACCAAAAATAAGGACTTTCTAAGCACTTTCGAGGACAAAATAAGGACTTTATAAGGACTTAAATAAAACATCGAAGAAACCGTATTATACAATGTAATACCTGACTTTCGACCAAATGGGGATGCTCTTACACATTAGTTAAGCTTATAAGAACAGTAGTATGTAAAAAAAATTAATATTCAAGTCAATTTTCTAAAAATTAAACACAAAAATGAGATATTTCAAAATAAGCCGTCTGATTTTTACAGAATTCAGCAGTTAATAATATGAGCATAATAATATGACCCGTATCTCTACTATTTTAAATGGAAGTGTCTGTTTGTCTGTTTCTTGCCGCAAAATCCTGACGATTCTATGGCACTTACAGCAATGACATTTGGCACACAGGTAGTCCAAATTGTTTGCAAGTTTTGGGTCGCGGCAAATTTTAAAATTTAATCATTATTGAATGCTACAGCAAAGAAGAGATCCCAGATTCTAAATTTATTGTGTTTGTTTCCGTTTTAATTTTGCTCGTATTTTCCAGCCCGATGATAAAAACAAACAATCTTTTAACTAGAGTCAATTAGTTATTTTTCTATCTCCTAGACCGTTAAAGATAGAGTAAAAATTTTAGCACATTTATTTGAAATCTGCGGAAAATTTCACTTTAAATCCATACCTAAAAATATGATTTTCTGAGTACAAATAACTTTGAAATTGAATATACCTTTTATATTTTTGTACGAGATTGTGACGTCACGGTATTCCCTTTCCAAAAATAAACAAATAGCATTTCGTGCCCTTTGCGTTTAAAAAAAAAACACATTACATTTCCTGCCCCCTTTGATTTCAGAGGAGAGCAAAAAATAAAAAGCTTTGACGGGCATTGCTTAGCTCTTTTTCGTAAAAGCGGATTCGTTAAAGATAGATTTTTTAATCTATGCGAAATTTCCCTTTAGATTGATACCTAAAAATATGACTTCTTTAAATAAATAATTTTTAAATTGAATATATCTTCATTTTGGTTTAGAAATCTGTGGATCTTTACACCAGATTAATACCTTACATCACGGCATAGTCAGTTGTGTTGGTTTACACGGGCAACGCCGGGCTGGCCACGCTGTGGCTAGTTAGTAATATGTGTAACTACATAAACAAATTATAGAATGAAGATTGCAAGAAAAAAAATTTTGAATGTTTTTATTTTATCTCTTTGCTGTGCATTTGCTTTTATGAAAGGGGAAAGAAAGAGTTAAGTTTGATGAGGACCGGACTTGGTGTTCTTGGTATCAGAGCTGCTGTTGCGAGTTTGATTTCTTTTTCGTATTCTTTTCAAATACAAATATTGACGACCAGCTACAGGCTCAAGCCCAACAAGGCTGGTCCTTTGTTTATGAATTCCCCAATTCCCACTGACTATCCAATTGTGTCTTAAATTCGTACACTCCCTTTGAATTAACTATATTTTCTGGCAACGCATTCCAACTGTCTATTACCCTATTAAAGTAGTAGTTTTTCCTTAAATCCCGATTAAAATGTGTCTTATTCAATTTATACCCATGACTCCTTGTTCTGTTATCCCTATTGAAATTTAAGCCCTCTGTGTCCCCTTGTTTTACAAACTTGAAAAGCTGAATCAAATCCCCCCTCCTTCTTCTTCTTTCCAGTGTATACATGTTTAGCTTACTTAAACGTTCATTATAGTCGAAATTTGCTAGCCCCTTAATTATTTTTGTAGCTCTGTGCTGAACCCTTTCAATTGATTCTATGTCCTTTCTCATATATGGAGCCCAGAATTGTACAGCATATTCTAGATATGGTCTTACTAAACCCTTATATAACGGCAAGATTATATTCTTATCCCTTGAAGTTCCAGTCTTTTTAATATACCCCAATAACCTATTAGCCTTTTTACCCGCAGCTGAACATTGGTGACCCATTTTAAAATCCCTGTGAATTATCACCCCAAGATCCTTGACTGTTTCTCCCTCCTTTACCTTTACTCCCTGCAGACAGTACTCGGCTCCACTGTTCCTGTAACCCATATGCAGAACTTGACATTTCCCTACATTAAATGACATACCCCATTTTACAGCCCATTCGGATATCTTATCAAAATCTCCTTGTAAATTTTCTATCTGTAACTTGGTATCCACTGTCCCCCATATTATTAAGTCATCTGCAAATATACTGATTCTATTCTTTATCCCCTGACCTATATCATCTATGAAAATTATAAATAAAATTGGTCCCAAAACTGATCCCCGAGGCACCCCACTTATAACTTCTGTCCACTGTGAATAATTTCCTTTTACCTGCACTCTCTGCTTTCTACCCAATAACCAATTCTTTATCCATATTAATGTTTTTCCCTGAATCCCCAGCCTTTCCAATTTAAACAGTAATGCCTCATGAGGTACTTTATCAAAAGCCTTTTGAAAATCTATGTACATGATATCCACACTGCTCTTATTATCCAGCTCCTCAGTAATTTTTTCGTAGAACTTCAAAAGGTTTGTAGAGCAGGATCTGCCATTCCTGAACCCATACTGATTCTCTGATAACAGTCCCCCCTCCTCCAAGTATAACATTATATGCTTTTTTAACAGAGATTCAAATATTTTGCAAATTACTGATGTTAGACTTACTGGTCTATAGTTGCCCGGATCACTTTGTATTCCCTTTTTGAAAATTGGAGTTATGTTGGCCAACTTCCAATCCATTGGTACCCAACCTGTGCTATATGTTGAATTAAATATCGTGTGAATTACTTCCCCCAGTTCTTCCGTGCATTCCACTAGTACTCTCGGATAAATATCGTCTGGCCCTGGTGATTTAGAAGGCTTAATTCTTTTCAACTGATGTACTATTTCTTCCCTGTTGAATTTGCATTCTTTAATTATACCCCCTGCAAAGGCTCCATCCTTGGGATCCTTTTTTAAATTATAGTTACCATTGAAAACCCCCAGAAAAAAGTCATTTAACATGTTTGCCATTCCCACCTCGTCTTGAATTAATTCACCTCCCTTCCACTCCAACGGGCCCAGTGTAGTACTAAATTTATTTTTACCACTTGCATATGCAAATTCTTTTGGGTTTATATTTATTACCCTTGCTATTTTTTCCTCCAAGGACACCTTTTGCTTCCGACTAATAGTTTTTAAACTCCTTTCTGGCTTTCTGATATGCCTCCTTGTCCCTGTCATTACCAGTGCTTTTATATACCCTGTATGTTCTTTGTTTTAATTTTAAAGCTTTGTGTGTTTCCCCTGAAAACCACATAGGGAGCAATTTTCTAGATTTTCCTTTTTTCCTGAACGTTACATGTTTTTTTAACACCCTGTCTACTTATTCTTGAATTCCTCCCATTGTTCAGAATGATGCGGTGCTAATAATCCCCCTTTGAATGTTTCCTTTAACTCTTCCCTTATCTTATGAAATTTTACCTTTCTGAAATTTGGAATTATCCTACTATTGATTGTGTATGCTGACTGAAAATTTATACTTAATCTGATACTTCTATGATCACTTTCTCCCAGTGGCTCACCTATAACCAAATCCTGCATCCTATCCTCATCATTGCTGAAAATAAAATCCAATATTGCATTGTCCCTAGTATTCTCATACACCATCTGGTACAAAAAACAATCCTGTAGCACTTCCAAAAATTCTGCCCCTTTCCCATTTGTAGCTAGATTGTTTATCCAGTCAATATTTGGATAGTTATAGTCCCCCATTAAAATTAATTCTCCTTTTTGACATGCTTCGTTTATCAGATTGCACATGCCCTTTTCCTGCTCTTCACTACAAACAGGAGGTCTATATATATTGCCCAGAATTAGTCCTTTGCCTTTGTCTGTATTCAGTTTCACCCAGACTGATTCTATACCCTCAGTTTTACTATTTAACTTTATTTCCGTACAGTTTAAGAATTCTCTCACATAAATCAAAACCCCACCCCCTTTCCTATTCACTCTGTCCTCCCTAAACATTGTGAATCCACTTAATTCCAAAATTTGTGCATCTTCACTGTTTGCACAACTTTCAGTAATCCCAATGATATCTATATCCTCTGCTTGTGCAATTGCCTTGAGCTCATCCATTTTATTTCTCACACTGCGAGCATTACAATAAAATACTTTTAGCTTATTTTTCACCCTTATATTGCACTTTCCCCTTGTATTATTTGTCTTGGTATTGTTTTTCTCCCTTACATTGCACTTTCCCTTTGTATTGTTTGTCTCCTGCAATTTAGACCCTGTTAGTTTTCCTAAGCAATTACAGTGTACTGTCAACCCTCTATGTCCTTTCCATCCTTGCTTGTATTCTAGTTTTTTGACTCCAGAATATTCAAAACTCGCTTGCCAACCTCCCTATTACCTATCAGGCTTAAATATTGTTTTGTTTTTACTTTTTAATGGTCTTTAGGGGAGTGTATGAGCAATTTTTTAGCATATTGCTGCTCATAGGTAGGAAACACCATAATGTGTTGGTGTATCAGGGTTGGAGCCTTACCCAGATAACACTTTCATTTTTAAAAATTTCCTAATTAAAAAAAGTTTTTTTTTTTTTTTGGTTTTGAAATCACAGTGCTTATTTTGTTGTGTCTGCAGCTTCAGCCTGCTTATGAAATGGAAATTACTCGCCCCAGTAATTATTTTATAATACACTTTCATAAATTCATAATGAAAATAAGAAGAAAATTAATTTATTGGAACATCGGAGGTTTCAATAAAATTAATCTAGTGGCAAACTATTAATTTACTAAAAGTATGTAAAAGGATTGCAAGTTGCATACGTCAGAGTCAAATTTCACAGGATCGGAGACCGAACGAGTTTCGAAGAAAATATTTTCCCGTGAACCAAAACAGATCATGCAAAAACTTTGATAAATTTATAAAACAATTTTTAAAAATGCAATTTTATTTAATAGGTATTCAACTAGTTGCCACCGTCCAAGCCTAAGCCATTCGGTGTATTGCATCATAATTTTGAAACACACTCAGATGACGAGACATCTAAGCTGGCACCACACTCTCCAAACTTCCTCACCAACCCAACATGAGGACTTTCGGCCACGACATATGTAAGGTATACCAGCCGCCTCTACACAATACACTTACAAACATAATTTTACTGGAACAAAATTAATTTGAAAATAATCATTTAAGCTGACAATGGAAGAAGATTGCGCATGGCATAACAAAAGCAAAGAGAAATTCAAGCACAGTCAGCCATTGAGTATTGTCATCCGGATACAAAGAGAAAAAAATTATAAATCACAGAAAAATTACTTTCACTTTCGGTCAGCGGCCAAATACGACACAAGTCCAAAATTTTCAGTTTTCAAACAACTTTTCCCGATTTATGAAAATTTCCGACTATTCCCGGTTCTCCAGCACTCTAGTTTACGTTTTTGGGGTCTTTTCCTCCAATGTTTTTTTAATCGAGCAGGTTGGTTTTTTTTTTCGGAACTGATAACGGTATGCTTCAAATTTTCAAAACAGAATCGCCCCCGAAAATCTTCAAAAAAAAAAAAAAAAAAATTTTGGATAGTTTTAACAAAGAATTAGAAGCATAAAAAAAAGCTAGATTTGAAAATAAATGGCAACACATCGGGTTGCCACTTAGATAGTATTAATTCAAATAAATTATCTTAACATTGTTTTTGATTCACCAACAATCTTAAAAATACACTTCCTCATAATTATAATAAATTTTTAAAACATTGCACTAGCGGGTAACTGAATAAAACAAAATTAATTAACGTTTGATGATTGTATTCTAGTTCCTCTGTCAGGGCAACTGTTTTGTGCATTGCAAGAGCCATTCACAGGTCGAAAACAGAACGATTTTCATGGGTTTTGAAGTTTTTAAAGCGTATTATGTGCTCATCAAGAGTCGATCGACAATTTGCATATCGCGAATCAAGGGTTGACATTCAAGTAAGCCAGTTCTCAAATCCACACCAAAACCGTACTTGTAAGCTGTTTTATCGCCGATCAGCTGATAAAAAGAGGTAGGAAATATTGTGAAAAAATATCGTTATTTGAAAACTGAATTTTGTTTCAAAGGAAAATAAGCATTATTGATGCAAAATAAGCACTTATAAGGGCCCTTAGAAATGGAAGGTCAAAATAAGTACTTATAAGCACTTTGTAAGCACCCGTGGGAACTCTGTGAAAAACATGTTTGAAATCGTGTTCAAATGTGAAATACTGGTAGCGATAACTACATTAAACTCGATCTACGAATAGTCTTTCTATGTGGAGATGATCCCGGAAATTGAAACTAATTTTAACATTGAATATCTTGGAATATATTGATAGTAAAGTAATGAAATTTTATATCTAGACTAATTTAACTATGCAGAATCTGATTATGGCATCACAACATGGTGCTTCCATCAGAAATTTTGTTTGTGCAAAATTTGATATGAAGACTTTCCCTTATGCAACTTTTTTGGATTTTAATTTATAGAGGACTTTTTACCTATTGAATACCTTTGAATTTGCTCTGATATGAATAGTGCTCGAAATGAAGGCGGGGGTTCAGGATTTTTTTTCTGCGACTGTACATATATCACAGATATAAACAACAGAATATAGTCAAACTTGCTTATAACGAGCACGAAGGGACCGCGATATTTGCTTGTGAAAAAATCATACACTCTTACTATATTATATATACATACTTACTTTATTTTTTATTTCTGTACAGTACAAAAGAAATTGGTTAATTTGCTTTGAACTGTCTTACTGTCTCTTTCTTGTGTTAGTTCATCGGAGAAGACTCATGGCCCAAAAAACATTGTCATTTGCACCCCTGGCTTCTAAAAAAGTTAGAAGTTTTTCTGCGAACACAAAAGCCATTGAGAATGTTGGGGGCGGTTTAGCTTAAAATTCTTCACATTTGTCGTTTTCATTATTTTTTTCATCTGCTTTAGCTTGAATTTCAGCTACATACAATATCCTTGGGAGTAGATATCTCGGAAGTGATAACATTGGCCCCCCGTCAACAGCATCCACGCATCGCTCATTAAACGTATCACTTAAAGTACGTTTACATTAGCATTTGAGGTTGTTCCTATTTTTTCTCTTCTATAGATAAGCATCAAAATCAAGAGCTTACGAAAGTTTGATTTAAAACTTCTGATGACCCCTAGGTCCATTGGGTGGACAACACTTGTAGAATTCGGTTCCAAGAAAGAATTAGCTGAGCTGGAGAGATGGAAGCCAATAAAAAATTTATGAATCACAAAAATATTGCTCACTATAACCGGGGTTTGCTTGTTAAAAGTGAGTTATGCTCCCATAGACTTAATATTATACCAACCAAGTATTTCCGATTTCCTCGTTAAATCCGGGTTCTCGTTAAAACAGGGCTCATAATAAGCGAGTTGTACTGTACTTAAAAATTAATCTACTTAATATAACTTACTTTTAATCCATCCACTGCATTCAACCGGTGGGATCTCCTTGTTGCTATATTGTTGCTTTTTAAGGGAACAGACTAAACAGGGAGAAATTTTTAATTAGTGAATCAAATTGTTATGTAGAAACAAACTGTTATTTATAAAAACAAATCAAACTTTAATCAAACTTATTCCGCATATATGGTCTAATTTTTCTGGACCGTTGAGCTGATTATATAACCGATACTGACTGTATATGTATTGCAAAGGTACTAGCTCCTAAAAAATTGGGCTGACTCCTAAATTTTTTTATTTTTGTCATCCCCTGAGGTTATCCTAAAAGTCCATGCAATTCAAAAATTCAATAAAACCAAGGAAAATAAGTTTGCTAAAATGGTGATTTGCACAAGAAGGATTATCAAGAAAGGAATTCTTTTTGTCAGTTAATAAATTTGTTCACATTTTCACTCATTCAGGGTAGTGAGTCTCTCAGACTGACTGTCATGATCCGCGCATGCGCACTTTAAGCCGAACTGGCGCGCAACGCTTCCCTGAGACGCATAATAGATATGAAGAACGATGGTCGATACAAAAGAACGCTGAGTGTAGTCTATTCGGTAGAAACGTAGGATGTGTAAATAATTGTTCCTATCACTTGTTGTACATAGATTTTGTGTGTGTGTGTCGTCGTTTAAATAAAGGTGTAATTCATCTAAAAATAGTATGTGTTATTAAGTATACGCTACGAAAGAACCCAATCCTGGCTACGATGTAAGAAGATGTTCACACTGACATTGACAATTTTATTCATACACATGAAAAACTTTACATTACAACAATAATTGTTCAATGCCTCCATTCCAACAAACAATGACTTTCTACAAGCATGCAAGAAATTCATTCACCACAACAAAGTGGGGCATATCAAGGTGAATATGAGCAACTTCATGGTGAATACTATCTTTTAAATGGCAAGGAAAATGAGGTACTTCCAAATACTCAACTTTAGAAAAATCTGTTGTGTCAAGTTTGGAGACTGAAGGGCCATTTCATATTCACTTGAGGCTGATTATTTGCTCTAGGTCAAAAATGCTTGTGAGGAACTTCACAAGAAATGTAATATGCAGTAATGACAATCATTCAGCATCATACATGATTGTGTGAAAATCACAGTACGCACCAGTTTCAAAAACACTACCTTTCAAACTATCACCCACATATTGTGGATAAGCAAAGTGCCCAGTGATATGTGGAGTAAGAAAATAAATCATCAGATTTAAAGAGCTAAAAACATTTATTCATTAAAAACTATTTACAGAAAAAGAAACAAAGATTGGAAAACCAGAGATACCACTCTGTCCAATGTATGACAACAATTGAGTGCTGAAAGAAAGGAATTCTCACTTTTATACTTCTTGTATCTCTAGAAATTAGCATAAATATCTCAATGGAAAGATTGCCATAAACAAAATCATAATACTGCATTAAGTACATGATTGGCCATAATATTATGACCACACCCCTTTATAGGTGTGATGTCATACTGTGGCCAATCACAAAAGCATGACAACTCAACTTGTTTGTTTGTTGTTTGTTTACATTATCATAACCAAACAAGAAGGAGGTGCAAACATGTGAAGATGGATTTGAATAAGCAAGTTATCTTTAACAATGGCCCTCCTCTTCACACTTTTTGCACTTAAAAAAAAAATATATATATATGCAATAGAAACAAAAAAATTGCAATACAATATTTAGAATGCAATACATCATGAACATAAATGTGTGTATAGGCTTTTATACGTAGGAAATATTATTTCTTAAAAAATATACACTAACAGAACAAAAAGTTCATTTTTTTTTGTTCATAATAGTCCATTTTTTTTTATATTTTAAATACACAATCTTTAAATTTTTGTAGTTCACTCTTACTCAGAGGTTTAGTAAATATATCAGCTAAATTACTTTTACTTTGAATATATTTGATATCAAATAATTCCTGGTATATTAAATCTCTTACAAAAAATAACTTAATATCGATGTGCTTGGTACGATAATTCTCTATAGGTGATTTTACAAAATCAATTGCTGCTTGATTGTCAACTAGTAATGTAGAAAAAGTATTTAACAATATTAATTTAAAATGTTTACATTCAGTTACTATACGTTGTAGCCATATTAATTCTTTCGCTGTTTCCGTTAATGATACAAATTCAGATTCCATTGAACTTAAACAAACTGATTTTTGCTTAAAGGAACGCCAGATTATTGGAACCTGATCAACAAATACAATCTGTCCATTCATGGAAATCCTATCATCGCGGTTATTAGCAAAATCAGCATCAGAATATGCAGTTAAATTTAGATCTTGTATATTAGAAAGTTTAAGTTTTAAATCTTTTGTATAGCTAATATATCCTAGTAGCTTTAATAAACCATTCCAGTGTGCAATGCCAGGATTTTCTTGAAATTGTGAGAAAATGTTTATTGCATAAGAAATATCTGGTCTAGTTCTTCCTGCTAAAAATGATAAGCTACCCACTAAACTTCTGTATGGAATTTTAGACATATCTTGCAGTTCGCTATTATTTTGAGGACACTGAGATTTTGAAAAAATGACTCCTTTGGAAATGGGCAGTGATGAAATAGAGAAATTATAATTCTGATACGACTCACAAAGTTTAATTATATATTCCGATTGATGTATATACAGCCCTTCCTTTTCCTCTATAAATTCAACACCTAATAATTTTTTAGTTTTACCTAAAATTTTTAAATCAAATTGTCGTTTTAAAAGATTAATTACTGTATCAATACAATTTTGATTTTTACCAAATAACACAATATCATCAACATATAATAGAAGAACCACATTCTTATCAAAAACATAAACACAGTTACACCAGCTAAACTTTTTAAATCCAAGCTCCCCCAATATTCTATGAATCTCAAAGTACCATTCTCGACCACTTTGGTGGAGACCATACAAGGCTTTCTGTAAGCGACAAACCAAACTTGGGTTTTGCTGAAAACCAGGTGGTTGTTTCATAAATACAATTTCTTTAAGCGGGGCATATAAATAGGCGCATTTAACATCACACTGCAGGTGTAACCACTTGTTAAGACAAACTAGTACGGCAAAGAAAAATCTGATAATACCAAAGTTTACTACGGGACTATAAACCTCATCAAAAGTTTCACCCTTTGTTTGATTGAAACCCTGGGCAACGAGACGAGCTTTAAAACGTTCAATTGTGCCTTTCTCGTTTCGTTTTACTGTAAACACCCAGCGACATCCTAAAATTTTAGAATTCTCAGGTTTTTCAATTAATACCCATACATTTCTGTCATTCATAGTTTGTAGTTCATCCTCCATGGCTTTTAACCATTCATCCTTTTGTAAGGATTTTATTGCTTGTTGATAACTTTTAGGAATAAAAATGTCCTCGTCTAGTCATCTTGACGTCCTACTAAAATTACTCTCTTGATTACCATTGACTATTCCAGAGGATGTGTCAGCAGATTTGAAATTAAAAATATCTGGTTGAAATTTTAAGTTATTTTTAATACAGTAATTCTTAACTTCATTTAGTGATCTTAAGCGTTGAGTTTTAGCCTCTTCAAAGTAGTAAATATCTATTCTTTTCCCATCAGGCCTGGTAATGGGTTTTCTAATCCAGTTAACTATCCTTTCACCCAAGGACTCTGGTTCACTATCACTTTCGACAGGGGAAGTTTCTTCCTCGTCAGTAGTAGGTTCATTCATTAAAGGAATTTTACACAGTGTATAATCAGGGTCCAGGACTGCTTCCACTCGTTCAAACTTACAATGATCCGAGTCGGATTTTAAGGAAGGCGTTTCCTCAAAACGTACATTTATAGTCTCTACTATTTTTCGGTAGCCATATTCGATATCCTTTAGTTTGTAGGGCATACCCAACTAAAATTCCCTGTTTTGACCTCATGTCCAATTTCCTTCTCAGTTGTTTAGGAACATTAACAAAAGCTTTAGATCCAAACGGTTTAAGATGTTTAATTGATGGTTGTTTTCCACCATATAACTCAAATGGCGTTTTTTCTTGATTAGAATAACATAATCTATTCCATGTATAAACAAAATGCAAAAGAGCTTCAGACCAAAAACTCTGATTGAGCTTACTATCCCGTAGCAAAACATTTATACCATCTACTGCTGTGTAATTAAATCTCTCACTTACTCCATTTTGTTGTGGAGTATAAGTGTTAGTTCTTTCGTGTTTTATACCCAATTCATCGCAAAAGGTTTTAAATTGCTCATTTATAAATTCCAATCCGTTATCGGTACGTATGCACTTAATTTTTCTGTCTAAAAATCTTTCTGCACGTTTTTGAAATTTGCAAAAAGTATCAAAAGTATCCGATTTAGCTTTTAAGGGGTAGGCATAAACCTTTCGACTATAGTCATCTATTATGGTTAGAAAATACCTCTGTCCATTTATTGAAGTTTTAGGAAATGGTCCACACAAATCCATGTGTACTAACTTCAGTGGTTCGTCAGAACGAATTTTCTTAATAGGTTTAAAACTAACGCTCTTCCCTTTAGCTTCTTTACAAGGTTTACAGGTATCGATATTCCCTTTTAGATTTGGTAAACCCCTCACACAATTATTTTTGATTGTAGATTTAATGTGTTCAGAGTTAATATGAGCTAGTTTTCTATGCCAAGTATTAATATTCTCAACAGCAAAAGAAACAGATTTTGTAATTTTTTCATTTTTGAAATTTTTAACAAAATTCTTAGATTTACTAGAATATTGAGGGTAGACAAGGTATAAACCATTTAGTAATTTAGCTGTAAACAATATTTCACTATAACAATCAATCACTTCAATTTTTCCTCTACCCCCTTTAAAACTAGCTCCTTTTCTGTCAAAACATGCCCCAGATAACAAATTTCTTCTTAATTCAGGAGCATAAGCAACATTACAAAGTTTAATCTTTACCCTATTAAAATGAAGAAACACAGTACCTTTGCCTTGAATTGGAATAGAAGCATTTTCCACTGCTCCCACTAAAATCTGGTTATTAATTGGTTGGAACTCTGTAAACAGTTCTCTGTCACGACAGAAATGTGTGGTGGCTGCTGAATCAAAGATCCATCCTTCGTCTTCCTTGGTGCTGGATAAGGCCTCCAGCAAAAAGCTTTTATCTCGACTTGTATGACGATTTGGACTAGGACTCCGGAATGGCTTCCTCCTTTCTAGACATGATCGCTCATAATGTCCAACTTTTCCACATTTGAAACATTTCGGCTTCTTCCGATTCTGGAATTTTGAAGTACGAGAAGGACGACTTCTTTCCACATCCTGGTTGTAGTTAGTCATCATTGTGGTTGCCACTTGGTCAGCTGTCCTTTGTTGGAGTCTTGCTTCCTCAGCTAAGATTTCTTCCAGTACTTTAGGAAACTTGAATTCTTTATCCTCCCATCTGTAAATCGATTGAATAATATTCTCATATTCAGGTGGTAAGAATCGAAGTAGTTGAAAACACTGGTCTAGATCTTCAATTGGATGACCTGCTTCTACTAGTTGTTGTATGATTCTGGATAACTTGCTGGCATACAGTCCGATACTTTCTCCTGGTTCAATAGCACATGAAAAAAAATCGTGTTTTAGAGCCATCACTCTAGCTCTGGAATCAGGACGAAAGTGCGTCTTGAGCTTATTCCATGCTTCTGCACCACTGGAAATTCCTTCAATTACTATTCGGTACTGAGGGCTCACATTCATGTAGATTGAAGTGTAGGCCTTGTTACAGCGTCTGTTGAATTCTTTTATCTGTTTCCCATCGCCTTCTATGGATTTTGGAGGTCGTTCTTTTCCCGTGACGATGTCCCAGCAGTCTCTTTCAAGTAGTACGACTCTCACATCTGAACACCATGAGGAATAGTTGGTTCCATCCAGCGGTTTGATTTTGAAGAAAGTTTCCTCCATCTCAAAAAAAAAATCCAGGCTAGTAAGGTAAAAATAGTTATACTGCAAACTGGCCTCTTACTTTTTACTTCTTAAAATAAAAAATTTTAAGTTTAAAATAAAAATCTCTACTCTTGGGCTAAGGCAGTATGAAAAATAATAATACTGCAAACTGGCCCTCCTACTTAGAACTTCTTAGAACAAAAATTTTCAGTTTTAAAAAAATCTCCACCTGGGCTCTGGCCCATAACCATTATCACCCACATATTGTGGATAAGCAAAGTGCCCAGTGATATGGAGTAAGAAAATAAATCATCAGATTTAAAGAGCTAAAAACATTTATTCATTAAAAACTATTTACAGAAAAAGAAACAAAGATTGGAAAACCAGAGATACCACTCTGTCCAATGTATGACAACAATTGAGTGCTGAAAGAAAGGAATTCTCACTTTTATACTTCTTGTATCTCTAGAAATTAGCATAAATATCTCAATGGAAAGATTGCCATAAACAAAATCATAATACTGCATTAAGTACATGATTGGCCATAATATTATGACCACACCCCTTTATAGGTGTGATGTCATACTGTGGCCAATCACAAAAGCATGACAACTCAACTTGTTTGTTTGTTGTTTGTTTACATTATCATAACCAAACAAGAAGGAGGTGCAAACATGTGAAGATGGATTTGAATAAGCAAGTTATCTTTAACACAAACCTTGAGCTTGCACCTGCTCTTTTCTTGAGAATGACATGTCATTTTGTCACTGTTTTACGAGCGGTAGAGTGAACCAGTATTGTGTCTTTGCCGATCATTTACAGTTTGAAAATGAAAGGTCTTGAAGAGCAACGAGTTTATGTGGTTCTGCACAAAATCAAAAAAACATCATAGTGGGTAGGAACATCATCACCAAGACAAAAGAAAGCACGTCATATTCAATCGAATGTGAAGGCACTGCAGATGGCCTTTTTTGATAGGCAAGAAATGTTTATCATGAGTTCATTAAACAAGGCGTGAGGCATTTAAGAGAAGTAGTGTGACGGAAGAGGCAGGAAGTAGGCCTGGGCGATGTATCGATACATCGTGAAAAACCAGTGAGGTTCACATCGCTACATTGGTTTCAAAATTTTCATTATGCCGACGTATCGTGAGTTTTCCTGATCTCACACAGCCATCTCTTAGCTAGTACTGATCTTGCGGTCATCGTGATTTTTCCCGATCTCACACAGCCATCCCTTAACTAGCGCAGATCTCACGGTGATCGTGGAATCGAGAACGTTTCTATGCGCATTCATCTTCAGGCATGCGCTATGAGGATACTGGAAAACCGCGAGTTCTGTGGAAAGGTAGTGAGATCGAGAATGTTACCCGATCTCACTACCTTTCCACAGAACTCGCAGTTTTCCAGTATCCTCATAGCGCATGCGCGATACATCATGAAAAACCGATGTCGACATCGCCACATCGTTTTCTCAATTTTCACGTTGAGTTGCCAAAACAGTATCTCATGGTTTTCTAGTGTCATGATGTTCGATGTTTTCAAAGCGCATGCGCGATATCTGAATTGCCTAATCAATATTTCCAGCTGAAATTTCGTGTTATTTTAGCATCATTGGGGGAAATTTGGGTTTAGATTGACACAACGATTCTGATGTTTATTTATGCACATGTGCGATTTTCCACCACGGTACTTAGATTTTCGATGCCGCGATGAAAAGCCTACAAATGAGAATTTTTTTGCTAATTAATTTTGTAATTTCTGCGCTGCTTTTTTTGGGGAATAAGGTGACACATAAAGATTGAAATTTAAAGTTTCAAACTGCGAGAGAGCGAATAATTATACTCTACTTGCTGAATTTATCTGGGTAAGCTTTATATTACATTTTTTTAATTAGTTAATGTGTTTTTGTTTAAAAATACTTAAAAACAAAATAATTATGCAAAATCTGTGAATTTTAAAGGTCTGTTTTCATTCCTTTTTAATTAATGAGGAATTCCTTAAAACCATTTGTGTCATGATGACTTTCATTTCCAGAATTTTTTTTTGTGTTAAATTGAAATTCAGTACAATTTAAAACAAAATGATTTTGCACATTTCAAGTTGAATTACGAAAACCCTCTCTTGCTTCTTGATGTTACAATCAATCCGTTTGCATCCCTTTTTTTGTGAACTTCTGTGGAAATCTAGGTTATATATGTCATCATCATTACTAACAGGAATCAAATGCCACTTTATTTCTATTTATGTAGAAGTTTTTATTTCTAAATAAGCTAATTTTTGAATCTACTTGATCATGTAAGGTGCGTGGAACACACACACGCAAAATCTTGTTTAAAATCATGCGTTTCTTAAACATACAACGCAGATCTTTATTTGTTATTTTTCCATACCACGATTTTATATAGCAAAGAAAAGAAAGAACTTAGAAAAAAAATTTATACATATAGTGATGTAAATTTATGATATATAGTGAAGTAGAAACAAGGTTTTGCTTTTACTATGTATAAAATGCATGGTTAACATCACAGTATCAGAATGCTGATGTATCGTGATGTAAAAATTTGAACATCGCCCAGGCCTAGCAGGAAGTTTAAAGAAACAAGACCTGAATGCTTCACCATAACACACTAGTCGCACCTTAATGGCAAAAAGAGGCAATTGTTACCCCGCAGCCTCCATATTCTCAGAGATTTGGCCATTGTTTGTTCCAAAAGTTGAAATCATCTTGATAGGTCGTCGATTTGACTTATTTGGGGGGTGACTAATGAGTGCCAGCACTGCGACTAGTAGTCTATTGCAGTGCTCCCCAACCTTTTTATAGCCGCAGACCGGATCAACGTTTGATAATTTAAACGCGGCCTGCTGGGGGGAGATATACGTTGATTGTTTATATTTTAGATTGTTTTGATTTAATAATTTTAACTTATTGGATTTAAACATGCCTTCAAAATAAAATACAGTTACACCAAAAAATGAATATAATGTGGTTTAACATTTTATATAACTCACTAGAACACGAAATCAATAAAATAGTTTCCCAACCACAAAAAACCCACGAAGCGTTCGAACTCTTTTAAAAGCAAAGACAGGTGATCGTGCACCAACTAGGAGAATGAATGTTTAGGCTCAGTCTTGCCTAAAATCCCCGCTAATGTCTGAAACATGTCCAAAATGCCTCTGTTCACGCGCCGTCCCCACAACTTCAGTTTGGATTTAAATGCAGCTACTTTGTCTGCCAACTTGAAAACAGTTGTCACATTTGTCAAAATTAGAAAATAGAGACATACAGAACTCAGAAATCAGTATTGAAGCTCTAGTAACAGAACAAATTTCAAGTTCTGATTTACCGCCTCCTAATTTAAGTGGACATTTCATAGATAAGAACCGCACAATCCCGAGAGAAATACACCAAAGTAAATAAAATGGAAATAATTTAATATTTCTTGGACGACCCGGTACCGGTCCGCGGCCAGGGGGTTGGGGACCACTGGTCTATTGTACTGAAAGGTTGTCGATTTAATTTAGAAGAGATTGAAGAAAATTCATTGTGAGACTTGCGTGTGATCCCACAAAAGGACTTCCAGGATTTATTCCAGCAATGGAAGTCACATTGGGAGCAGTGTATGATTAGGAGAGTATTTTGAAGGATACAAGTCTGATTAAAAGGTACACTTATCAATTATTGATTTATTTAAAGTTTGATTTCTTTTTGGACAGACTTTGTATTTTGAGCATCTTTACTCATCACATTGTGAATGGTTTAAAAGTGGCCATGTGTGATTTGTAGTAGGGATGCGACATCGATGTTTTTACGTTGACGATGTTTTATTTTTAAATGAAAAAAGTACCTTTATAAAAATTTAAAAAATAACCAAGTAGCATAATTTTTATAATCAGCAAATTGAACATACTTTTAGACCAAAGTGACCAAGGGTGAAGGGTCTGAAAAGTAGGGATGCGACATCCATGTCTATGTTTTCAAAACAATAATGTTTTATAAAAAACCTCGATGTATTGGAGTCGATGTAGCATCACTAGTTGCTCAACCAGTTCGGGGAAAACGTTTGAATAGACTGAATTTTAAAAACATCGATAGTTTTGGGGCGATGCATTATCAACATCGATGTTTTGCTGTCGATGTTGCATCACTAGGTTCTAAACCAGTTTTAAGAAATAGGGAAAAGAGTTTAAATGCACTGAATTAAAAAAACATCCATGGTTTTGGGGCGATGTATTATCAAGATCGATGTTTTAATTTTGAACATCAAAGTTTCAAAACATTGATGTTTTGCTGTCGATGTCGCATCCCTAATTTGTAGTTGCATGGGATGTTTTAAAACAAAACCAACACTGATGAGATGGCTTGTGAGTGACACCTATTGGTTGATGGCCCAAAATTGAAATATATTCTTGTCTGGTAATTCTGATCTTAATCAACAAATACTGTTTTTAGAGCCTTCAAAAAGAGGATGCTTTTCAATACAACGAACAAAGTTCTTAATTTATCTGAATAAAATAACATGCTTCTTGTTCAATTATTTTTAATTTTCAATCATAAATATAACAAAAAATGAGACTTCAATAAATGTAAAAACCTATAACTGTAGAGATAAAAGCTGACAAGATTTCACAGGAAATGCCGATTTAAATCAAGAGATTTTATTTAAATCATTGAAGGAAATAAAAAAATTTCATTTTCCTTTCTGTATTAAGGTTAATATTATTGAAATTTAAATAACTATGAGCAAGATTCAAATAAGTGCTAAGAACTTTAGTTGTAACCAGTTAACTCTAAAAATTATATAGTAAATCACTACCTTTAAAGACACTAAATGGTATTGGTTGATTGGATTATAGTTATTAGACATGTATTTCCCTTTTGACCAACAGGTGTCACTCACAAGCCTGTTAAACAATGTGGATATTGTTTTAAATATTCCACATGACTTTAAATCACGAGGGAAATTTTGAGTTGTTCTTCTCCGTGTAATGAGTTAAGATGGTCAAAATATATGCACTCAAATTATTCAAATAGTTGCAACTTGTATTCATTTTAAGATGTTTTGTTACTTATTTAGAAAATATTAATTTATTTTAATTCAAATTTCAAAATTCCACTGAATTGTACTTGTTTTGTGCTGTTAATTTGATAAAAGCTTCATGTTCTTATATGTTATGTACAAACCAGAAAGCAAGATGTGATGGTATAAGGGAAAGAATACATGCTTTAATAGAGGGATGGTCCTCACGTGCTGTAATTACACTGGCAACCCTTCTGGGCATACTTTCAACAAGGTTTTGAAACAACTATGGGTATTTGTGTCCATTCCTGCTGCAAGTATGTTGCCAGCTCAGCTGTAGATTTCGGACGTGGTTCCCTCACCCGTAAGCGTAGATCTAACTCGTGCCACAAATGTTCTATGGGGTTGTCTAATGTCTGAGAACCTGATTGTCCAAAATGTTCATGTAGGCATCAGCATTCAATTTAACAGGAACAACATGCAAAGGTCCCATGGCATACCATGAAAAACACCCCCAAACAAGTAGTCTGATTTTCTGTGCAAATCCGCTGGTGTCCGGTTCATTATTGTAGGGTAGTGTACTTGTCAATGCTAAGAACAATTGAAAAAAATAGGCATTTTTTATTCCAATTTATGTATTTTTATGTCTTGTCAGATTTTTAACTGTTTTCTCACAAATAACATTTTATTCAAATAAAAACTGTTTGCAAGTTCTTTTTATTTTATATTAGTGACATGATTTTTTTCTTAAAATAAGTCTTCAATCAATTAATACATAAATAACTAAAGAAATTGTATACATTTTATTCATGATAAATATATCATACAAACAATTCTGAATTTGAATAAGTAAGAGCAAAAATTTTTAATGTGTCCCAGTAGGAAACTATTGACGATGAAATAATTCGCATGATCACCTAAGAAATTGATGAAACTGAAGATTTAAATGATGAGAGAGATCATTAGATGTTGCTCTTCGCTTTATGGAGCAGCAACCAGATGATTTACCACGTTTTATTTATTTTAAACTTGCGAGACAACGGCCAATTTAGAATTTCTGCTCAAAAACAAACAACTTTAGATTTATTTTTTAAACATTAAATCAAGTGCGATGTTATTTAAAATACATTTTTATAATTTACAAATCTGTGCGCTCATTATTTTTTTGCTATTTGATCCCTCTTTCTTTTAGTTACATAGTATATAAAACTAAATTTTAACTGAACATAAATGAAAACTGAGCATAGTATATAAAACTGAATCCAACTTTCCTTTCGCAGAGTGAATCTCCTTGAAAGTGAAATTATCTTAATAATTCGTATGATCCTGATTTGACTTCCTGGTCCATGACGTCACATTGAGGGCTTCACACCCTGTTCGCTTACGCTTGCCGACCCCTGGAGATTGTGAAGCAATTCGTTTGGTTTCTTTTGCAAACCAACACTCTTTTCTCAGATCCCATTTGGTTTGCTTCGCAAACCAGCATTCCTTTCGCTGAATCAATCTCATGCGAAGGCGAAACTATCTTAATAATATGGTCCATGACATCACAGCCAGAGCTTCGCCCCCTGCTCGCTAATGATCGAAAACCAAGACTCCTTTTGAAAGTGAATTCCCTTTTTATTTAATTTAACATTTAATGCACACTAAACTAAAAGCTGCAACAGTAAAAAACCTTCTCTATCTTGTTCCCAGTACAATTTTAAATAAACCGTGTTAATCTTGTAGCTTTATGATCTGTACTTTCTCAGTAAACCGTCTGAGAACAGAGTGAAAAAAGCGAGTATTTTTCCTCGCCAAATAAAAAGAAATCGTTTTTACGGCAATTGTTGCTACAATAAATTTTATATCTGGCAAACCCGTTACTTAAAAATGCAACCTTTTGTTTCACCGATCATTCTATGCGCTATCAGCAATTTGTACACTTTCGCTAAATTATACTTTTCCTCACACTGAGTTTATTTATAAACCAATTTAAAAAATAACTTCACCCTATGAAACAGTGCATTCTAAGCTTTCACATGGTATTTTCAAATTTTAAAACTAATAGTGTTAAGCAATAGACAGTTGTAGTTTTGTATCGGAAATTACGATCTTAAAAGTTCCGAAAGTTGTATGACCAACTTTTAATTGCATCGACTTTATTTATTAACTAATTAAAAAAATATTTGTTCCATAAGAAAGAGTACAATCTAAGGCAGGCCACGAAATAAGACAGGTGCACCTAAGTTTTTAAATTAGGTGCACAGGTTATATTTTAGATGCACATTTAAAAAAAAACGTAATATAAGAGTATTAATACAATGTAAACTACTTTATTAGTTGGGTATGTTGATATAGGTTAGTATTAGATAGTAAATATAAATATTTAAATATCTAAATTCTCCCTTCTCTGGGGCACGGTTGTCACGACAGTGGCTTCAACAGAGCCATCTGGAAAATGTTTCGGTCATTGGAAAGTTCTGGTGGCAGTGGCACAAGTAAACCCTCCTCCTGTATAAACCTGTTACGGTCCAGCGATTTTGTTTTCACATAGTGTGTATTTAGGAATTTTACTTACATTACTTTAGAGTGAGAGAGGTCGATACTAATATTTTGATCAAACATCAAAATAACATAAAAAACCTTTCATCTCCCCTTTTAACGTTAAGTGCACTGCGTGCACATAGTAGGAAAAAATTAAGTAACAATTTTATTTTCATGCGCAAAGTGCACCCGGGTATTTCGAGCCCTGATCTAAGGCAGGCCTCAAAATAGATTTTTTAATACAGGTGCACCTAAGTTTTAAAATTAGTTGCACAGGTTATATTTTAGGAGCACACTCAAAAAACGTAATACAAGAGCATTAATATAATGTAAACTACTTTATTAGTTGGCTATGTTTAGATAGGTTAGTAGTAGATGGAAAATAAAAATATTTAAACATCTAAATTCTCCCTTCTCCGGCGCACAGCTGTCGCTTCAACACAGCCATTTGGAAAATGTTTCGATCATCGGAAAGTTCTGGTGGCAGTGGCACGCCGCAAGTAAACCTTCCTCTTGTATAAACCCGTTACAGACCAGCGATTTTGTTTTCGCATAGCGTGTATTTAGTAATTTTCATTACGTTCCTTTAGAGCGAGAGAGGTCGATGCTAATATTTTGTTCAACATAACATAAAACACGACCCCACCCTTTTTTTTAACATTAGGGTGCGTGCACCTACCTGGAAAAAAATTAAGTGTACAATTTTATTTTTATGTGCACAGTGCACCCGAGTATTTCGAGTACTGATCTAAGGTATTTAGTAATGTTTTCAAATTTAAAAAATAATAGTATTAAGTTTTAGACATATTGACAGTTATAAAAAAAAGTAGCAAAAATATCTAAATTTGTATGAACAACTTTTGATTGCATCGAATTTATTTGTAAAACAATTTCAAAAATAATTATACCGTAAGAAAGACGACATTCTACGGTATACTGCGATATTTTTAAATTAAAAAATTAATAGTAATAAGATATAGATATGATAGTATTAAAAAAAATAACAAAAAAGTCCAGATTGTTCCCGAATTTCAAAAAAATACTATCGGGAATCAAATTGAAATTTCTAAATAAACTCAACAGGCTGCAAAAATTCAAATTTGGAGGTACGCTTAAAAAAACTCACGGCTGAAGACTAAAAAACTGTATGTGTTTTGCTCACTCGCATTACAAATTTCGCTCTTTAAACTTTGACACTTAATAAACCTTAAAACTAATAGCAGCATCGGAAAACATTTTGATCCGTTTTTTTCCCTGTACAATTTGGAACAAACCATGTCAATTTTGTAATTTTCTGATCCATACTTTCTCGGGAAACCGTCTAGGTAATTATTAGTTAACGTTGTACTAGAGCAACACAACGGGCTATTGACGACAGTCCGGGAGCAATCCTTTAAGGTAAAGAACCGAGGACAACACCTCATAATTTTGAACCATGGTCAGATGACGAAGCAACACCTGAGCTGGCACCCCACTCTCCAAACTTCAGCATCAACCCAACTTGAGGACTTTCAGCCACGACAGATTTAAGGTGCACCAGCCGCCTCTACACCGTACGTTTACAAACATCCATGCCCGGACCCGGATTCAAACCAGGAACCTTCCAATCTAGAGGTTAACAACTTGACCACTATACCGGTTGGTTGGCGGGAAACCGAGCTAAACAACAGACTTTTCAGTCCTGAAGCAGTGGTAACTTTTTTTTTATTTTGAGAGACAAATGAAAACTACATTCTGAATTACATTTCTCATGTTTAAGTTTAAACTTGTATGGGTAACAAATTTAATAAAATCATTAAAATTCAATTTAAATTTTAAAACTCTGATGGAAATCAAATAAATTCAACTAGCCAGAGCATGGCGTTGCCCATGATAGTTCGTTTCGTGGGGTCAGGTGTGACCACTGCTCGATAACCTCGGTGATTGCTAAAAATTTCCATTTGGTTTGCGTAGCCTATTGGACAACAGACATCACGACGTTGCCATTGTCAAATGTGGCCAAATTTGAACTGAGAATAAATCCAATTTGCATGACATCCCAATCTCTTGCGAAAATATAAATATTTTATTGAAATATTATTTATTAAAAGAAAATCAAATATATAAGGTATCTATCTGCTGCAAAATTTTCCTTAGATTTCAAATCAGTTAAAATTTTCAATCTATCTTTAACGAACCCGATTTTACAAAAAAGAACTGAACAATGCCAGTCAAAATTTTTTATATTTGTTTTTCTTTCCTTCGCTGGAATTGTTTGAGCGCAGGAAATGGAATCTGTTGATTTCTCGAACACAAAGGTTGTCATGACGTAACAATTTCTTGCGAAAATATAAGACATCCAATTAAAAAATTATTTATTTAAAGAAAATCATATTTTTAGGTATCGATCTAATGTGAAATTTTCTGCAGATTTCAAATCCGTTGAAATTTTTACTAAATCTTTATCGATCTTGGAGATAAAAAAAATAACTAAGTAACTCCAGTTAAAACTTTATATATTTTTAAACAATTCATAGAAAAATCAGAGAAAATACCAAAATTAGTGTTCTTACATTACTATGCTTGGTTGATACTTGTGTACTAAGACCCATTTTTGTTGAACTTTGTACACTCTCCACAGGTTTTGAATTTTTATGATCTTTTTGTCTTGAGCTTCTTCTTACGGGCATGACAATACTAAAAAACCTACAAATATTTAAAATAGTTATAAGCAAAACAGTATAAAAATATTCATACTGTATATCTACCATTAGAAATTATTCAGATACAAAGTCTGGGGCTATGTTGCTGAAAAATGAGACAGATAATTTCCTACAGGAGATACTTGAGACAGTCAAGTTTGCGACAATTGATTTTCCTACCTTATACTTGTATTGATCAAGATGACAAGAAAACACTCCAACCTTCACATGTTCTTTTTGCAAAGGCGTACTCGTTAATGAGTCTCCTGAATAGATGTGCAAAGCTGATGCCTCATGTTTTGGTTTGTGCTTTCCAGGCATTTGATTTGTTGCTCAACAGTCCTTTATACTGCACAAGCCAGATGTTTCCAAAGATAAAAGAATACACAATTGCAGGGGTTCATTCCATGAGAAATAAGCAAAAATCAGAAAAATCTATGGCCAAAGGGTTAGGAATTTTCATGAAATTCACCACAGTGGCTAAGTTTAAACATAAATAACGATATCCAAAATATTTTAGCTTAGAATTCAATATTTTGGAAGTTGCAGGCATTTTAAATACTTAGAACTTTGAAGAGCAGTCACCAATCATAGCATTTCCTTCCCATTCTATGCATATTTTTCGTTTCAAATGTCAATGAAACCCCAAATCATGGTAATGGTAATTTTAGTTAACGTCGTACTAGAGTAACACAAGGGGCTATTGACAACGGTCCAGGATCAGTCCCTTAAGAGAAAGATCCTACCCCCAAATCATGACTAATAATGCTTAATATTTACAAAACATATTTAATATTCACAATTTGAAGTATTTAAAACTTGCGTCTCCAAAGGAAAGAGCAAATTGAAAAGATTTCACCAATGAGCTTACTGCCTAATTACTTCACTAATAGAACAATCCTTGAATTAAGCAAAAAATAATTTTAAGAAATTTCATGTGAAATTTTGCATATGCACCATAATAATAGTATTTATTTCATTCTTTTAACACTTTTTTAAGTATTGAAGCTTATAAATCATTATCAGTAGCGACAAAAAAGCAGAATTTACATCTAGCTTAAAATGTTCCCGAGACAAAAATAATCAAATTATAATTATGAAACTATCTAGACATAATAGACGTCTTGCTCATTAATGTCAAAGTTTTGAAATTTTCCTCTTGCAGTAAAATATGTATTTTTAAAAATTGAAGAAAAAAATGCATTTTCCCATAATTTGACTTTTAAATGTTTTTTTTTTTTCATTATAAAGGAGCAGAAAAACAATCACCAAATTATGTCCTGTTAGTTGTTAGGCAAAGCTCTTCATAAAAATATTTTTTAACATTCTTTGTCATTCCATTTCTAGATACCAGAGCAATTTGAAATTTGTAGCAATTTGGCATAATTTCTATTTTTGTCGATCTCTCAGATACAGCAATGACTGCAATTAAATTACATTCTGAAATTTCCCAAGAGACTGTTCTGAAGAGTGTAACGATACAATGACCTGTAGGTGTCAAAAATAAAATGTAGAATTCTGAAACCTAATATTTTCAGTTACTTATTACAATATATATGGGTCATTCTTGTGAAATAGGAAAAATTGGCTTCTTAAAATTTTTTCAATCGAAGGTTTTTAAAACTTTATTTTTTTGGCCTAATAATTTTCTACCATGTTCATTAAGTAAATTAAAAATATCAGCAATCTAAATTATTAACATTTTGTTAAGGAAAAAAATATTTCAAAATATTGGAAGGCAGGACAATGATGAAAATAGAAAAAAATACATAAATTTCTTGTTGAACATTTCATATGACTATGTATTTTTAATTCAGCTGATTAAGTACATAAATAAAATTACTAGGAACATGACACTTCAGGAAATTATGGATTCCCGAATATTTAAGTATTATTAGAAAGTAGGAACATTGTGGATAGCTATTACTGCAACTTTTATGCTTTTTTAACAGATTATGTGTTTTGCTGTGTGATGTTAAATTACTGCAATCATTTCTCAGCTATTTTTGATCTGTAGTATTTCTTTTTGTATTTTTCCATTTGCCTTGTATATTTTTTAAATTTTTCTTCCAGTTTCTTTATACGAATGTAGGTCTCTGCTCTATCTCTTCTAACTTTTTTTCTTAACATTATCATCTCTTGTTGTGTCTGGGTTTGAAGAACCTGAAAGTTGAATATCTATACCACTTTCACTTGGTTTGGGTAGCCAATTCTATCGGTTGACAATTTCTAGTTCAAGCGATAGTTTTGAATTTTCTTTCCTATTTTAATAATTCCCCTTTTCTGCCTCGAACTCATTTTAGCTATAGGCTTTACCACTCATTTCTTCTTTTGGTTAACATATATTTCACATGCCTCTTCAATTTATCTTGTATCAAACAATATGGAATTTTTTTTAATATGCTCCTGACGACGTTTCTCAGCTAACCTTTTCTTTAACAACCTTTCCTCATATGTTTGTTTCTTTTTACCACTCATATCTGTCCATATATTGTTTACAACTTATAAAAAAGAGCATGTGATAACGGATATTTAGTAATATCTAGACATTTTTAGGTGCAATGACAAAAACATTATGTTTTAAATAAAAGAAACAAATAAGTTTCAAAATTTCAAGCCCATTATAAGGTATTTTACTATTAAAAAAATTACAATGGATAATAAATAATCAAAAGTTAATAGTTGTAAGTAAAGAATATATTTGTCTTCAGTTTATAATTTAAATATTTATAAAATACTGAACATAAAACATCATTTTCCTGTCTTGACATCATTGACTTGGTATGTTAAAGGCAGGACAATGATGGCCAGGATAATGATGAAATAGGCTTGTTCAGGGCTTAATGGATGAACATTTAAAAATTTCAGTTTGAATTTCACACACATTTAAGAAATATCTTTTATACACTTGATAATAATAAAAAATTAAAAATGTACTACAAACATTTAATTTTTATCATGGCCAGGAAAATTATCTTCAATTTACATAAACCTTGAACTCTGAACTTGTATGTGCTGACCAAAAAAAAAGTTGATAACTTTTCAAAATTGCAGTTATTTATTTAAATAACCTCAACCCCCAGATTACTTGAAAAGTATTCTTCTAACTCAGTGCTGTCATCTATTAATTGCCCACATAATCATATCTGAGATGCCAGGAAAATGATGATATTACTTGGGACAATAGTTATTGAAGTTACTTTTGGAAATTTTTGCAATATTATTTCCATTATTGTAACTAATAACCTTTCAAATGTATAAAGAAGCAGAAGAAATTATTTTTACAAGAATATATAAATAAATATTAAAACCCTAATGAATGAAGAAATTGTAAAATTTCACTCAGGGACATGCCAGGACAATGATATTTTAAAGTTTTAAAAATGTATAAAATAAAAAAATATGTCATTAATTTTCTAATTCTGTAGATTATAAAAGTGATCCTACACTATTCTTGAAAGTTGACAAAATCTTCAGAGTGATAGAATTCTATAAATTTTGAAGGGACATGAATTTTGCCTATTTTGCAAGAATGACCCATATGTGACTTATTTTAAAAACGAATTTTCATTAAAATCGGTGATATGTCAGTCAGGCATTTTGTATGGAATGACCCAGTGGCTACACAAATGAAGAGAGCCTTTTAAGGTTTTAAGCATTGTTTTCTCAAGTTCATTGTGTTCACACAAATATATCAGGAACAAGGACAATTTTGTGTGAAAAATAAACAATTTTTGCTATTGACAGGGTTAGAAGTGTCCATATCATAAAATATAAGATGTTTTAACAAAAAATATAGGACAATAGGCAATTATTATAATATAACTAACATATTGAAGGCAACACGTTTCTTTGGGCCCTATTTCATGCAACAAATGCCCGGAACACATTTTTACCTTGATATGCTCCATCCTGAGAATACATCCATGATAACATGTAAATAAATAGCAAGTTTCTTACAAAAATGTACTGTAATAACCACTAATCATCTAGCATTTAATAAAAATGTCAATGATTTATTTTTGTTGCTAAGTAGGAAAAGTTTTAATTCATAAAACACACCATAACAGCTGCCAACCTTCACAACCCCCCCCCCCCCCCAAAAAAAAAAAAAAAACGTTAATAGAGTAAAAATTCTTTTTTCACATTGTTGTAAACTTAATACATTATGTTGATAAATATTACTCAAATCTTTTATAACTGAAGTCAAATATTTGTTTTTTAAAATCTAAGTTAAAAACTAGCTTAGTAAGTTGAAAAGACAAGTTTTAACAAAACTTTATTTATTTTTAAAGAAGACGATACAGTCTTTGCTTTAAAGACTGAAATTAATAACATAATTTCTGTTCATAGCATTCATATCAAGAAATTAAAAAGAGTTTCTTGAAATCACAAGGAAAAACTATGTTGGCAAACATATTTGCTTTGTCTTTAAAGTTTAATAGATGATCATTACACTGTTCTTTAGAATTGAAAAGGGACATTTAAATCCAGTACTTAAATATAAAATTTTGATTTTATTTAAAATTAAAAGGTTTTAAAATTCTAAATGTTTTTTTTAATATCTATAGCAATTAGCAATTTGTTAGAAGTTGGTGCCATTTTACGCTATTTCTCGTCATTTACTAATATTTCGTCACCTCCCCTGACATTTTATATCCCGGCAACTGTATACATTTTTAAGCATTTCAACATAAAATTTAATGGCAAGTATTTAGCGGTAATCATTTGAAGTTTAATAACTGTATTCTTTGACAAGTGGATCTGCTGTAGATAGAGAAGTACTCGGTCTGGTTGTTGATACTTCTTGCACGTTATCCAAGTCTATTAGGAAGATAACGTTCAATTTTATTCAAGTTTGTTTGGTCAACTTTCTTTTAGTTAGCTTTATAGACGTACTGGTTACGTGTTCGGACTCACTGTTGCATCATATACTGATTATTGGGTTACGATCTTCCATTCAGAAATGATGCACAATACTCAGTAATAAAAATCACAATAACAAGCAGCACATGGTTCTCAAAAGTTATTGTTCCCAACACCGATGCTTACAATTGCGTTGTTGCCATTCTGACAGAGGAAAATAATATCAAGAAAGTACGAATGAAGGACCGTAAATCGAGCGCACAATGACATTGTTTAGTTGTTAGGCGTGTCCGCACATTTAGATACCTTTAATTTCACATCAAAGAAAGGATTTTCTTTTCTCTGATCAGAACAAGAAAGGTATCGGAGTATCCCTACATGTATGGTAATGAGCAGAATGATCAAAATAAAATACGGAGGGGATAAATAACTGCATCTATGAAGAAATATAATAAGGCAATTACTGAAATATAGGACATTTTCAAAGATTTTGAAAAATATATAGGATACTTCTATCCCTGTATTTACGCTCTAGGCTGCTACTTAGGTCACTCTCTAGTAATGCCCTAATTTGAACTCAAAGTGACAAATTTTTAGCTCTATGATTTTCATGGTTTTGCACTGTTTCATAAGCAACACTAAAAATGTTATCTAGGTGAATAAAATGCTTCAGAAAAAATCTAAGCTGATTTAAATGCATTTGTTAGGGCATTTTAATCTGTATATTAAAATTTTTTTTAATGAAAATAGTTTGCTGAAATTTATCTAGATAATAAGAAATCATTCTTTGAAAATCTGCACCTAGCTTTCATTCAATCTACAATTCTAGACTCTGATGAGATAAAAACTTTCCGTTTGCCAAGTCAAATGAAAATATGTAACAGCATTTTTGTTAATAAAATTCCTAACTTTTCATTTACAAAAATATTTTCTGAAAATGTAAGATGTGTTGTATTTCTTACTTCTATTGGACAAGAAGGTATAAATTATACATTAAATTAAACATTTTCAGGGTTCCCATTCTTTTTTTTCTAACTAAAAATAATGACTTTCTAAGCACTTTCTAGGAAAAAATAAGGACTTAATAAAACATTGAAGAAACCGTATTATACAATGTAATACTTGACTTTCGAAAAAGTGGGGATGCTTTTACAGATTAGTTAATCTTATTACAGTAATATGTAAAAAATTTAATATTCAAGTCTATTTTCTAAAAATTATACACAAAAAATGCCACACTAAAATGATATTTTTTTAAATAAGCAGTCTAATTTTTACAGCAGTTAATATATGGGTATTTACGTGTACACATATTAGTAATATGCGAGCACATAAATAAATTATAGAATGGAGATCACAAGAAAAAAACTTTGGATGTATTTCTTTTATCTCTTCGCAGCGCATTTGCTTTTATAAAAAGGGAAAGAAAGAGTTAAGTTTGACGAGGACCGGGCTTGGTGTTGCTGGTCTCCCAGTAGCTGTTGCGAGTTTGATTTCGTTTTCTTATTCTTTTCATACTTCTGCTCATGCGTGGGAAACACCATTTTGTGTTGTCTGAGTCAGGCTCCTCACTGATCACCAACACTTTCATTTTCAAAGATTTTTTTAAATTTCTTTTTGTGTTTGAAATTATATTGCTTACCTTATTATGAAATGGAAATTCCTCACCCCAGTAATTATTTTATAACACTTTCATAAATTCATAATAAAAATAAGAAGTACCTAAATTCATTTATTGGCACATCGGAGGTTTCAATAAAATAAAATTAGTGGCAAACTATTCATTTACTAAAAGGATTGCAAGTTGCATACGTCAGAGTCAAATTAGACTGGATCGGAGACCAAACGAGTTTCGAAGAAAACATTTTCCTTGAACCGAAACGTATCATAAAGAGCTATGCAAAAACTATGATAAATTTATAACATGGTTAAAATATTAAATGCAATTTTATTGAATAGATATTTAACTAGTTAACTGAATAAAACAAAATTAATTCACATCTGATTATCGTATTCTAGTTTGTCTAGAAGGGCAACTTTTTCGTGCGTTGCAAAAGCCACTTGCCTCACAAGTCGAAAACAGACCGATTTTCCTATCTTTAAAGTGTATTATGTGCTCACTAAGAGTCGACCGACGATTTGTATATCGTGTATCAAGGATTACCATTCAAGCAAGCCAGTACCTGAATCATCGCCAAAGCTGCACTCATAAGCAGTTTTATCGCCGATCAGCCGCTAAAAAGAGGTCAGAAATATTGTGAAAAAATATCGTCATTTGAAAACTGGATTTTGTTTTCAAAGGGAAATGAGCACTTTCTAAGGACTATTGATGAAAAATAAGCTCTTCTAAGAGCTCTTAGAAATGGAAGGTCAAAATAAGCACTTTCTAAGATCCATGGGAACCCTGATTTTTCATCGAAAACCATGTATAATTACAAGTTATTTTCAAAATCAAAACTTGAAAAAGAATTTGAACAGAAACATACATGTGATGCACCCAATTCTGTTTCAATTCAATTTGGAATTTTTATAGCGCAATACATGTAGTCTCATAACTCAAGACGTCACAAGCTGCATGGAATACTTTGGGCTACTTAGGGGATGCTAAATAAGATGAGAAGATCCAATTGTTATAAGATCCAAACATTAACAGGTTGTCCATTCCCTATATCATCATGGTTGGAATTCTGTGAGAGGTGACATCACTGGATGACAGGAAGTTGGATCGAATAGGCAACTCTGATAAGATTTGGTTTAAGAATCTGTTTTCGAAAGACGAAACGTTTATATCGTCTCAATTCTTTATGTCAAGTAAAACATCTGCAGTCTATGGACAAAGAATAGAAACAAGAAAAAATTTTAGTGGCTCCAATTTGATGAAGCTGAAATGTTTGAGTAGCATCTTAAAAATGTCCTAAAAAAGTTCTCATATAAGGCGACTGCTGATGGCAGTGCCCTGTCCGATCCTTTAGAAACCAGGACAATTACAGCAAACCCTCATCTGAAGCAGGCGGGTTTGGTTCTTTGAATAGATTTTAAAATGCTGTAATAAAATCTAGTTGACTGAGAGATCGTCCCTTGCGAATGTCACATGACACTCCCGCAAACCACTTTTCAGGGGTGAGGAATAAAACAGAAGGGTATACTGAATGTGTACAATATGAAGATCATATAGGTTCTTTTAAGGTATTATTCTCACTAAGGTACTTTTGTACACAAGGCTTCTGAAAACGTCAAAGCACTCACTAGGGACACTAATCATGCAATACAAAAATGCAGTTTTGAGTAACTTATCAATTTTTCTAAAAAATTTCATACCATATTCTTGGTATATAGTTTTAGGTTAGGCTTGAGAGTGGTGTGTTATTCACTACTTCTAATCATGCAAAACACTACTTTGCGTACATGCAACACAGGTTTCAGAAATGCCCAAAACAGTACATTAAAATAATTTTAACGAATGCTAGTTGGAGGAGAAATATGTAAGAATTCCTAAATAAGTCTGACCAGCTTTTCATTTCTCCAAGGGTATCAGTCCAGAGGTATTGTTAAAATTTCAATACGATATGTGCATTCTAAAGCAATGAAAACTATGGAAATCCTCCAAACAATGAATCAACCTTTTTGTAAAATATTAAAGATTTGATTGCAGATTATAAACTCAAAAATAACGTTTAATAAAAAATTCAAACATGTTCAGTCATTTCCATGTAAAAACACATTCTAAATTAAGTCATACCGTCACAGTTATCCTTACAATTAACTCGCTGAGATTTCCATTTCGCAGCACCCTTGAAGTGTCAATGTGATGCATAATGTGTCAAACCACTATGGCAGGTAGTAAATTAAAGTCACACTGGAACAACACAACGGGCTATTAGTGACACCTAAGGTATGACACTAGTTTAAAATATGTCAAAGGATTTAGTGATAACTGAAGTGTCATTTTGAACTATGGTCAGTTGATGAGGTGAACATCCTACTTTCCAAACTTCTACACCACATCAACATGAGGGCATTTGGGACCATGACAAATTTAAAGTGCACCAACCCCATGAATACAACAGTCTTTGGTTGAGACATGTCTCAAACTTGCTTTCTCTCCAGTTGTAAATATGTGACTTTTTCGACTGGGCTCGTGATTTCTGGTAAGTCAAGGATTTTTTGGCACCAGAAGCTGACATGCTAGTTATTTGGAATGTGTTATCTAGTAAAATTGCATTCAATTACAAGCAAATGTTTTAACAGACATTTGATTACAACCCCAACAAAATGTAAGTCCTGGTGGTTCCTATTTGATATACACTAGGACTAGACTCTTGTTAATGCTGTCACTTCTTGCACTTAAAGTACAGCACTTAATTTTTGAAGCTCGATACCTTCACTATACTGTCTTTAAGTATGAGCAATCCATATTTACGTGAAATACTTGTTCCATTTTGATTGATATGTATGTAAGATAAATAAATTCTCGAATCGCATCAGCTTTCTGTGGTTTATATTATTGAGCGAAAAAAAAATGTATGTGAAAAGATAATTATCAGGAATACAGCTCTACTAAATTTGATTTTCAATGTTACATGTTCAAAAAATTTGAGAAAATTAAATGTTTACCAACAAGCAAGACTAGTAAACAACCTTAATGAAACACAAATTTCAGAAAATCAAATTTGAAATGTGATATACATAAAAACAGATGACAAATCCGCAAAACCACTAAACATATAAAAAAGATACATTTTTCATGACAAAAGCAAACAATATTCGTCAACTGTGACGTACAGCAATAAGTGACAATAAAATTAAATCTAAGTAAATCGATCACTTCCCGCCATTTCCGACTGTCATAAGGAATGGTAAACTTTTCGAATTTTATGACACAACACAAAAACACACTTACAATCGCACACACAGTAAGTACTGAAAAAAGAAAATTCAATAATATCAGAAGACGAAAGCAAAATATAAGCCCAATGAAAACAATAATTCTTACTTGACGTTCCGCGTCATAAGCCTACGCATAAGTTTAAACTACAAACATGAAAAAGGCGCCAATATTTACTATAACGACATCTTCGAGCAGGACTCTGAATTTGGCATCGTTATTAATCACAACTCCGCCAAAAGGTTTTGTCGCCAAATCAGCAATTACAGTTATAGTTTACATAATGAAAAGGGAACAGTTTTGAAATTTAAAAAATGCAATGTGGGGCAACACTTTTAGCTCGTTTCTAGGTGTGCTTTTTTTGTTCCAAGTTGAGACAGCAAAGGCAGCACTCTTTTGTTACGATTTTAGCAACCTCACGAAGAAAAATTTCATTTCGAGATATTTTTCTATCTTAAAGGGCACCGGTAGGTAGAAAATCGTGTTAGCAACCGGGGGGTTGCAAGTTCGAATCCAACCAAAATCTGCCGTGTACAAAGGGGGTTGTTGCAAGTGAAATCCGTCGTGGCCTCAAATATCCTCAAGCTGGCGTGTTATAAAAGTTTGCTGAGTGTGGTGAGCACCTCAGGTGTTGTCTCTTCATCCGACACTGTTTCAAAATTACGTGGTGTCCGTGATTCTTTCCCTTCGGGATTGATCCTGGACCGTTGTCAATAGTCCGTAGTATTGTTCTGATTAGAGGAAAATTAAAATACCTAACTACCTCTTTCTTAAATATTTCGGAGGGTTCCTTACATTTCCGGAAGTGATGTTGTGTTGCAACTCAGTTGTGACCTTGTCAGCAGACCATGCTTCAAAATTACACCTCGTAACTTTTCCTTCAAATTTGACGTCATATGACCGTGGTTCAAAATTACTTGATGTTGTCCTCGAATCTTTCCCTTAGTAGATTGATCCCGGACCATCGTGAATAGCCCGTTGTGTAGCTCTTTAGCGATGCAAAAAACCTGGGAATTTCGGAAGAGGGGAACAAACACGGGAATTTTGGGGAATACACCCGGAACATTGGGAATAAACTAAACCAACCATTTTTTCACATTGTGTGGCTTCTTTTGGTTTGATGCTAAGTAAAACTATAAAGAGAAAACCCCATATATATATAAAACTATAACCTGGAAAATTGTTTCAATAAAATTGAAATTTTCTTTTTTGGGTTTATTTTTTATTGTATAAACAACATCAGCATTTATATCCAAATCCAGATGAATGTTGATGTGATGGTTTTGTTCCGAGACCTAGTGGCAAGAAATAAGATGAATGCTTGCATCAAAAACAATACTTTTGTAAACATTTCATAGTATCTTTATATAAAGCAGTTACAATTTACCCTCTACTTTACTGATGATTCAATTTGGCACCGGCACTTGTAAGCCTTTTATGAGGGATTAATAGCTGAAAAAAAACAACGCAATATCAAGAGGATCTAGAGTGCCTATATAATAAGAGTGGCGACAAGGGACCAAATTTGGCCCAATGCGCATGCGCGGCAGCCATTTTTCTACCAGAATTGTCTCAAAGTAGGTTGCTGGGCGAATTAATACATCATTTCAAGGAGAACAAAAAGCATATGATTGTTATAATATGGATACATTCGATATAAATGAATCATATAAACGCTCAATTACATGCGTAATTGATGAGATGGATTGCACAACGCACTAACTTAGATTGCGGGAAACACCCTGGTGTTCAAAAAAAGCTATTTACTTAAAAAGTCTTCAAATTTATACTGACCAAACACTAAAATAATAATAAATAAACATTCTAGAACACGAAATGGAACATGAATAAGCTATAATTTCTTTTTAATTTAATATACACGCGTTTTTCTCGAACACCCAAAAAGTTCCCATGTTAAGTCTACGGAAGCTAAGAAAAAACCGCCTCGGGCGGTAGAAAAGGTCTCTAAGCCAATCAGAAAGTGTTTCCCGTATGTCGCCACTCTTATTATATAGGCACTCTAAGAGGATCTACTTGTAGATTCTGATAGTCCTGGATCCATACACATAGTTTCAACGTCCGTTATCACCTCTTGGGATCCCACAATAACTGGGGTTCATCGGCATCTGCCAAAGAATATATAGAGATAGTCATTATTTGGGGTTTTTTAATGCATTTTTCTAAATGCTTTGCCATCTTAGTAGCATTTGGTACCAGATACTTCTTGTGGCAATACCTGCATTTAGTAGTCTTTTTATTGCCATGACCAAACTCTGATGTGTAATGACTCCACACTGTTGAAGTTGGTCTTACCATTATCTGGAACACAAATCATCCCATTTGCATGAAATAGAACACTAAATTAAATTTTAAATGCTTCAGTTCCCAATTAAAAGTTGTTGTTTTTTATCCTAGGCCCAGCTCAAGGCCTTTCGGCCATACGCTGTCTTGCCGTCCAATATAGCGAATAAAGTCCTTGGGGAGAAGAATCCCTAGTGTCAATCCCTGGTGTCAAAGGTACAAAACATAGCAGGTTAAAATTCACTAAGATGTTCTTAGCATTGATTGCATTATAAGTATTACTTAAATAGATTGATCTGAACTCATGAAATTCAATGTTTCTAGTTCATGCATGAAACTGTTGAGTAAAAACATCAAAATCCAAATTTAAAAACAAAATGCTCAGAATTCCAATAAATATCAAATTAGATTTTTAAATTTCCAACTAAACTTATACATAGTAAAAACCTGATTTTATGTTCGGAAGATAGCTTTATCAATTGCTAATTAAAGTTTTAAAATTAGAATATAATCACATTCAAAGAGCTAGTCAAAGAAGCTTATTAATTCACTGGGATATCAATTTGTATAAAACGATGACAGTATAAATAGGAAACAGCCAATCCAGAGAATTATTCAAAGGTTCATAATATATAGACAGAACTATGCAAAGGTTTGAATGCACACAGAAGTTCACTTAAAATAGTGTTCTTATGGCTCATTGACAAAAAAGATTTAACTCAAAAATATTGCCATCGCATGCGCCTATTAATACTAATAATATCCACAAAATCTCATTAATATTTACCTTTCAATTTTTGTAAATTGCAAGATGGCAAAATTTAGGCATAAATGATATTCTATTTCTTTAAAACGAAAATTTTCTAAAATTGAAATGGTCAATGCAAACAGATGTTAAAGCCCGCCAAAAGAGTACACGTTTGAAGTTGCTGCTATGAACTATTAAGGAGTTTCTAAAGAAATTATTTTTCAAAATTTTCCAGACAAAACATTAAAAATTTTCAAAATTCCCGAAATTTCAAAATTTTTGGAAGTTTTCAAAATTCTCTTCCCAAAAAACCGGGTTTATTCCTGGGAATAAACCGGGTTTTTTCCACCCTTTGCAACACTGGCTCTAGTACGACGTTAATTAAAAAATTACCAATTACCCTTCGAGTTTGATCATAGACATGAAATATAAGTAGAGTGAGCATCGAAAAAGAGAAAAGTTTCAAAAATTTGACCAACCGGGTCCTAGTAGTCACGTGACTGCTCCACGAAAATTCAGCTTGATTAACTGATTTAGCTTTTTATGGCCCCTCTTGGAGTCATAACATTTTCATTTGAAAAGTTAGGCGATGCGAGAAAAAAATGCGAGCATCATTTAGAGATCTTAATCTAACGCTATAATTTTGTGGATAGTAATATACATCAATTCTATTTCTCATTGTACGTGGTTTTTCTATTCTTTCCCACTCACTAATATTTAAAGCACTTAAAATAAGAGTATCAGCAGCTTAATCTTTTCATCTACTCATTTGTTTTTATAGACATTCTAGTGGATTTAGCAATTTTGCAAACATTACAATTTTTGTCCTTAACTTTAGAACATAAATTTTCAATTCCTTTTATGGAATTATTTCTACTCATATGCTCTATCAGGGGAACATTAACATGATCAAATCTCCGGTGCACAGTACTAATATTTAAAGATACATTAACAGATTCTTTATATATTTTAGGATATCCACTTACTATATACAATTTATCAATTAAAGGTACAGTAAAGAAATAATTATATTTTTAGTACATACAATCATCTTATTGTCACCCCAAATAACTGTCATGCCTGCAATATCTATATTTGAGCCACCTATTAAGTTTCTTCAGTATAATTTTTACATTGCCCAAAATGTCTTTTACTACAAAGTTGATATCTCCTACTCCAAGGACTTTCGATGTACAATCTTGGTCTCCAACGAGAATAGATGCAGGTTTCGTCAGCTTAAGTTATAAAACCAGTCCCTTTGGTTACAACAATGCGAAGTAGCAGCCGAATCTACGAGGAACTCCTCAAGATTTTTGCGATGAAGTGATTGCAAGTGCAATGTCAGCCGTTTTTATCTCTGGCTGACTTCATGACTAGTCTATTCTTCTTGAAACATCGGCTTCCAGTATGTCCTGGTTTGTGACAATACCCACACGGCCCCACACGATAAGCTTCGTCATTTCTGCGTGACTTTTTATCAGGGTCCAGCACACCTCCGCTGCGTTCAGATTTATAGGTCCATTTCTTCTGTGCAGCATGTATTGCTCTTTTCTTTAAGCATAGGCGTTTCCAATCACTGTATCGAATTTTCCTTCATCTTTTCTTTTTAAATCAATTCTTCCAGCTTCGGCAAGTACTTGTTCTGTAACGTTGTTTACTGTAAACTCTGCATCCTCGAACCTGTACTTTTGTTGGACTAGGTTATCATAATCCGGAGGTAATCTTCGTATAAGTTGAAAGCATACAAGAAGCTCTGGAATTTCGAACCCGGAATCTTTGATCTGTAGTTGTTTTTCAGCAATTTTCTTACTGTAAATTCCAATCGTTTCTTCCTTAGAGTCGAACCGCATGTCGAAAAATGCATCTCCTAAGCAGGCTAATCTTGCTCTTGAAGTAGGTTCAAAGTGAAGTTTCAACGTCTCCCATGCAGTCATCCCGTCCTTCAGTATTTGCGATCAGGGTGTGAAATCTTCTTTCTAAACTTTGAGAGATAGTTGTATATGCTCTTTGCTTTCTCCACAGAAACGAACATTTTTCCTTTTCTGGGCAAGGAACAGAATTTCCAACTATAAATTCCCAGCACCCACGATCCATCAGCAAGACTTTAACGTCAGTCTTCCATGTGGTGTGTTGTACGTTAAATCTGGCTTGGCCTCAAAAGTCCTCTTTTTGGCATGGTGTATAAGTTTGGTTGCCATCTCAGAGATAGACAGCGTCATCTGTCGTGATTCAAAATTACGCGGTGTTGTCCTCGGATCTTTCCCTTCGAATTTCATTTTTGAGAGAAGTTCAGCGGTATGTACGTTCAACGTATGTAGCATCTATGAATGCTGAATATAATCTTTCTTCTTTTTAAAGCTCTATTTCAAAACCTGGCAACACTAATTAAAAAGAGAATACATTTTTGTAAACAAAAAGATTGTTGTTCTGCTTATTTGTCTGATTCCAAAAGATAAAATTAGCGATGTTTCCCAATATAAATATCCTGGAACTATAGAATTTTCTTAGAATCACCTTCAACAGAGCAATCAGCACTTATACGCTCATAGGGATGCCCGTGATAACTCATATATACCATTTCTAAATTTTCTAAATTCGCCCTTGGCGTTGGTCCGACTCAACTGGTCTTAAAGGACCGTTTGAATTTGCCACCAAAATTAAATTTTTATTTCTTAAAAAGTTGGGGTTTGATTACTTTAAATTCTTCTTGTAAAAGAGAGTGCTAAAAGAATTTTCTTTTTAGAGTTTTTGAACTTTTTTCAATAAAGCTTTTCACTAAAAAAATGGACATTGGAATCGGAAAAAAAGCCGCTTGAAGCACAATTTCCTGTTTCACTGTGATCTAATTGGTATTATACCTTAAAAAACAATTCTCAAGTCGTTTCTACAATTTTTATCAGTCAATTTTAATGCAATATCAGCTGTCTGATATTTCTTCGTTGATTACTTAGTATTTCTGTTCTGAACATTTAGGAAAAAGATGGTTACAAGCAGGGCCGGTCCGAGAGAAATTTCTTGCAGATGCGACATGATTTGGCGCTCCCATCGTTTGAAGGATTCGCCGTGTTGTTTCCCTCCCCATTAGAATAGCCTAGTGTGAAATGAATTTTAGTCATTGTGCAACACTCTCCTAACCTTACATCACTCATAACGCCACCTATTGGAGCTATGGAGATTCATTATTATTAGAAATACATCAGTTTTTTTTTTTTAACCCTAGAACTCGAACAATGAACATGTCTGACTTCGTTAATCCACCAGAGATTAATATGTTTACCTTGTAATTGTTTCTATTGTGGTGTTTTGTGACTTGTATGTAATATTTTGTCTCATTAAATATCAAAATCACCCCGATTATAAGTTATTTGAGTCATGTTGCGCTACAAATTGTCCGATGTGTTTAGTTTTTGAGTTGGGGTTAGGCTCATTTAATTCACAGGTACCCAAAGTTTTGTGGGATATATCACAGAAGCATCCTGCTTCTAACAGAAAATCTCAAATAAGTTTTTGTTTTGTGTTACTATTTTCGATCTTGAAATTTTATAAGTTGCATTGTTACATTTTTGATAACAATTTAAAAATAGTAGTCATCCAGACTAAACTGTGTCAAAAGAAATCAACCTGATTTCAGTAATTTGTGCAATTGATTTTCGTTAGTTTTTAAATTGATATCAATATTTGGTATAGGAATTGTCTTGATTTTAGAATTGTGTTTATGTAGAGAAATTGATTTCAGTTTTTCCAATGCATAACTTGAACTAATATTACTATTTTGTGTTTTGAATGCATACACGTATATGATTGCTCGTTTTACGCGCGCAAATAGAAACAAGTGCCTTGTGAATTCCCTAATATAATCTTTTTTTCCCTCTTAGCAGTTCCAGTGAATGTTTTTACGTCTCACTCGTAGTTTGTATTTCATTTTCACAATTTTTTTTTCTCTTTTGATGTATGAATGAAACTTTTCTTTTATATCCTTCCCTTTCACAGGAAGATTTATTGCTCGGATATTTAATAATACGTTGTTGAATCTGCGTTTCTAATCGTATTACTTAAGTTACCATATTTATTATCTAGGAACTATTTACGTAATTAAGAGTATGAATCATTTTGCATTGATTTTCTTAAGCATTTTAAATTACATTTTGGTGTGTTCTGATACGGTTTCACTATCATTTTAAAAGTAATTCTTATTCAGTGTAACTTATATCATGTGTTTTCAGATGAGGCTTTCCATTAATCATTTTGAATATATTGTGTTAATAAAAACTTAATTTAAGTATTTCGTGTTGATGTTAAGGAAACTAATTATCGTTTTATATTAGGGCTTGTTTGAAACTAAAATTTTACGAACAATAAAATTGATCCCAGAACTTTTCTACACAAAATTCTTCCGGAACTCCAGAACTTTTTGCAAACTAGACTGCAATCATGTCTTATCTTGCAAAAAACCGCACAGACTACTTGCGATTGTTGGCACTTGAATTGGGCTTGGATGTAGGTGACAATCTGAAAGTTATCCAATTAAAGGATTTAATTGTTAATTCTGACAACTACGATGAAGAACTCACTAATAATTTATTCGCCAGTTTAATAGATGAACGAATTGCTAAAGAAAAAGAAGTTGAGCTGGAACGAATTGCCAGAGAAAAAGTACTTGAGCAGGAACGAATTGACAAAGAAAAGTAGTTGAGCAGGAACGAATTGCTAAAGAAAAAGTAGTTGAGAAGCAACGAATTGCTAAAGAAAAAGTAATTGAGTAGGAAAGAATTTTTTTTGCAAAGGAAAAGGCAATTGAACAAGAAAGAATAGAAAAGGAAAGAGCTCATGAACTTGAACTACTTCGGTTGAAACTTGAAATCCAAAAGTTGTCCTCGCTCACAACAGAGTCACCCGTTATTACCGTCGACCAACCAAAATTTGAACTGAAAAAGTCTATCCCGAACTTCAACCCTAAAGAAGACATGTCTCTGTTTCTCAATCTCTTTGAAAGACAATTAAAATTTCTAAAGGTTCCGGAAAACCAATGGGTAGCATATTTGGTGAGAGTCCTTCCCAGTGATATAATGAAAATCATTGCTAGTGAGCCTTATGAAAAAGCAGAAGATTACCAATGCATTAAAGATATCTTACTGAAAAGATTCAAATTGAGTGCAGAACGTATTCGCCAGCTATTTGCAACTCATAAAAATAATCCTGAAGGTACATGGAATGATTTTTATTTTGAACTGCGTAGTTATTATGAGAATTGGATTAGGGAAGTGAATGTAAATACTTTTGAAAGGCTGAAAGACCTGGTGATAACTGATCAAATCAAGAAAAAATGTCCACCGGAATTCAAAGAGCACTTTTTGGATGAATGGGGAGATATTATCTCTCCAACTGACATTGTGTACAAACTAGACTCATACAAAAGTCTCAGGCACAAGACCAGGAAAGATGGACCAACAGTTAATCCTAAGAGACCGTTCATGTGTGTGTGAAAATGAAAGAAGAGTATTCAGGATTCAACTCTACGAGGAAGTAGTTCCAGGACAGAAAATACAAGAAGCCGAAGCAGGAAGAACACCCAATTGTTTATTGCTATGCTTGTGGCACTCCAGGGTACATAAAGTCAAACTGTCCGAACTGTTCCAAGCCTGACAAAAAAATACCAGTCGTTTCAGTAGTATACAGCTAAGTAGTCTTTCAACATCGAGCCAGATGGCGATTCTTACTGTGAATATCAACGGACTGTATAGTACGGCATATGCAGATACAGCAGTAACTCATTCTATTGCTGGTGCGATTCTTTAACACCTGCTGAAAGAACAAGGAACCCATTTCCAAAGGACACATCTTACCATGACTCTTGCCGACCGCAGCCAGACAACAAAAGAGGCACACAAAGCATATGTTAGGATTTGTTTGGAAGGGAGATTGTTTTCATTACCAATTTTTGCTATTCCAGAAGCATGGAGAAACCATACTCTGCTTGGAATTGATTTTATAGAAAAGACTGGATTTTTCCTGAATCTAAAAAACAATTCCTGGTTCTTCAGTGATTGACCCGATAAAAGTTTTTTGTGAAATCCACTGTCCCAGAGAGTCCTGGTGTACTTCGACCAGAAGTTCGAGACCATTCTTCCGACATCGTGATAAGCGCTACCCAAGCGAATCCCTGCCAAACTCAACTAGCTCAAGACCATTTCTGCAACATTGTGGAAAACGTTATACCAGCAAATTCTTGTCCACTTCAATTAGAAGTTATAGATTAATCTTACAACTCTGTGGAAGCCAGTACTCCAATGGATTCAACACTACTTCGACCAAACGAGGGGGAAAATCTAAACTCAAACCAGAGAAAGCAACTAAATGCATTATTGACGGAATACGAAAAAAATCTTCAGTCCAGGGGGAGAACCGACACCTTACTACGAACACCGAATTGACACAGGGAGTACTTTACCAATTTCATCGGCACCTTACTGGCTCTCCCATGACAGTAAGGACATTTTACAAAAGGAAATTGATAAACTCCTTGCAACAAGAGTAATCGAGGAGTGTGACTCTCCATATACCTCACCTGCTGTTCTCATTCCCAAACCGAATGGAGATTTCAGACTTTGCATCGACTACCGAAAACTTAATGCTGTCACCAAATCAGATCCTTACCCACTGCTGCGTATGGACGACCTTTTACACAATGCCAAGCAAACGGCATTTATGTGAACAATAGACTTGAGATCAGGATACTATCAGATACAAATGCATCCGCATGATAAAGACACGACCGCCTTTGTATGCCAGTTTGGAGTTTTCAGGTTCAATAGAATGCTTTTTGGATTGAAAACGGCCCCTGCAACATTTCCACGTTTGATTCCGGAAGCAGAAAGTTCTTAAAACTGCAACGTACGTCGCAGAACAAATTTCCCTTGATTTCATCAATATTTTGGCCAATTTTTTTTAATCATTAAGTTACGATGTTCGGCAGTGCAAAGCGCGCACCTCGACACACCTTTTTTTCATTTCTAGCTACGGGACAACCTCCCTACACCACCCAAATTACCCACAAACACTTTATAAATAACAAATCCAAAGACAAAATATTTAACTTCAAAAGCTATCGACAGAATTGCAAATTTGGAAAGCATGCCTTGATTTTAAATAAACAAAGTAAGTTAATTAATTTTGATGATTTATTATAAATATACTGCTGTTTGTGTAAAAAATGCAACACCATGATGGAGTCATCAGAATTAAATGAAATTTAATACGCAAACGGCTTGTAATAGTACAAATAAATGAATAAATTTTCAAAGCAAAAAAGCAATATAAGTGTCCGAAATCAGTATTTGGTGTAGCCACCACGTGCTGCAATAAGTGCTGCTATACGACGTGGCATGGAGTGAAACAGATGTTGAATGTCTGCTTGTGGAAGAGAATTCCATATTATTTGTCTGCGGACCCAAAGTTCATCTTTTGAAGCTGTAGGACGCGGATCACGAGCGAGACGCCGACCAACCAAATCCCACACTTGCTCAATAGGCGACATATCCGGCGAATAAGCAGGCCAAGGAAGAAGTTGCATGTGTTGCGCTGAAAAGAAGTCTCGAACATTCCTTGCAACATGTGAGCGTGCATGTTGAAAGATAGCTCCAGAGATGCCTTAAAGGAAGGGAACGACTTCGGGCTCTAGCACTTCACGGACGTACCTGTTGCTATTCAGATTACCCTCAATTCGTAGCAGCTGAGATCGTCCATGATAAGAAATCGCACCCCAGACCATAACTCGGGGTGTTCGGCCACTATGACGTTCGATAACGCACTCTGGAAGGCAGCGTTCACCGGCATAGCGTCTAATACGAATGCGGCCATCATGTTTCCACAAATTAAATCGGGATTCGTCATAAAAGACGACTTGTTGCCAATCAGCCCGCCAGGCTCTGTGCTCATTAGCCCATTGCAAACGCAGCCGTCGATGGTTTGGAGTGAGGGGGATCCTGTTTAAAGGTATCCTTGCACGCAGTCCACAGTGCAGCAGACGTCGGCGAATTGACGAAGCCGACATTAGTACACCTGTAGCAGTAGACCAAAGTGCTGCCAACTGCCTGGAGGAAGTTGTACGGTCATTCACCGGATCAGGTGTCTATCATCGCGCGTTGACGTCCCCCTTCGTTGTCCACTCCCAGTTTTTCAAGTTGTCCGGTGCTCGTCGGACCACTTCTTCCAAACTCGCATCACGGTAGAACTATTCCGCTGCACACGAGCTGCTATTGCGCGATAGGTAAATCCTCCTTCACGGCCGATGATTCTCTCCCGTTCAAACTCCGTAAGTTCTTGAAATTTCACCCTATGTCGTCGCGTGGGCATACTTAGGTCTCACTAAGCGTTCGCCACTAAAAAATAACCATGCACTATTTTCAACGTACCGCTACAGCCCTCTATTTATACGCTTCTATCATCAGTTCATAGGGCGCTGCTCACACCACGAATGCAAATTTCATTTCATTCGGATGATTCCTTCATGGTGTTGCATTTTTTACAAACAGCAGTGTACAATATGTAATACATATTTAGCCGATAATTGTGCTTTACGTCTATATTTGACTGTACTGTAGTTTTAAAAATTAGGACAAAATGCCTTCAGAATAATTACAATTGCTTGGAGTTGTGTTGCAGAACACTGAATAAAATTCTGCACCTGGGCATTTGATGTACATTTTTCGAAATGGTTTATGGATCAACACCCTCGCCTACCTAGATGATATCATCGTGATGTCTCCGAGTTTTGAAGAACATCTGCAAGGTTTGCGATTAGTCTTTTAATGATTTCAACAGATCAAATTGAATGCTAACCGTGCGAAGTGCAATTTTTCTTGTCCCAAAGTCAAGTACCTTGGTCATTACATAACCAGTTCCGGTATCGAAGTAGACCTTGCCAAAGTGGAGGCCATTGCGGGTATTCCCCCACCAAAGAATGTGAAACAAGTACAATCCTTTTTGGAAACATGATGCTTTAGGAGCCGTTCTTATCCAATGACTAAGTTCAGAAGAGCATCCAATAGAGTATACAAGCCGTTTGATGCGTTTTGCCAGCAGAAAGAAATTATTCCACCACGGAGAGAGAAGCACTTACAGTGGTTTGGGCACTTTTTTATAAAAATTTAAAGGATACATCGAGGGAGCGGAAATTACAGTGGATTCAGACCTCCAACCCCTGAAATGGCTGCTGAGCCTTAAATCCCCAACAGGTCGTATTGCAAAATGGGGCATTACAGTTACAGTCCTACAATTTAAAAGTTGAATACATACCCGGAAAGGCGAATGTCATTGCGGATATGCTCTCTCGTCCAAATTGTATGCATGAAAAAGCAACATGCGATATCTGAACAGTCTTTGTCGATTTACCTTCCAGAAGAGCCAGTGGTATTGGAACGGAACAGAAGGATGAAGAGTGAAGAAAATAATATACTGTTTCGAAAGTGGTTCAAGAAACGAAGATTTCACCAATTGGATTCAACGAGGTTACGTCATGAACCAAGGCGTCCTATAACGCTATGCTCCAGATTCGGTGTCAGAAAAAGTGCAGTTAGTGGTACCCCCATCCGTGAGCGCGAAAGAGTTATGAAAGAATATCATGATGCCCAACACCTGGACTTTATGGTACAGAAGGCATATTTCACAGAATTTAAAACAGATATTACTTCCCTGGATTGCGTAAATATATCACTGAATATGTAAAAACCTGCCCCGAGTATAACAGATTTAAACCAAGCAATAAGAAACCTGCAGTATTGTTAAAAACGTAAGCCTATACTCAGCGTTTCGAAACCCTGGCAATCGATCTGTTTGGTCCCCTACCTGAATCATCGGATAGAAAAAAGTGGATTTTCATCGTTGAAGATACCTCTACAAAGTGGGTGGAACTTTTTGCCCTCCAAAACGCCACCGCAGTGTGCGGTAACTTTGTTGGAAGAAGTACTCTTGCGGCACGAAATTCCACGTCGACTCATCAGTGACAGCGGACCACAGTTCGACAGCGCTGTTCTTCAGCCGGTATGCTATCTTCTAGACATAAAGCAAGTTCTTACACCAATTTATTGTCCTCAAGCAAACCACGCGGAAAGAAAAAATAGAGATCTAAAACCGAGATTAGCAATCTATGTTGGTGAAAATCACACTGAATGGGCACATCAGCTTCCAATAATACGTTTTGCCTTAAACACAGCAACGTGTGACTCTACTAAACACACAGCTGCTTTTCTACACTTCGGAAGAGAACTTCGAACCCCTGATGACATCTAACATGCATGATTTTGAACGGTATTAGGCAATGACAACTTTATTGCAGAAATTGCTCCATAGTTAAGAAATTTTGCTAATCTGTCAAAAGAAATAAAGGATATTGTAGAACAGAAGCAGGACCAACGAAAGAGGTATGCGGATCAGAAAAGACGAACGAGTCTCAATACGCACCTGGCGATCGTGTGTGTGTGTATAGGTAACCAGACACCCTCATAGCAATAAGACCAAGAAGAGAACAACCAAATTAGCACCTCGTCGAGATGGACCTTATGTCATGCTCACCCCCAGCGTTCCCAAAAAGAAGCTATGAAATAGACAACCTTGCTACTCCAAAAATTTCTCTTGGAGCTTATCATACGTATGCCCTGCGTCCTTGCCAAGAAGCATCCCAAACGAAAAATGTGCCAATTAATCCTATCAGGAAAGAGGTCGACCATCAAAGACTTCCCCGTCAAATAAACCTACCAATAACTGTGATCAACAATCCAAAATTCTCCGATTTCTCGCCGAGACGTCTTCACAGAGTAGCGTCATGGGGGGTCTCCTTGCAACAGTTTTCATGGTGGTCTTCTTCGAGATTTGCACTGTTACGTGGATTCGCCGTCGAAGGAAATCGACTGGCGAATTTATGACCGGATGGGAGTAGCCCCTCGTCTTTGAACTGTCGCGCATCGGAAGAAGGTGTGAGGTCTCCCCTCGAAGAAGAGAGACAATCGTTGAACGTGTGAACGTGAACGGACGCAGAACTGGTGTGCTCCAATAAAGCCCCGGGACTGAAATCTTATTTGTATTTACCATATGTTTAGCCTCGAAATAGCCTTAAATTGTACATATCTTCAATAACTAATTAAATGTGCTGTATTTTTAAAAGCTGTTTTCAGGCATGAGAATCTTCCGCGTTTCCGCGGATTTTCGCTTTTTTAGGTTTTTTTCATGTTTTTCCGCTTTTAGTAATTTTTCGCGTTTTTCTAACGTGATTTTGGCCGTTTTTAAGAATACGACGTATCAGTGTTTCTAGCCAATGAGAGTATATTTCAAGCTTTGAAGAACCGGATGTCCTAGTGACGTTTTTATGTACTAGTGGGTAGGCCTGGGCGATGTATCGTGAAAAACAGGTGTGAGAACGACAACCACATCGGTTTCCAATGGCGATGCATCGTGACTTCCCGATTTTTTCCGATCTCACACAGCCATCCCTTAGGTAGGGCAGGTCTCGCGGTCAACGTGACATCGCGATTTTTTCCGATCTTACACAGGCATCCCTTAGCTAGCGCAGATCTCGCGGTCATCGCGATTTTTTCCGATCTCACGGTTTTTTGGTGTCGCGATGTTATCGCTCAGCGCCTAATTAATGAGGAATTTCTCAAAGTCATTTGTGTCCTAAAGATAACTTTCGATTCATTCAAATTTTTTTTTTTTTTGAGAAATTGAAATTAGTATAATTTAAACAAAAATGATTTTGCACATTTTAAGCTGAATTCCAAAACACACTCTTGTTTCTTGATGTTACAATCAATCCGTCTGCATCCTTTTTTGTTGCAAACTTCTGTGGCAATTTAGGTCATATATGCCGTCTTTATTACTTAGAGGAATCATCAAATGCCCCTTTATTTCTATTTATTCTGAAGTTTTTCTTAAAAGCTAATTTTGAATCTCTACTTGAGCATATATGGTGTGTGGGGGACACACATGCACACACACACAGATATTAGGGTGCATCAAACGCCGCTCTAGAAACAAATCCGTTTGTCCCCATTCTCAAAATGTTCAATTTCCCGTAAAAAGTTACCATACCAGTTCTTTTTGTTTTTCAATCAGTTTTAGGGGGTCCACGACAACTTTGAAATTTTAGATTTTCTGTATCAGCCTCATCATCAATTACAACCAAGATAAAGTTGTTGCCAAAACCACATGTTAACACTGACTAGACTAGTGACTGCAGCTTTAACTTTGTTTGCAATACATTTCCTGTTTATTTCAACTTGTGGTTTTCATTATGAACTGATTTTCAACTTTTGTTTATTGCTAGTTTGATTCTGATTTGGACAGTGTACATTGGCTTAACTTTAACTGAACTTTTTGTTCTGATTTCCCTACGGAAACCAGACTGACTTCAAATATTTTTGGTCTTGGATGATAACTTGTGATGATTCAAAAATAAATGGCTACAAACTTCCAACTAATTTGCAAGTTTTGAGATGTATGATGTATCATATTGAAGAAGGTGTCCAAGAAAATAGGACTAATTGGGAGTCTGCAAAACTAGTCCTTTCCCAAGCAAAGCTGTTTCATGAAAAAGCAAATATCCCAATAATCAGTGAACGAAAAGCTTGTGAAAAATTTATAAAGCTTCTTGATGACAGCGCAACATTAAGAGAGATACCCCTTAATCGAAGATCTGCACCAAATACTATAGACAAGTTCAAACAGATGGAATATAAACTAGCATTAACATTTTCGTAATGGCCTGTGAATGTAAAAAAGCAAATACAGAACAAAAACGACCTTGCCTTCCTTCAGTCAATGCAAAGTGACCGTTTGGCAACATTTGGATCACATGACAAATGTCTTGCGGAAAAACTCAAACGAAAAGAACAGCGTGTACAGCTACAACATATAAGAAGGGAAAAGGTGAATAGAGAAATTAGTTCCAAATTAATATTACGTGATATTCTCAGCTCTATCGATGATTGTGATGAACAAAGTGATACAAATTATGGGGAAAATTTTTCTTTTGAAGGACGATCAAGTACTCAAAGTCATTATCAAAATAAAAGAACAGGATCGACATTATTCATTCCACATGACATTATGATGAAAGCTAATATTGTTTCACTAGCAACACATTTAAACATGAGTCTAGCACAACAAGCAGCATATACAAAAGCATTAATTACATAACTAGGAGGAGAGACATCTACATTGCAGCATCTTACGCTACAGAGGATAGATCAAGAAGGCAAGTTACAATGAAGATTTCAACTACCAGCAAGGAACAGTGGTGCTTTCCTAAATATACAACTGCATTTCGATTCAAAACTTTCAGCATCATTGTCCAATACAAAACTGAAGAATGTCTCACCATTGTCGTTGGAAATGTTCAAAAGCAAAAGATTCTTGATACGCCAGTATATTCCCAAGGAACTGATCGTAAATGTGGCCCAAGCATTGCTGATTTAATATATGAGCATCTCACCTCTTGGCAATGCACAAATACAATTTGACACAACTTCTTCCAACTCAGGTCATGTTGCTGCTCTTGCGTCAGTGTGCTAAAAAAAAATTGGGATGTGCACTTCTTTGGTCAGTTTGCCGCAATCATGTTGGAGAAGTCATTTTGTCATTGTGTTTGATGACTTAAAGATCGAGGCTTCCAAGTCACCAGATATAACCTTGTTTAAAACGATTTCGTAACAATTTTGATCATCTTGAATATTTTGATAGTGAATTTTGACTCAAAGTCAGTGAATGTACAAGCGAGAAGCATAGCTGATGGTCTTGGAGACAATGCAATCCAGACAGCAACATCTGCCATCGATTCAGGAAAAAACAGAGATGACTATGTGGAGTTCATAAACCTTTGCCCATTGTACCTAGATTTTCCCAATAGTACAGGAGTCTTGCACAAAGCATGTTGGATGGCCAAATTGTTATACACAATTAAAATTTGTCTTCTTGAGAAGCAAATACAGGAACTACCTGCTGGCACAATAACTGTAAATCAACAGGTTGTCAAACTGTGTGACTTTGTCACTCTCATCTACTGCACCTGGTGGATAACCTGCGATTCTGCTATGAATGCCCCTTGTAACGACCTACAACTGCTTCATTCTCTTAGTGTACAAGGCTGTCCATGCCATTATATCTAAAAGTGCAAGCAGTGCCTTTGAAAACCACTACTGGTATCTTGCAGAAGAGATGGTGCTACTTGCCCTTTGGAGCAACTAATTTCCACCACAAGAACAAAAAGCTATCGCTAATGCTATGCTAGCTACAAAACCAAATTCCACCGGTACTGCTTTTAAATTGATAGGTAGATATGGCATAGATTTTGGAAAACCTAAATTTCCAAAAAATCTCACTCTAAATACAACTTTTTCTGATTTACTTGGAGCATATTATTGGTTTTTATTTTATCTGCTTGAACTAGACTCAAATTTTTAAATAGAAGATGTTTCAGAATGGTCAAGTTCTGCATCCTTTAACCACATCATTCACAAAGTTACAAACATTGTATGTTGTCAATGACTGTGTAGAACGAGGGGTCAAGCTAAGTACTGATTTCATACAATCAGCAAAATGTGAAGATCATTACCAAAATATTCTGCGGGTTGTCTTACAAGATTGACAAAAACAGAGAAATGTGCGAAAACGACCAATATTGACAATCTTAAATTGAGTGTACTTGTATGAATTAAATTGAAATTAGAAAATTAATAGCATTGAATAATATATTATTTTATTGTATCATAAAACAATCTTAATTGCATTATTTCATTAGAATATATGTTGAAAAAATTTGTTTTACTCATGATGCTTTGTTTATCAGAATTTCCACTTTTATTGTACATTCCCGAGACCGGTGGACCAAATAGATGTTATTCAATTTTTCAAAACTTTTATGCATATTTTTTTTTTGCATTTCGAACAAAAATAACACAGTGACAGACCATTTCCATGAAATTTTTAAAAATATGGGGCGTTTGATGCACACACACCCTAACAGATATATGTGCAAAATCTTGTTTTAAATCATACGTGCTTCTTATATGTACAACGTAGATCTATACTTGTTATTTTTTTTCTACCGTGTTTTTTAATAACCAAGAGAAAAAAGAACCTAATAATAATTATATATATGGTGATATAGGAACAAGGTTTTGCTTTTACTATAAATAAAATGCATGGTCAACATCATGATATTGTGATGTTATAGAGTACCGATGTATCGCGATGTAAAAGTTTGAACATCGCCCAGGTCTACTAGGGGGTCCGCCCACTGCTCACCAACTCCATAGTGTACAAATTGTTCCTTGAGCGTGCGCGAGTTGTTAATTTAAATTTTTACTGTTGCAAAATCCTGTGCACACAGACCTGACTCGCGTGTATTTAATTTCACATTTTGGTTTTCCTCTTTTTTCGAAATTTTGCATCCTCATGCCTGTTTTTAAATGCCCACAAGCCACTCACCACTTAAATTCTTCACACGACGTTACAGTAGCCAGAGGGAGAGCCTGTAACACTTTCCTAACCTTGAAAAATTGTAAATCCTGCAACTTTACTTTTCTTGCTTTCGTAAGGCAAATTCTGTGGTTGTGTCGTAAAAGTCCATATTTTCTGCCCCTTTTCTAAAATGGATGAAATAGCAAAGTTTATTGAACGGTTCTTGCCTCATGCTAGATCGGAGGTAGATTTTAATATGTTAAGCTTATTAAAACTGCGCTCGTAAGACGCCACTGTAGCCGGTAAGTAAAAAATATCCTGAGGGCAATTTCTATTTTCGGATATGGATCTTTGATAGAATATTTGCATATACACTTTAACAAGTCAAGTTGGGTAGCTGATTAACTCCTCAATAAGTTCCACAACTTCTTTGAAACATTGAATTTCATTAACTATGTCTTCAATATTAATATCCTCCGAATACTGAAGCCCCAAATCCCTCTTCGACAAGAGTATTTAATTCTTTTGTCATTGTCATTATTATATCTTCGCTGGAAAAAAAAAAAACAGACATTCTGCCGCCTCGGTGTGAACGGCGTTTTTACTAAGAAGTTTTACGGTGCCAATCGGCGCCTATGTATTACGGACGCCCTTTGCAGGGCTTCACCCCACGAAGTCCTAGATACGGCACCGGCCGGCGCCCCCGATCTTGACGCCCGATGCGACCGCATCTGTCGCATGGACCTTTGACAGGCCCTGGTCACAAGAGTAATAACAAAGATATGGGAAGTAGTTAGGGAATGTATTAAGATATTTTCGTCTGCACCCCCCCGTGCTCAAATTACAAATTTTAAATTATGAGAATCTGATAAGCTTGCTCAAGTAAATCGAGAGACGGATAGAAGACTCTAAGGAGAATATTATTGTGCTGGAAAGTTCAAATGAATGCTTCTAATTGTTCACATATATAAAATTAATGCATAAAAAATTTTAAGTCTGATGTGACAATTAGTACAGTATTTTATTCCTATAAAAATGTCAAATTCATTCGTTCATATTCCTATTTCAGATTTATAATAAAATTATATCGGAAAAAAAACGGGATACATTTTGCATTTTTCTAATTTTTGCATTGTATGCTACTTACCATTTTTTATTTGTATATTTGTTATTAGAAATGTTTTTGTAATATTGAATTAAACACAGTCTCTCCTAATTGCAGTAGTTTTAGAGTTTTAAGTACTTTATATAAGCGACAGATGGCAGCAGCATTCTTCCCTATTTCAAAACTTCATTTCTCCGATAACCAGGTGTGCCAGTTCAGAGGTTTTACCTTCAGATCTAGAGGTTTCAATTCGCTTCAGAGGTAAAAACAGAGGGACAAAATGCTCAGAGGTAAAAACAGAGGTCTGGAAAAAAGAACAGAGGTTTATGTAGAGGCCTGAAGTATAATTGCCGTTAATACGCCGTTTGTAAACTAGTCTAGGGGATTTTTGATGTTTTGAGTTGGCAACACTGGCTTGCTTGTTTTTCAGAAGTGATTATGATTCACAGAGATTAACCTAGGTTCAGAGTGACTATTTCTACTACGTGTGCTGCACAAAGGTTAAGAAGAATTTCAGAATCAAGGTAGGCTTAGCTGAATCCACATAAGTGAGATTGTCTGCGTTATATAATGGCTAGCAGGGATGGCCAACCCGCGGCACGCGTGACACAGTGTGGCACGGCAGAGGTTTAACAGTGGCACGCAAAAATTTATTGAAAAATAAAAAAATTGAAAAAATAGTGTCTTTAGGAGAACTTTGTCAAAAGCCGTAAAAACCCTACTCATACGCTACTGAATACAGCAGTGCCGCAAAGCGACACTGCTTGACAACAGTACAACGATACGCTAAAACAGAGTGGTCACGGGATGAGCCCAATGGTTTGAGTTGGTGCCGTTGTGTCTTGCTATGGTTGTCCGTTGTCGAGCGAGAACGAGTGCGACACTTTGGTTGTCTGGCTCAGTTGATTTTAAACTGCCGAGCAAGTTTTAGCTTTTTTAAAAACTGGTTTTAGATTTTGGCGTCGAGCGTCGTTGATTTAAAAATTAGATCATAAAAAAATAGCCTTTTAATATTCGCCCAAAATCTTGGTGATATAAACGCCAAAAAAATGGTTGATAAAATAGCTTTGTCGAAAAATACCGTCACACGTCGTATAGATGACATGGGCCAGAATGTTGGCACTCAAATTGTCTTTGGACTACAATATTGCAAATACCTTTCATTAACTTAGGATGAAAGCTGTGACATCACAGACAATGTGCAGTTAAGCATATTTGTGCTTTACATGAGCGATAATTTTGATATTGTGGAAGAACTTGAGTTGCGCCAACTAGTTTTAATTACAGGTGAACACATTTTTAAGGAACTTAAAAATGTAATTGAAGTTAACAAAAAAGAGTGGACAAAATTAGATAGTGTTTCCACAGATGGAGCGCCTTGCATGGTTGGTAGGATAAAAAGTTTTGTTACATTGCTTGAAAATTATTTGGAAATATAAGTTTTTTTAAGTGTCATTGTATTATTCATCAAAAGGCTCTTTGTGCAAAGGATTTAAACCTGACACCTAAAACACCTAATTTTGTTAGCATCTTCAAGAACTATAGGTACTAAACTTGGTAAAAAAAAACTACAAATTCAAAAGCCACATTAATTAAGTACTGACTGTTTAATAATTATTTAGAATTACATGTTTCAAGTTATTCAGTTTTATTTTATACATAACCTAACTGATTGAACCTTTAAAAATGTTTATTAACAGTAAAACCTAAGTTTGTACTTTTGTTTTATTTATTATATTATTTTTTAAATCTCCACCTACTCAGACTTACATGAAAAAATTTGCTGTTTGTGTAAAAATCCCATATAGTTAGCCTATAAATAACATTTTTTCACCTTTTTATATTTTTTAGTTTGATGGAAAAGTTGGAAGTGGCACGCACAATTTTTCTTGTTCAGATAGTGGCACTCTTCCCAAAAAGGTTGGCCACCCCTGGCTTAAAGTGTCAATCGATTGAATGAATGAACATGGCGTCACAGTATAAACATTAACAAGTGAACAATTGAATGTCGCCGTTGTAAAGAATTCACTGTTCAACTAGCCAAAGAAGTACGTAGTAGACTATCAGATAATGTTGATGTGCTGCTTCATTTGTCTACACTACATCCCAAAAATGCTGTGAGAAAAGTGAAGTGTAGCATTGTTCCACTTGCTGCACAATTTGTAGCTGTGTGTGAAAATGTGCATAAATGCCAGAGAGAAAGAGTGGGATCGGTTACCATTGATCTCAGAAGTGTCAGCCGAGGAAATTACCAAGCAGAGCAAATTCTGAGCCTCTATGGATAAACTAACAGATGCTGCTCGTGAAACACAATTTCCACAGCTCTGTAAGCTTGTATTGACTTTAATGAGTTTACCATTTTCTAATGCAACTGTCGAGAGAATGTTTTCTCAACTGAATACTGTAAAAACTAAATTCAGAAACTTGCTACAGCTGAAGACAACTGAGTCAATCATGATAGTTAGGTATGGACTAAAATTTAGAGGTGAAAGCTGTGTAGGTTTTAATCCTAGTAAAGAAATGCTGATGAAATTTAATTCATATGCAATGTATGGCACAATGCCCAAAGAGGCAACCGAACGCGTAAGAAGTAAAGATGAAATGTGAGAGAGATTTTTGAAGGATCTAGTTGCATTCTTTTCAGTATTCAATACATGTATGAATATGCACTGTACAATTGAACAAAGATAATAATAATCTTACTACTAATAATAATCACAGATTATAATAATCTTAAAATTTATCTTACCCTCAAATATGTATTTAAAAAAATCCAATACACTAAGAGGGTGTCAGGTCCTTCATCATCTAAAAAGTCATCTTCTAACTTTTTTTTCTTTTGTTTCTTTTGTTTCTTTTTTGCCGAGCTATTTTCTCAATACCTGTCTGCTTTCTGAGTGCAACAGAAACCAGAAAATCATCCAATGTTCTCATTGAGGTGACACAATTAAGTCCAGGTTCTATTCCTGCTGCTTTGAAAATTAAAAGTCTTAATACATTTCCTTCATTGAAGGAAGAAACGGCTTCATGGACTCCAAGCGTGAGTGATTTCAACATGACAAAAGTGTGTTTCGGCACACGACACCAGATAATATTTCTCAACGACTCATTTGGATTCTGAGTCTGTTTTTTCAGTTTACAGTTAACAAAAACTATACTTAAAATTTTTTTTAATTAAAGAAAATATAACAATGTAAGAATCGAAAACATCGAGATCAATCGTTTTGCAGAAAATTTTTCAGTAAAGTTCTTTTTTTGAAAAAATAATTAAAAATACTTATAATGGGAGCATTGACAAAAACTGCACACAATTTTACAGGTAACATTTCAACTATTCAGAAACACTTAAAATCTCAAAATGGACCTTAAAGTCATTTTTTTTTCTTCCTTAATGTCCCCTTTAAATGAAAATTTACTGCATTTTTAGGGTAGCTAATTCATTTTTCGGGAAGATACAGACTTGATAATCTCTCATTTTAAAGCTATTTTATTGGGATTTAATTTCTTCAATTTAATACACAAATTGCAATGCATTTTACTGTATTAGGTCTTTTTAGTGTATCGAATTTCAAAATTAGAATATTTACACAAAAGGGACAGCTTTAAAAGTTTGGAAAATTTTACCAAATTGTTTTGTACATTTTGTACATCTTACCCCCCCCCCTCCCCAAAAAAGTTTCATGAATGGTTGTCTTGAAGGGGAAGGATCAGGTCTTCCTTTTTTTGCAATACCCAACCACTCACTTCATTGTCATTCAAGCACGAGATGCTGATGTAACGTTCTTTCTGTCAGAAGTTCAGCACTTCCCTCCACTTTTAGGTTTTAGTCCACATAAGTCAAACGTCGGTATAAAGACAATTAATGCCAGGGACATATTTTAGTTTTAAAACAAGGTTATTTATATAAATTTTAAACAGAGAAGAGATCACAGCTCAATACTGCACCTTGTGGTAGAGAAGTCTGGAAAAGACTAAAACTTTGAGGACCAACTATTATACCTGACTACTTAAGGCTAATAAAACCTCTAATCCTTACCTGGCTAATAAAACCTCTAATCCAATTAAACATGTATGATTTTACACCAATTGATAAGAGTTTTAACAATTCCCCTATGTACTACATTATAAACTGACATCAAATCAACAACTGCTGTCATTATATGCTTGTTTTCCAGCGCATTTTTAATAGTTTGCCAAATAGCGCTATATTGTGGTTTGTTTATCTTAAATTTCCATGGTCTGTGTGTGTGTGTGTGTGTGTGAATGTGTGTGTGTGTGTGTGTTCTTTAGCAAGTGTGAGCAAGTAGTAACAAGAGCAACCAAAAACCAATAAAGGATATATATATATATATATATATATATATATATATATATATATATATATATATATATTATAAACCATTATAAACCATTATTTTTCCATATTTTAAAGTAATCCATACATCAATAATCTCGGGTGGAAGTTATGTATAAAAAATCAGTTACCAAAAAGTTCACATAGTATTAGTCAATTTAGTGGATGTGGTGATTGTAGCCTAACCCAAGTTTATCAGTCTTTTTCTGCATCTACGAAAGTGCTTAAAGACTTCTGAAAATTTATTTTCATCTTCTGGTGGGGGTGTAACAGTGACCAGTTGGGTATGACTCAATTCATTTTGGCAATCAGAGCAGTAGAAAGAATTCAACAGCAAAGGTAAATATCTTAAAAATAAAATTTCTCCGTGAACCGAAGAAAAAAAATCCGATTTCTCAGGCTTAACATGAAAATAAAAGGAATTTTCAAGCTTCTGCAGAATTATACCTTCTTTATAAAGAAATTTTTGAAATGCAAAAAAGATTGATTCAGTTTAGCAAGGCAGAAATTCCCATATCCAAGCATATTGACTAGTACTGTGTAAATTTTTGAAGGTAAGTAGAGCTAAAACTATTGTTTTCTTGTCAACTGAATTCACATTTTCAGTTGCTATGTGTTTTTAAAAAGCAGAACTATACTTGTATTTAAGTCAGCTAGATTTGCTCAAAATAAGATTTTTGTGAAAATTACGTATTTTATGTTGGAAGTCTCCAGGGGCACCAACCAGAGTGAACCCAGACACACATAATTAATTATTATTACTGTAATTATTGATTAGATATAAAAACAAACATATTTAATATAATTTCACAGTGCAGATAAAATTTCGTTTATTAAAACGGTAATTTATCTTCAGACACAACTTTAAAAATAGCTAGTCGCATGTATTTTGACCAAGTTAGTTATTAAAAAAATTGTATCGATTCAAAATTAAAAGAGAAATTCAGTGTATAGAGTAACTTAAAGTTAATATGTAATCTCTACATCTGAATTATTCTGCTGAAAGATTGTTCACTGTTGCTATTATACCAAGCTAATTTCTAAATTAAAATATTTATAGCTACTGTCAATGGTGACTAGCGTTTGACAAGCTCAGTTTTTTGTGACTAAACTTATGCATTTGTATTGTAGAATCTGAGAACTTAGAACTCAAAATTGGAAAGCTGCATTTTCGGAAGAGAACCAAATTTATTGTAGCCAATGTTTGTTTAACATCGATGTTTTAACACTGTCGATGTTTTTACGTTGTCAATGTTTTATTTTTCAATAAAAAAAGTGAAAAATTAGAAAAATAACCGCGCAACTAAGTATTTGTCAGTGATGGGGACATCCGTTCTATCAGAAAGAGTTTTTTCTCAAACTGGTGGGATAGTTAGTGAAAAAAGAAGTCCGCTTAAGGTAGAGAAGGTTAACAAACTTCTTTTTTTACAAACTATAAATAACAAATATTGGGGAATATAATAACTAAAGGCCCCAATATTATTTATTTACAGCAAATAAAAAATAAATTTGCTATTTTTCCTCACATAAGTTGATAAATAATTAATAATAGCTAACGATGCTAATAAACATCGATGTTTTGAAACATCGATGGTTTTAGGTCGATGTATTATCAAAATCGATGTTTTAACTTTGAATTAAAAACATCGATGTTTTGTTGTCGATGTCGCATCCCTAAATTAGATATATCAACTTTACCACAATGTATTAATTTTGATATTAATTTTTAGAAAACTTTTTAACTAGGAAAATGCAGATTACAATGAATTAAAAAAAAGATTTCCGCCTTTTCAAGTAAAAAAATTTTTTTTGAAGATCTCAAGTCATTTTATATCATTTTCAAACAAAGCGGTTTGATGTTTCTAAAGGTCGCAACTTCCAAATAATGTATTTTAAGGGGGTTAAAAAATTTGCATAATTTATTCAGGAGTCCCCAAATCTTAAAAATAAATAAATATATTTGAAATAGCCAAACATTGATTAGACTGTAAAATGATGTATTTGTGTTCTCGTGTCTCGAGGAAATGAGCCCTCAGTAAATGCGGCCATGAATTTGAAAGGTAGGTAGTTAATTAACGTCTGACTGATGCAACACAACAGGCTATTGGCGACGATCCGGGATCAATCCCGAAGGACAACGCCTCATAATTTTTAATCATGGTCAGATGACGAGAACACCTGAGCTCACTCTACAAACTTACACACCATACCGAACTGAAGACATTTGAGGACAGTCAATTTGAAAGTGAATATTCAAGAGCTGTTCAATAAAGATTGATCATAATTTTTTTAAAGGGGATTAAAAAAAATCAAGAAATATAAAATTCATATTGAATGTGTAGCGGGATAAGTGGTGAATAGATAACGCAAGTTTCACAGTCATGACGTCATTGCTGAGGCCTTGGCAGCCGGACAAGAAAGCCTAGTTTTACTTTCGCCTACTGCAAAAATGGTTGTGATAAGCACTGCATTGAAATTTCCATATAGTCCTGATGTCATGCGTCTCGGGGCTTAGGTAATTCCCCAAAAACCTCCTCATACGCGCGCCCATGCATCAGTGCACTACGCGAAAGATTAATATTAGCTATTGGGAAATAGGGATGCGACATCGACAGCAAAACACAGATGTTCAAAATTAAAACATTGATGTACATAATACATCGCCCAAAAACCATCGATGTTTTTAAACATCAGTGTATTTAGACTACCCCCCCCATTTCTTAAAACTGATTTAGCAACCTCAAACATTAATTTTCGCGGGGGGGGGGGGCAGATTTAATTTGTCATTTGCCGTGTTTATCTCTACTATTACAAAAGGAAGTGTTTGTCTGTTTTTTTCGTGGCCGCAAGTACCTGACGATTCTATGGCACTTACAGCATTGAGATTTGGCACACAGGTAGTCCGAATTTTTTGTAATTTTTGGGCCGTGACGGATTTTAAAATTTAATCTAGAACATTTTAAAATGAATTTATTAATTTTTTTCCTTGCTTGAACCAACGTTTTCGACCTTTTTGGAACTGTGCCAAGCCTGACGTCAGTGTCCGCCGTGCAGAATTTGACCTCGCGATCGGAAGAGATCAGATTCATTTTGATTTTCTGGCGACATACCCGTGTCTTGTCGGATGGATGTGGGCCTCATTCTTTAAATTAATGTTTTTTATCTCACACGGAGGAAGCTGAGGTAGAATTTTTTTTTTAATGAATTTAATTATTATTGTTTTGTTTTGAATGGCAGCCGCTTAAAGACATGACAGATTCTAAATTTTTTTTCCCGTTTCCGTTTTCATTTTGCGCAGAGGAATGATTTTCCAGTACAGGATAAAAAAAAAGTTTTAAGGGGTCTCAGGACTCTTAAAAATGATCCATGTGTGCAAAAAAACATCCTTTTTCAAACCAATATACCTTATTAATGGAACAAAGCAGAATTTTTAAACTTTTACCATATAATATTCACATATATTTACATAGTTTCTCAAATTTTTATTTAATTAAAAAATGTTTTAAAAAAGTTATTAAGAAATTTAAATTGGACACTTTTTATTATCAATATTTTACTGCGCGCAAGATTCTGAAGTACAAAATTGATCAAAATGTACAAAATTAATTTTTTCTAATAGAAAACTGTTCAGTTTCGATGTTATACACACTTTTTAAGAAATTTAAAAACAGAAAATATTTTTAAAATAAAATTTTTAAATTTTTTTTTTAATTTTAAGAAATTTTTTAACTAAAACTCCTAAAAAAGATTCTGTTAATAATTGGTCTGAAAATTGGTGTATAAGTAATAAAGGAACTAATTGTGAGCATATGTATGAAATTTCAGATCAATATGGTAAATAGTTTCTGAGAAATCCTGCGCGCAAACTAAAATTTTGTGTTTTGAGTAAAATGAAGTTAAAGTTGAAAATTTTGATTAAAAAAAATTCTGTTAATAATTGGTCTGAAAATTGATGTATAGGTCATAAAGGAACTTATTTTGTGTACAGGTATGAAATTTCAGATTAATATGATAAATAGTTTCTGAGAAATCGAACGCGCACACTAAAATGTTGCGTTTTGAGAAAAATGAAATTAAAGTTGAAAAATTTGTTAAAACAAAATTCTCTTAATAATTGGTCTGAAAATTGATGTATAGGTCATAAAGGAACTTATTTTGAGTAAATTTTTGAAATTTCAGACTAATATGATAAATAGTTTCTGAGAAATCCAACGCGCAAACTAAAATTTTGTGTTTTGAGAAAAATGAAGTTAACGTTGAAAAATTTGTTAAAACAAATTTCTGTTAATAATTGGTCTGAAAATTGATGTATAGGTCATAAAGTAACTCATTTTGAGTATATGTGTGAAATTTCAGATAAATATGATAAATAGTTTCTAAGAAATCCAACGCGCAAACTAAAATATTGCGTTTTGAGAAAAATGAAGTTAACGTTGAAAAATTTGTTAAAATAAAATTCTGTTAATAATTTGTCTGAAAATTGATGTATAGGTCATAAAGGAACTTATTTTGAGTATATGTGTGAAATTTCAGATTAATATGATAAATAGTTTCTGAGAAATCCAACGCGCAAACTAAAATGTTGCGTTTTGAGAAAAATAAAGTTAAAGTTGAAAAATAGCATAAAATGAAATTAAATAAACTATGGTTAATTAAAAAGCTCCAGGATCATAAGTGCAGCCCTCAGTAACCTTAAATTGTTCTATTTCTACTGCTGCTTTAATTTTTTTGGCCTTACGAGCTTCAAAAGATGCTTCGGTTGCTCGCCTCTTTGCAGTCGCAATGCGCACTTTGTCCATAGTAATACATTTCACAACATTTGTCTGGCAGATTTTCAAACCTAAAGCGCGTATAATTTCAACTCGGCTTTTGCATCTGTCATTGAAGTCACATACAGCCATATATGCAGCTATTTCGCCATATACAGCCATACATGCAGCAGTCAGTCTATTTATGACAGCATCAGTTAGCAGACCCTTTCCACCGATCGTTTTTGCATCCGACAACTTCAACTTCTTTTTACCAAGTGATGCCTTTAATTTACGCAAGTGGCTGCCCATTCGCTTTTGGACATGTCCCGCGCACTCTATTTTTTCAACTGTAACATTGTCACCATATGGCTTTTTTTGGACGATTGCCGAAAACGTCTTGGAAACTCCATCCCCTATGTACTGCTGGTATTTTAAACCATGCTTGTTTTCTGATCGACAGAAAATCCTTTGCATGCCGCTCACTTCCATTTGTCCAGCAGACCCACTGTGGTTTTTTTTTTGCAGTTATGCTGGTGTTTAGCCAGAAAGGCACTGTATTTAGGGCCAAACTTTGGGCTCTTGTAGGTGTCGCACCCCTTGCAATACGACGACATGACTTCGACGACTTTTACGCAGTCAGCCCTGATCAAAGTACATACACCGACAAGAGATGTATAACCGCGGGTTTTCCATGTCCCATCACCACTAACTGCTATAGAATTTACGGTGCCGTTAATGATTTTTTCTTCCACAGCAGCTTTCCTCGTCGATGCATTTGCGAGCACCTCACTCACGTCTGCAATTTTTGAATTAATCTTGTCGTACGCCTTCTGAGACATGGGCTTTGGTAAACACATGCCGAAGCCCATGTCTCAGAACACAAACACACAACTTGAACAAAATGTCTCGAGTGAAGATAACCCTTGGCCTATAAATCTCATGGCCAACACTGACCGCCTGTTCACTTCTGGTACAGTTTTTTTTGTGTCCAATCAATTCACAGGAATTGAAATTCTGTTGAACTGTGCACTGTCTACAAACTAAAATAAAGTTTTAAGACAATCCAATAGTGGATTTCTCAAGAATCTTAACATTCCCATGGCACACAGAGCAACAGATATGTTTTTCTAGTTGTGAGAACAATAAATAAATATCCACTAATCTGTAGCCATGAAATTCAACGCAAACATCGTTTTCCAATGACTGCGAAACATTGTGTGCAGTCGGCAACTTTCTAGCAGCTGCACTTTTGTTTGGCGAAAGATTTTTAAAAATAATTTGGCCACTTTGAGACTTCGATTTCTTCAAGAATTTATTTCCTTGAAATCTTTTCTTCTTCGGTCTCTTTCCGGATGATCGTTTTGGCCGATTTTCCATATTTGAACACTTTTTATAACAGATGAAAAAACGTGGAAATTCAAAATCGCAAAGTAATAAACAAACAAGGGAAGAAAAAATAGAAGTTGAGTTGTTATTATACTACTCATTCACAAGATTATTTTGATATTAAGTGTGGCTGTTCTGCTAAAAGAATTCAGCTAGAGAAGAATGTTTTAGAAATGCTCTCCCAGCTGTCAAAAGTTGGGAGCGGCAGTGGCAAGTTTTTGTTTACTTTTCAACAGAGTTGTTTTATTCTTTTCTCGATAACTCCGGAAGTTTTGGGAGTATCGTTAAACTTTTAGTACCAAAATGTTCAGAAAAGATGGGGCTTCCACATATTTTTTTTTCAAGAAATCGAAAATTTTGAGATTTAAGGGTCCTGAGACCCCTTAACTTTAGTTATGTAGTTCTTTTTTCTATCTCCCAGACCGTTAAAGAAAGAGTAAAAATTTCAACGGATTTGAAATCTGCGGAAAATTTCACTATAGATCGATACCTAAAAATATGATTTTCTTAAAAAAAAAAAAATCTTTTAACTGAATATATCTTTTATATTTTCGCAAGAAATTGTGACGTCACGTAAAGTTTCTCTTTCAAAAAAAATAATAAATAAATAAAATAAAATTAAAAAAAAAATAGAAATAACCCAGATTGCACATTCTGCCCTATGCGTTAAAAAAAAGAAACAGGTTACATTTCCTGTCCCATTTCATTTCCGCGAAGTAGAGCAAGAAATAAAAAAACATTTTGACTGGGATTGTTAAGTTTTTTTTCGTAAAAACGGAATCGCATAAGATAGATTGAAAATTTCAACGGATTTGAAATCTGCGGAAAATTTTACACCAAATTAATACCGTACATCACGGCGTTGGCCGTGGTGTTGGTATGCTTCGCAAACTAACACCACGGGCACGGGCAACGCCGGGCTAGCCACGCATTGGCCACTTAATTTCTAAGTAAGACTTTTTTGTAACTGTCAAAACAAAGTCAAAAAATTAATAAGAACAATTAACAAATCCTTTATTTTCAAATTGAATAATATATATGAAAATAATATTCACAACAGTTTGACATAGGCACTACTAACTACAAGTATAATTAGGTAGGTACATAACAATAATTGTTGTTAGTTATAATTAATTGTTTATCGACTTATGGGGGGCGAAACACATCAAACTTATTTGTTATTTACAGTTTGAAAAAACAGAAATTTGTTAACTTTCTCCACCTTAAGCCGACTTCTTTTTTAACTCACTATCCCACCAGTTAAGAATAAAACTCTTTCTGATGGGACAGATGTCGGTATCACTGACAAATACTAGTTGTACGGTTATTGTTCTTAATTTTCATTACGGTGCTTTTTTCATTCAAAAATAAAACATCGACAACGTAAAAACATCGATGTTGAACAAACATCGGCTCCAATAAATTGATGGTAAATTTAACAATGTTTTTATATAACATAACATCGATGTCGTATCCCTGTTTTTCAGACCCATAACCCTTGGCCACTTTGGTCTAAAAGTATATTCAATTTACTGATTGTGAAAATTATGCTACTTGGTTATTTTTTTAATTTTTATAATGGTACTTTTTTCATTTAAAAATAAAACATTGACAACGTAAAAACATCGACAAGTATAAACATTGATGTTAAAAAAACATCGGCTCTAATACATCGATGTTTTTTTTATAAAACATCTATGTTTTTTTGAAAACATCGACAACAAAACATCGATGTTGATAATACATCGCCCATAAACCATCGATGTTTTTACACATCAGTGTATTTAAACTTCCCCCTCCCCCCAACTGGTTTAGTAACCTCAAACATTAATGTTCGACGGGGGGGGGGGAGATTTAATTTGTCATTTGCCGTATTTATTAGTTTGTAACTAAGATTTTTTTAACTGCCATAACAAAGTCAAAAAAATTAATACGGACAATTAACAAATCTTTTATTTTCAAATTGAATAATATAAAAGGAAATAATATTTACAACAATTTGATATGGTAGTACTAACTATAAGTATAATTTGGTTGGTTCATAACAATAATTATTGTTAGTTATTGCTAATTATTTATCAACTTATGAGGGGAGGAACATAATAAACTTATTTTTTATTTACAGTAAATAAAAAATATTGGGGCCTATAATTGTTCTATGCCTTAATATTTGTGTTATTTACAGTTTGCAAAAAAAAAGTTTGTTAACTTTCTTCCCCTTAAGACGACTTTTTTTTTCACTAACTATCCCACCAGTCAGGGAAAAAACTCTTTCTGATGGGACGTATGTCGCCAGCACTAACAAATACTTAGTTGCACGGTTAATTTTCATATTTTTTAGTATGGTACTTTTTTCATTCAAAAATAAAACATCGATGTTAAACAAACAACGGCTCCAATAAATCGATGGTAAATACATCGACGTTTTTATAAAACCTCGATATCGATGTCATATCCCTAATACGTAGTTGCACGGATATTTTTTTAAATTTTTACTATGGGGTGGGTGCTTTTTTTCATTCAAAAATTAAACATAGACAACGTAAAAACATCGATGTTAAACAAACATCGACTCCAATAAATCGGTGGTAAATACAACAACGTTTAACCAAAATCGATGTTTTGAAAATATTGGCATCGATGTCACCTCCCTACTTTTCAGACACTTCACCCTTGGCCACTTTGGTCTAAAAATATTTTCTATTTACTGATTATGAAAATTATGCTGCTTGGTTATTTTTTAAAGTTTTATAATGGTACTTTTTTCATTTAAAAATAAAACATCGACAACGTAAAAACATCGACAAGTATAAACATCGGCTTCAATACATCGATGTTTTGAAAACATCGACATCGATGTCGCATCTCTAGTTGTAACCAGCAAAGCAAACCCATAATTCTAGAATTGTTGCTGAGGCTAAAGCAGACGACGAGTAAGCATCCATAAACCACCTTTCATCACACCTGGTGTGAGCACTTTTAAAATATTCGAATGTAAATTAAGAATAAAATATGTACAGATTCAAGTATTTTACTCAAGAGCCAAAGAATATATATAGATTAAGTACAAGTAGATAAACATCGACAAATTTATTACTAGACATTTTTGTTTGAAGTTGTAGACACACTAGTCTTTCGTTCGTCCTTATTTTTTCTGACCACGTGGAAATGCTCACGACCCTCACTCCACCTCTGTATAATTCGAATGCAAGGATGAATAGACACATTTATTTCTTTATTTTTTAAAACAGTAACGCATACCAATCACGAACACACCCTATATCTCCTGTTTTCATAGGAAATGTTGAGCAATGAAAATTCTTTCCGATTGAATCTTGTTTTTCGTATTTCGAATCCTAGATCGTCCATGGATTTTGCTATGACCAAGCGAAGTTTCTATGGTTTGATTTCACTCTCCAGCCATTTTGTGCCACACGGAGCTAGCTATGAAATTAATAATTTTAACTGCGACAGAATTAAGTATGTTAATCTAATTATTTGAAAGTTTTTCCTCAATTATTTTTCACAGAACTCCGAATATCATCATCATCAGATCTGTGTTGCGTGGTACACTATGCCAAAAAAATAACAACACTCTGAGTCAGTGTTCGATTGGAATGAAACTTGGCATGCGTGATGACACGAAGAAGGAAATGTTCAAATTTTCAAATTTAGAGGACTCTATTATTGCAGAATTGCACCAGAAAGATTATAAATTAGTAAATTCAAAAGCCCAATCTGACGGCGATACAGGCTTATATACGGCGCAACATGGAGTCCATATGTTATCCGGCGGGAAACTATGCCAAACACCCTGTAACTGCTTCACCAGATCACTTTATTCAGGAGCTGGCACACCACTCTCCAAACTTCCACCCCACCCCAACATTAAGACATTTGAGGCCACGACAGATGTAACGTGCACCAGCCACCTTTGTACACGAGGTCTTTGGCTGGATTCGAACTCGCAACCCTCCGGTTGCCAATAAATTACTTTTCCAACCGGGCTACCAAGGCCTTCACAAACAGTAAGAAGTGATAGAATTTTTCACGGCAGTTTATAAGGCTATATGCAGGTATCATCAAATATTTTGCTGCGGATGAATGCAAAATTATTTGTAATTTAATATCTTACGTAAGAATTATTTTAGTCTACATAAACAGTTTGTAAAGTGTTAAGGGAACTGAGACGTTCTCGACAGCGCAAAACATGAAAATTTGTGGTGTACAAGACCTCCTTATTTTTCAATAAAAAAGAAATCCCTCAACTAAAAGACTATATTTATAAAAACTACATGCTTCATTCATTATATTACAGTAAAAGTATATTCATTCTTTGCATTATTTTTTTTAAATATGAGGAATCGAATAAGTACTTACAATAAACAGCTTTCTAATACGTGGTGATGAATAGGTACGCTTAAAAATTTTTCTACTACTTGGAAAATCCTATTGCATGCTTTAATATTGACACAAATGTATATGGATTGAAGTAAACTAATTTTTATTGCAGTATGTTGAATGTAAAAATTATAAAAAAAAGTTGAATCGAAAAAATTTGAAATTCTGAAAAAAAAAGGCTGATTTTTCTCATAAAATTGGTGAATAAAAAATACTATCAATAAGAAATGAAATAAATTATGTTCATTGGATTAGTTATTACCATAGAAAGATTCATAAAAAATTACACTTCTTTTAATATGAATAGAATTTTTTAAGAGCGTACGTATTCATCACCATGCATTAGAAGGCTGTTTATTGTAAGTACTTATTCGATTCCTCATATTTTAAAAAATAATGCAAAGAATGAATATACTTTTACTGTAATATAGTGAATGAAGCATGTAGTTTTTATAAATATAGTCTTTTAGTTGGATTTCTTTTTTATTGAAAAATAAGGAGGTCTTGTACACCACAAATTTTCATGTTTTGCGCTGTCGAGAACGTCTCAGTTCCCTTAGAAACTGCCTTCCTCATTTTATAGCATTAATAAATTAGTGCTTTTGCAAGTTTAATGTGTAATTAATATTAATAATTAGCTGTTTTTTCGCAATTTAATGGAGTATAGCATTGCATTTCAAGATAATTGATGCTGTGTTCAGTAGGAAATTTTCGTTGATTCGGAAAGTCATGCAGAAGGGCCTATTCGGTGGATTAATGACTTACCCTAAAGTCGTGTAACCTAATGTACGGATACCTTTCCAGCGGAGATACAGCAAGACGCTTCAGAACCTCTAGTTGTATACTCGCAGTACGATAGCGAGAATTTTATTTCAAGCGTACCAAAGTTAAAAATGAAATTCTTTCCATGCAAAGTTAAATTTTTATCAGGGAAAAATCTTCTTTCGGGTAATTTTCAAAAAGGCATTTTATCTTTCTTTTTATCGTAATAATTTTAAACAGATTTTTACAAGGGCATAAAAATAACATATCTAAGTTGATGATTACCATAAGGGTGGGCCGAAAATTTTGTTTTTCGAAATCGTTTTTGCACTAAGATAAGTTGCCTCTTACCTTAAAACAAACTTCTATAAATTCAAATACATACAATTTGCATAAGGGGTCGTCTTCATATTAAATTGAGCCCCGACTTCATAATTTCCAATTTTAATTCTCGATCGACGAATAGCGAATTTCTATGTGGAGATGATTCCTGAAATTGACACCAACTTTAGGATTGAATATCTCAGGATATAATGATAAAAAGTCATAAAATTTCACATTTAGACTAATTTAACTATGCGGAATCCGAAGATGGCAACAAAACATGGTGTTTCCATTTAGTTGTTTGTGCAAAATTTTATATGAAGACGTCCCTTATTCATGTTTTTTGAATTTGTAGAGGACGTCCCTTATTCATGTTTTTTGAGTTTGTAGAGGACGTTATTCCCTATTTAATGATACCTTTGAATTTGCTGTAATATGAATAGCGCTCGAAATAAAGTAGGTGGTTCGTTTTTTTTCTTCGGCGACTGTACAACGCTTTGTGTGCGTTAATCTTGTCCTTTGTTCCACAAAGACCCAAATAATTATATCATACGTCAGGAACTACAGTGCTCGATTTCCAGAGATTCTCACACAAGCCTCAGGTACAACTGATCCATATGGAATCGCAGTTGCACTTGCGAACATTTCTTGAGTAACTAACCTCCCCTGCATCAAAAGTCTTATACAAGTTAGTTCTGAGATAAATACAATTGAACGAATGTTTTGCGAGCTATTAAAATAAAAATGAGTTCTCCAAAACTGTGACTTTAAGACATCAAGTAGAATGCCCTATTTTTGGCACTCCTTGTAAACTTCTGCCTTCAGTTTTATCAACAATCGAGGGCGTTTAAAAGTATTATTTACTTGTTAAACACGAACTAAAATGCCAACATCCTGATAAAGAATACAGTATTAGCTAGGCATTAAATGTCGCATTAAAAATATAGGAAAGTGTGGAGAAAAACTTCATTACCAATTGTTTACCGAAGAAGTGTTACAAATGATGCTGTGACAGATAGTTCTTTTAAGATATCCTCAAATGAAACATAATACTAACTATGATTAGAAAGTAAAAGCTTTTAAAGATTATGTAAGACCTTGTTTGATAGTGCGTCATGTAAATATGTCCTATTTTCTACATATTCTTGTAAGATTATTCTAAATGTGACACTTTAAGAACAACCAGAACTGACCACAAAACATTATGAAAAATGGCAACAGGTTCAATAGATTTTGCTGATGCAAATAAAAATCTAGAAGGGCAAAATGTTGGTTGGTCGGGAAAGGGAAGGAAAAAATGCATAAAGCGTTTGCACCTACAAAATGTATCCCTACTGACGAAGAGGTCAAAAAAAGAGCTGCTTCGAAATGTTACCAATATTACTGAATAAAGAACCTAAAACGAAATCAAAAATATAAGCCTAGAGGTTCAAGTACAAATAAGTTGATCGTAAATAAAGTAGCAACTAGAAAAATAAGATGACGGTAAATGAAGCTATATATATATAACTGGTAGAAATAAGTTAAACCTTAATACACTTACGTCGATGCGTGATCCATATTGTGTTCTGGAGAGAACTTGCCAACGAATGCTTGCCAAAATATTGATTCTGAAGCACTTATTTCATCACTTAGATGGAGCCTCTGAAAGGTCTAAAGAATATGCAAGACCAGTCGTGAAAGCTTGGAAAGCTATATGGCCTGAACAATGTTGTTCGAATTTAGCTAATTGCGAACAGGCAGACTTATCACAGGCTCGATGACTGACAACGGAAAATCACATCCTAAGAAATTGTATGTCGTGTAAGAAATCGACATTGAACTTAAAAATTATTTCAGAATTTATTTTAAGAGTTTACGCTTCAATGTGGTAAATGATAAAGTGCCATCTTTCCTGAAAAGATGACACTTTGAACGTTTTTAAAACGATACTTGCATCCTCGTCAGTTAAAAAGCGAATTAAAAAGCTGTCCATTTACCCAGCCTATTCAACAAAATACATACTTCCTTCACCAAGAGTTTATGCTCCTTACAATGATCAGTGACGAACCAGACATATTCGAGAACTGGGACTAAGGAGAGTTTTGGAGTGCTCGAGAGATGACTAAAGAAATTTTTTTTTTAAATTCCAAGAATAAACTTTTATGCAATTGATCTCACCAAACTGATTAATTGGCAAGACTGATTTAGGCAGCTCCACACTATCTTAGCAAATGTTTCAAATAAAGGACTCGGAGTCGTATAAATTCCTCAGCTTTTTCGTTTCTTCTCAACCCTTGTGACACAGGTGGTCCAAAGATGTGTAAAATTGGAACGGAAACGTAACTGGCTTCATCCAAGGTAAGATGAAATCACGACGAATTGTGGCAAAAATGTGATTATGAAAAAAAAAAGTATAAACTAGCTTATTATAAATCATTTAAAATCCAGTACTCTATATTTATAATTGTAAAAAAGATCGTAGTTTATATATTTTTCAACCTTTGTGAACACATATCTAATTGTTTATCATTGCAAAATCTGCAGAAATTCAGAGTTTTTGAATTTTCCATATGTCTTCTTGAAAAATAAACATTGTATCTGTAACAAAAATATTTTTATTATATATTCTCCGAGTAGTTTATATGTTGATTTTTAGTTTGTGTATTTTTGGACTCTTTACATTTGCGGATATACATTATTTGAAAAATGTGCCTGTTTTAATGCACCCTACCACCCTTCAAAGTGTAACCAGGAAATTCCGAATCACCCTGTAAATTCCGCGTCTAGTATTATGCTATTACAAATTCCCAAATCCGGAATTCTCCAAAATCCAGACATTTTGCTAACCGGCGTTTTTTTTTTTTGGTTTTTTTTTCTCACTTTTTTACATCTTTCCGACAATTTTTAAAGAACAAGGAGTTAAACCTGGACATGATTGATGAAACTACCAAAAATAACGGACATGTTCAGAGTAAATTCTACACAGAAAAATTGGAAGATTTGCAAGTAAATTTCTTGCATTGCATTAAAAAGGTTTTTCTTTTATAAAAATTATTCCTATTTATATGTCAGCTATTTTACTATTACAAACGAAAAATTCTCGCCTGGGGGAGGGGGGGGGGGTTTAGATTGAGGTTTTTTGGGAAAAAATGCAAATAATTCGATATCCGGTAATTTCAAAATCCGGAATGGCCGAGATCCGGAGGATTCCGGATTTTGGACTTTTTACTGTATTTTAACAGCCGAGATAAGTATGCTTCTTACCCGGATAATTAAAACTGAGTGAAACAATCTATCTCTACTATTATAAAAGGAAGTGTTTGTTTGTTTTCTGCCCGCAAAGTCCTGACGAAGCTATGGCACTTACAGTAATTGGATTTGGCACACAGGTAGTCCGATTTTTTTGCAATTTTTGGCTCGCGACGAATTTTAAGAAAAACGAGAGAGAGAGACGAGAAAATATTCGAGAAGTGTTATTGCGCAAACAAACAGAACCATCCAGGACTACTACAGAGTGAAGGACATCCGGTCCAGTGTGAAAGAGTGTGTTAAGTGTGAAAGAGTGTGTCAAGAAAAACGGACGCCCGTCCGACATTCAAAATCGAGGCCCAGAGTGGAGACCGAGCAGAAAGACACTACTCGTCGAAAAGCAGAGCCAGTCGTCGGACAAATGGTCAGCTTGATATTTTTTTAAAGGCGATTTAAAAAATTAATTTTTTTAAATTAATGGTGGAAATTATTCTTAAGAAATTCTGATTAGTATTGTGTATGCAATGTATATGCAAATTTGTGGAGTTTTAAGAATTAATAATTATTGTAAAATGTGTAGTAAAAGGATTTGAAAATTGTCAGTTTAACATCTGCTCGAACAATCAAATTCCTGGTCTGTGGATGATCTTGTTATTTTAGCTAATAGCTTAATTTAATTGAGAATTTGAAGTATATATACATTGTGAGTTATAGTCAAAGTGAACGAAATTTAGTAAAATTGTTCGTAGAATTTATCAATGTCTAATATTTTAAGTAAAAATATATTAATAAAAAATATATAATAATTGCATGAATGTTGGAAAGAATTTAAAGCTTAGAAATTTGACAGCATTGTGTCTTGCTTGTTATCAGTTAAAGTAACGTGGTCAAGAGGTTTTTAAATCCTACGAAAGTATCGGAGCATAATTTCATTGGGTGTGCATAAGCTTTGTAAGCGGAGTGCATTGCTAAAACTAGTTCCTCTAAAGGAGTGGACCAGTCAAATAACGGCTATTGTTATTGTGTGTTTATTATATGTGGGTACAATTTTGAAAAGTTGAAGCTCAGAGTATTTTGTGTTTGAAATATTGTATTTGTGTCACTGAAAATTTTAGTGTAGAACCATGGCGTTTTTAACTAAGCATTAAAAGATAGACTTACAGAAATTAGCGTATGAATTAAATGTTGATTTTGATTCCGACAATCGAATCATCTATCTGGCAAGGAAAATACAGGAATGTGAGCATTTTTAGAGGAAAAAGCGCTAAAGTTATAGTTAATATCATAAAGATCAGGCTGAGGCTTGAGAAAATGAAAGGTTAGCTAGGGAAGAGGAAAATTTAATTGCGACTAGGGCTTTCGAACTAGAAAAGTTAAAATTACAACAATCAGAAGTAATTAGTTTAAGTTCGTCTAACCATGATAGTGGGAAACCGTTTAAAAACATCAAATCAGTCATGCAAGATTTTGATGCTGATAAAATAGATGTGGCCTTGTTGACGCTTTTCAAACGCTAGATTAGAAAATTAAAGTTAGTCTCGCAGCTGCTTAGCATTTTGTCGATTGAAATCGCGGAGATTATTATTCGTGAACCCGAAGAATTGAGTGATGATTATAATCACACTAGCCACTGTGTGGCTAGCCCGGCGTTACCCGTGCCCGTGGTGTAAGGTATTAATATGGTGTAAAATTTTCCGCAGATTTCAAATGCGTTGAAATTTTTACTCTGCAGAAAAAGAATTAAGTGACTGCAGTTAAAAGATTTATCGTCTGGCTGGAAAATCATTCCTACGCTCAAAATCAAAGCGGAAACGAAAAAACCAAATATTCTTCGAGTTCCCCACGATGAAAAAAATTAGCATGGTTCCAAAGGCTGACGGAAAGGTCACATGGGTAGAAAAGTCTGATTTGGGTGTACTATTAATTAATATACTAAAACTATTAAATTAATTTTAAAATGCTCTAGATTGAATTTTAAAATTCGCCGCGACCCAAAAATTGCAAAAAATTTGGACTACCTGTGTGCTAAATCTCATTGCTGTAAGTGCCATAGAATCATCAGGATTTTGCGGCAAGAAACAAATAAACACTTCATTTTATAATAGTAGAGATAAAAGCCGTATTTCTCGCTAGATTCAAGCTTAGTGTAGAATCTTTTAGGTCTAAATTTCAAACGCACCAAAGACAAAATGGCTCTTTACGGAAGGATATGATCTTCGAGCTAAGAAGCCATCTAAAAGGGTGACTTAGCGGAATCCAAGTTGAGGATTTTGATTCTCTTAAGAATCTGATGATCGCTGATCAAATTAAGAGAAGGGTACTGGCCGAAATAAAGGACCAATTCATTGATCAGTGGGGCGAGTTAATTGATCCGGATTCATTGGCTGATAAGCTAGACGCGTACAAGTCAACTTGGCGGTATATTAAGAAACCGGTATTCTCCAAACCACTGGAAAAAAAGTTTTCGATCGCCCAAAACAAACGGAAAAACCGACTACTGGAAAGAAATTCGGGAGTGAGAAAAATCATAGTAAGGATAGTCGAACTGGGAATAAAGGTAACAACACAGAATGGCGGACTAAGGAATTTGAGGAACGTAGTAGCCCCATTTGCTTTCATAGCAATTTACCTGGCCATATACGCAATCACTGCCCAGAGCTAAAAAAAGTAGCGGAACACACGTAAATAAGCTTGCAACGAGCGCAAATTTTGCCTCCTCATTTAAGTAAAGCCAAGATAAATAATGTTGACATGGTTTTGTTTCGAGATTCTGGGACTAATATTGATCTAGGGCCCCTAGACTTGGTGAAACATGAGGATTTCACGGGTTACATTTGGGTTAAGCAACCTTTGGACAACCACTCCAAGTGCTTACCTTTAGCAAGTGTAAAAATCGAAAATCCAGAACTCAGTGTAATTATGACTAAGACAGCGATATTAGATAAATCTGTCGAGATGCGACATTATCTTCTAGGAAATACCACCCAGGAATTAATTGAATCGCAGAAAGTAAAACCAGAACAGGTAAACGCAATTATGACTAGGAGTCAAACCAAACGTCTGAGCCCTGAAAAGGCTACAGTTGAAGAAAACAAAACGCAAATAGATCCGCTTGTGGTAACAGAACCAGAAAAAGAAGTAGAGGGCGAAAATTTGGGGATGGATTTACACCTTTAGAGGAAAATGCCGAATTAGTAGGCATTGACGCTGAAACTTTCACTAGGGAACAACAAAATTGTCCAGTACTCAAATCTATTTGGGTGAAAGTTAGACTAAACAAAACAAGTGAACTTGTAAATGAAAAAGAACTAGTCTTTAGGAAATCTAAGGATCATAGAGGTGTGAAGAGCGGAGACACCTTTTAATACACGTTAAATATAAAAATAAAATTTTAAGTCTGCCATGATGGGTTCGCATCCCACATGGGTAATACAAAAACAAAAGATAAACTGTTATGCTATTATTTCTGGCCTCAGTGTATTAAGGAGATCGAAGTATTCCTGAAATCTCGCGATGTTTACCAGAAAATAGGGAAACTCTCTGAACAAAAAAAGCACCCCTTAAGTTGGTACCTGTGATCACAGAAGTGTTCGCGAAAATAAACATAGATATTGTAGGTCCCTTACCAATATCACCGAAAGTAAACAAATATCTTTTGACGGCTATTTGCCTTGCCTCCAAATACCCGGAACCAATTCCCTTATCAGCAGTAAACAAAGAAAACGGTAATGGTAATTGGTAATGTGTGTGTGTGTGTGGTAATTGGTAATGGTAATGGTAATTTTAGTTAACGTCGTACTAGAGCAACACAACGGGCTATTGACGATGTTCCGGGATCAATCCCTTAATTGAAAGATCCGAGGACAACACCTCGTAATTTTGAACCACGGTCAGATGACGAAGCAACACCTGAGCTGGCACCCCACTCTCCAAACTTCCACGCCAACCCAACGTGAGGACTTTCGGCCACGACAGATTTAAGGTGCATCAGCCGCCTCTACACCATACGCTTACAAACATCCATGCCCGGACCCGGATTCGAACCAGGAACCTTCTGATCTAGAGGTTAACACTTTAACCACTATACCGGTTGGACGGCCAGAAAACGGAACTGATGCTTTGCCTTGCTATATTTAGTAGAATAGGTTTCCGCAAAGAACTTCAATTAGACAATGCTACGTATTTTGCTAGCAACCTGACGACTACATTTTTTGAGAAGTTTGGATTAAAGGTTGTGCGTAGCCCAGCCTTGCCCGTGCCAGTTGCTTTTGTGCGGTTATTGGTTTGCTTTGCAAACCGAATAGGAGTTCGTAGCCTATTGGGTAACAGCCATAACCGTAACAATTATTTTCATGCAGGTCACATTGCCAGTGTGGGGGTTTGCTTCGCGAACCAAAAAACATAAATAGTTAATTGAAATTCTATCTTTAACGATCACGATTTCACAAAAAAGAACTAAATAATGCCAGCCTAAATGTTTTTTATTTTCTTTGCTTTCTTTCGCTGAAATCGTAAGAGGGCTGGAAATGTAATATGCTTCTTTTTGGAACGAAAAAGAAGGTTAGTGTGACGTCACATTCTCTTGCGAAAATATAAGATATTCAATTAAAAAATTTTATTTATTTAAAGAAAATCATATATTTAGGTATCGATATAATGTGATTTTTTTGCAGATTTCAAATCCGTTGAAATTTGTACTCTATCTTTAACGGTCTAGATGATAGAAAAAAGAATTCATAACTAAAGTTAAAACTTTCTTTTTTTATCGTCTGCTGGAAAATCATTCCTTCGCGCAAAATGAAAACAATCTGCTCTCTCCCATTCTAGACGGGAGATGGAGAAAACTTGGCATGGTTCCAAAGGCTGACGTCAAGGTGACGTTAGGGCGAAAAGCCTGAGTTTTGATGTTCCTTCATTCCGCGGAAGAAGGAAGAACGGTAAAAAATCTGTTAAATTCATTTGATTCTCGTCTCTCTCTTTCTCGTTTTTCTTAAAATTCGCCACGACCCTAAAATTGCAAAAAATTTGAACTACCTGTGTGCCAAATCACATTACTGTAAGTGCCATAGATTCGTAAGGTCTTAGCGGGCAAGAAACAAACAAACAGACAAACACTTCCTTTTATAATATTAGAGACAAACGAACCCGGTTGAACGTTTTCACCGCACTCTAAAACGTCTTTTGAAAGCTGTGTCTCGAGAGGAAGGATAATTGATAAAAAAGAGTCTCCCGTCCGCGCTTTTAGCTTAGCGTTACCTAACCCATGCGTCAACAGGTTTTAGTCCCACAGAGGTGATTTACGGGAAGAATTGGAGGGTGCCCGAGTCCATCTTATTTGATAAATGGTGTCAAAGTCCCCCATATGAAGACATTGTCACGGAGTACGTATTAAAGTTGATCAATCGATTGCGACGTTGTCAACAGATAGCCACCGAAACTGAAATTAACTTAAAAGTTAAAAGGAAGTCGTACTACGGTGAAGGATGGGTGAAGAGAGAATTCAAGGTAGGCGAGCGCGTCTTAGTATTGTCATCTTGTCAACAAACGAAATTCGCAGTGAAATGGGTTGGTCCGGGAGTTATAGGAAAACGACTTTCGGAAACAAATTATGTTGTTAAGATGCTATGGAAGGTAGAGAAAGTTCGAGCTTAAGTTGAAAAATTGTTAAATTCCAATACGAAATTATTTTCAAATGATCCTGGTAGAACGCGTCTCATCGAGCATGAGATAGAATTAATTAGTGACAAGCCTATTAGGTCGAAACCATACCGCACCTCTCCTAGACAGACGGAAATCTTAAAATCAGAAATTAAGAGAATGCTAGATTTAAATATCATTGAGATTGGGGAGTTGGATTATACCTCCCCCCATGATATTAGTAGAGACTAGCAAAATACCCGACCTTACTCGGTTTGAATTGGTTTACTCTAGATTGAAGAGATAATCAAAATATATAATGACTTACGTTTTTTGTAGAATAAAAATTTATTTTAACACCTTTCGCCATCTTTATATTTTCTACAACTTACTTTGGACACAAATCCTACACATGCATATCCATTCATGTAATACATTTCACATACATCGCACAATTGCTGTATGACAAAGCTACAAAATGACGAAAGGTGATACTAAGGTTACTACTATAAAAGACGATTTATAGGAAGATTTGGAATTCCCTTTCTTAAGTTCTTTTCATGTTCAACTCAATTAATTAAAATTACGATTTACGGCGAGTGCTCTCGCACTCATAGTCAACAAAACAATATTTTTTTACTTGTGGCACTCTTGCCTCCGGTATGCGACATTGTGAAATTTTGCAATCTTCTCCTGTCATTATTACAACGAATTTTTTAATGTTGGAAAAAGTTCCAGTTTGGATTAATAAACATTATTATTCTTTCCATAACGGCATTATTCTTTAAATAACGGCATTATTCTTTCAATAATGGCATAACTACACTTAAAATTTACTGAAAATTTATACTGACTTACCTAACATTTTTAAGTCTAATACTTTGTGGTGCTGTTGCGTGTGATGAGAAGGAAAACACATTTATTAAAATAATAAATATTTAAAACAGGAAACAGCGAAGTAAAACAAAATAAAAGATGTCGCAAAAAATTGTTCTAAAGATATTAATTTGTGATTCAATTTTATCCCTTGATCTCGCACAGTTGCCACAACTTACAACTAAAAGTGTACAAAATTTAGAAATGTGAAATTAATTCAGAGCGAAAGAACCAGAAAAAATATCACTGCTCGCGCGATCTTGTTCATTCTCGTTTCATTGAAAAAATCGTCTGTCCCAAATATTCGGAAATCGTGTTCATTGCGCAAAGAATAAAAATAAGACTCGAAATAAATGAAGTAACAGAGATGAAATTCCATAAAAAATAATAATTTTTTGAAGTATAATTACTTTTTCAGCAGTACTGGTAAAGCAATCGTAACATTCAATAGACATTCCAATTTTTCCAAAACTACCAAATTATGGTTGATTTAAGTATACTTACTCAGGTGTTTTAGCATGAAACTCAACTAAATATAACAATAAAGAAATGTTTAATATTGCATTCACTAAACTAATAGATAATGTATAAAATAAAATATAGTGCAATCAAATATCTGGAATACAATTCATGTGATGTCTATACAAACACAAAATCGAGCATAGAACAGAAAGACGGACAGACAGACTTTCGCAACCAATGCCACTCACTAAATGAAGATAAGTACTCACTGTATGCAAATTTTCATGAAAATATCTTAAACCGCGTGGACGTGTATAGGGCACAACATACATACAGACAGACAGACGGACAGACGGACGGACGGACAGACAGACGGACAGACAGACGGACGGACGGACGGACAGACAGACGGACGGACGGACGGACGGACGGACAGACACCAAACGAGAAAAAGGCGGATTCGGCATCAGAAGGGTCCAAAACGGATAGAAAACTTGAAATGGGTCGAAAATATTGAATGTACAAACAAACACTCCATTCTTATTTATATAGATTCCAGGGCATGACACTCGCCCTTGTGTCGATTGTCGTTGTTTAAATTCCATCATTAGGACGGAATATTATCCTCTGCCTAATATGGACGAGATAAAAGAACAAGTGGCCGCTGCCAAATATATAACTGTCATAGATCTGACCAAGGGATATTGGCAGATCCCCTTGAATCCTAGGGCGCAAAGGTTGGCCGCTTTCGTGACACTGTTCGGGTCCTATCAACGCTAGTTCTTCAGTTCGGATTAGTAAACGCCTCATATTGCTTCTCTAAATTCATGACCCAACTCTTACAAGGTTTAGATGATATTTGTGCACCTTAGACGATGTAGCTATATTTTAACAAACTTGGGAAGAACATATCGAACACCTCGATGTGGTTCTATAGAAAATCGCTTCCGCGAATCTGACAATTAAACTGGCCAAAATCAAGTTCGCACACATCAGTGTGAAATACTTGGGACACATGGTAGGGGGAGAATGTAGAACTCTAACCGAGCGAAAATCCAAGCGGTAGTTGATTTCCCCACACCCAGGAATAAAACCCAGATTGGGCAATTTTTAGGCCTGAGCGGATACTACGCCTGGTATATCCCAAAATAAGCCATCATCGCCGAGACCTTAACTCGGGCGTAAAAAGGTAAAAATCGAAAAAAGGAGGTGGTCATCGTAGCGCGACTCAGCTATCCAGGAGCTAAAGATAAAACTCACTGAAAAGCCAGTGTTGTATGTCCGACTTCTCAAAGGAATTTATCCTCCAAACTGACGCTTCCAACCAAGGAATCGGGGTAATCATGGCACACAAAGGGCCAGATGATGTTGATCACCCAATACTATATTTAAGTCGGAAGTTTAACGACACAGAAAAAAAATTTTGCGTGACAGAAAAAGAATGCACTGGCATTATTTATGCAATTAAAAAGCTGCGGCATTACTTGTCGATCTTTAGTTGGATTCGATCTCCAAACAATCCGGTTATAGTCCGTTGCTTTTCCAACCGAGCCAGGTGTTGTCTCTCAATGTGGTTCAAAATTACATTGTGTTGACCTTCTATCTTTTCCTATTTGGATTGATCCCGAACCGTCGTCAATAGCCCGTTGTGTTGCTCCAGTACGACGTTAAGTAAAATAAATATATGCATACTTCCAACCGAGATACCTCTGCCCCAGCATTTGAGTTAATTTTTAGAGAAATATATGTAAAACGTGTGGACGGAAAATATATTACTGTTGCATCCCAAGCTCACAACAAAAAACAACTCTATCGTATTCGTTAATGATAGGAATTCGATGATTATTGAGACTATCAAACTAAGATCTCGGGCACTCGGTTCAGTAGTCTCTGGGTCCGAATCCCGGTGTAGGCATGAATGTTCGTAGCGATTACTCTTAATCCTTAGGTCCCAGACCTCGCCTTGCGAAAATTGACCATAGAGGAACAAACTAAACTAAAATCCTTAAATAAAAAGTTCAAAGATATTAATCTAAGTCAGCAGTTTTCAACCTTTTTATATCACGGCACGCATAAACTATTTACTAAAATTATGCGGTACACCAAGAAATAGAAATTTTTTTTGCCGATTTTACAATAGTATATAGTTTTGACTGATTTACAATTTTTTTTTTTTTTTTTAAACCGACCAACCCGTATAGTGGTTAAGGTGTTAGCCTCTAGATCTGAAGGTTCCTGGTTCGAATCCGGGTTCGGGCATGGATGTTTGTAAGTGTATGGTTGTATGGTGTAGAGGCGGCTGGTGCACCTTAAATTTGTCGTGGCCGAAAGTCCTCACGTTGGGTTGGCGTGGAAGTTTGGAGAGTGGGGTGCCAGCTCAGGTGTTGCTTCGTCATCTGACCGTGGTTCAAAATTACGAAGTGTTGTCCTCGGATCTTTCCCTTAAGGGACTGATCCCGGACCGTCGTCAATAGCCCGTTGTGTTGCTCTAGTACGACGTTAACTAAAATTACCAATTACCATTACCAAAAAAGTTTTTAATTACCTACCCGTTTTGCTACAAAGTGGCTTGTTTTATAAGTGGCTAAATTTATTTTTGATACTTCGTAGTAAGCACTATTCAAAATTATTTGTCCGTGTATTACTTGAAATTTTTTGTGAACATACTTGTCAAAAGCTCAAAAATAAACTGCTGAGTCAAAAAAATTGGTAATTTTTTTAAATTAACGTCGTACTAGAGAAACACAACGGGCTATTCACGACGGTCCGGGATCAGTCCCTAAAGGGAAAGATCCGAGGACAACACTGCACCTTAAATGTGTTGTGGCCGAAAGTCCTCACGTTGGGTTGGCGTGGAAGTTTGGAGAGTGGGGTGCCCGTTCAGGTATTGCTTCGTCATCTGACCGTGGTTCAAAATTACGAGGTGTTGTCCTCGGATCTTTCCCTTAATGGACAGATCCCGGACCGTCGTCAATAGCCCGTTGTATTGCTCTAGTACGACGTTAACTAAAATTACCAATTACCGAGGACAACACCTCGTAATTTTGAACCACGGTCAGATGACGAGGCAACACCTGAGCTGGCACCCCATTCTCCAAACTTCCACACCAACCCAACGTGAGGACTTTTGGTCACGACAGATTTAAGGTGCATCAGCCGCCTCTACACCATACGCTTACAAACATCCATGCCCGAACCCGGATTCGAACCAGGAACCTTCCGATCTAGAGGTTAACACCTTAACTATTATACCGGTTCCGATTGACCATAGATGAAAAACTAAACTAAAATCCTCAAATAAAAAGTTCATAGATATTAATCTAAGTCAGCGCCTTTTTATCTCATGGCACGCGTAAACTAATTACTAAAATTCTGCGGTACACCAAAAAGTAGAATATATTTTTGCCGATTTTACAATAGCATATAATTTTGATTGATTTACAAAAAAGTTTTTAATTACCTACCCGTTTTGATCCAAAGTGGCTTTTTTTATAAGTGGCTAAATTTATTTTTGATACATCGTAGTAAGAGAGATTCAAAATTATTTGTATGTTTATTACTTGAAATGATTTGGGAACATACTTCTCAAAATCTCAAAAATAAACTGCTAAGTGAAATAGCATTTTAAACTTACTCAATTTAAACCGTTTAATCATCCGCTGGGCTCACCGGCACTATTTTTGCAAGCACGCCGATTGGAAATTGATCTAGAAACCAAATGTATTAAACTAGTAAGAATAAAAGTAGCCAAATTTCAAGCATTTTAGGTGTATAGATTTAATATATATATATCCACACCATTATTATAGCTTTACTAAACCTCGTTAAATGAACCCTAGTACGAGCCCTATTTATTTTTTACGCTTAAATACTTTCAAACAATAAAAACTTAGTTTAGTTGAGCATTTTCCTGATAGTGTAGCAGTTCTCATTTTATTCACAACACTGCATCAGTCTTTTGTCCTGTATCGTATTCTTATATATTTTGATTTTTAGAATTGGTTAAGGATGTTGAAACAACATTTCGTCCATGCAAAAGAAATGAAACAGTTAAATATCTAGTTCTTCAAACGAAAACGATGCTTCTTTCTTGAAAAACATTTTTTCTAGCTGACTGGAAAGAAACAATTCAGATGGATGATTTCGAAAACAGAAAATTCTCAGATTGGATTCCGAAGATGAAAACAGCATTCTGTGTATAACCCGCGGTTCAGTAAAAAACATTTGTAACTGGCACCTAGGTTTCATTTCAGGTTCTGAAGAGCCGAATAAACCCATCCTTCCCAGCGATAGATCAACATAATGAGTGTTACAAGAGAATCAGTCAAGTGTTACTTCTGAAAAAAGCTGAGTTTTGCTTTAAAGTATTCAAACTTTTTAGATTTACTTCCCCAATTTCCATAAACAAGTTTCTTGCAGCTGAATTTCGAGAAACAATTCTCAAACGGATGCCTAAGAAAAACAAGTTCAGAAGCCCTCAAGGGATACCGACTCCAGACAATTACGAGACATTTTAAAAGCAGCATACAAAAATTGTCTATCAGTTTCAAAAGCACAGCAGTTTTTCAATGCAAGGTGAGTTAAGTGACGCACAGGTACCAGCAAAAAGAGTAGTGTTACTTAACACATTCAATTGGTCAATAAGAAGAAAATGCATGCATTCACATTTCAAAGAATAATATTTTAATGATACTTTGCATTATGCTGGACCTATTTCCTTGCATCTTTGTCACAGTTTGGACAATAGTTGGAACAAATTTTGGATGAGAATTTAATGAATACAATTGCCTTTCGTATAAAAATACAATGCTACTAATGACAATAAAACATTATTTATATAAGCGTTATTTAAATATAAAGGTAACTTTCAGCTTTAACATTTGGTTTTCTAACGATTTGGGCTATATATACGGATAGAAAAGAATTATGCTGGGTTTCTTCATTCCCAACTAAAGAAATTCAAGTCATTTTCTCGGAAGGAGTAGTTTTTGCAAAAGTTATTTATTCTGAAGACAATATTTCATCATAGCAATTTCCTGGAAGATCATTTCTTTGAATTGCCATCATTATGCAATATCTGTCGGTCTCTAAACATTCTTTAGGTTAAGATAACAACTGGGATAATTTAAATCGATTCCAAATTAATTGGGACCAAGTATTTTTGTGCGAATGGAAATTTAATACAAAGTGTGATGCGCTTCTTTGAATGAAGTTCCGTTCTTTCTTTTAACTTTTCTCGAGCTTTCAAATAACTTTGATGTGGCTGTCCTATGAGGTTCTGAAGGCCCCATAAAAATATGTTTACTACTTCGTAGCAAGATAACGGTAGTGAACATTGAACGCCCGTTAAATACACAGTAGATCCTCCGAATCTTTAGATAGACTAGCACTGCGTGGCCGGCCCAGAGTAGCGCGTGACAATTCCAAAAAGGTCGAAAATGTTAGTTCAAGGGAGAAAACTAATAAATCTCTATATTAAAAACGAATTCCCATTCGGTTTGTGAAGCAAACCGAATGGGAATTTGAAGCCTATTGGATAACAGCCATAACGGAGCTCCCGTGGCGTTGGTTTGCTTTGTAAACCAAATGGGAATTCGTTGTGACGTCACAATCCCTTCCGAAAATATAAATATTTAATTGAAAAATTATTTATTGAAAGAAAATCAAACGAATAAGGTTTCTCTATCAGGTGTTAAATTTTCCGCAGATTTCAAATCCGGTGAAATTTTTAATTTGTCTTTAACGATCCCGATTTTACAAAAATAAAACTAAACAATGCCAGCCAAAATGTTTTTTTTTTTTTTTTTGCTTTCCTTCGCTGAAATTGCAAGAGAGCAGGAAATGAAATGTGTTTATTTTTGGAATCCGAATGTCGGCGTGACGTCCCATTCTCTTGCAAAAATATATATATATTTTTTCTAATGGCGGGCACATTTGACCGAAGTCAATGGCCACTACAAGGCCGGAAGTGATGGCCACTTGTGAAGGAGCACCCAGTGGGAGGGCCATCATTGCCCCTTAATTTTGAACCATGTTCAGATGACGAAGCAACACCTGAGCTGGTATACGCTTACAAACATCCATGCCCGGACTCGAACCGGGGATCTTCCGATCTAGAGGCTAACACCTTAACCACTATACCGGTTGGTCGGCCTTGCAAAAATATAAAAACTATTAAATTAAAAAATTTTATTCATTTAAAGAAAATCATATTTTTAGGCATCGATATAATGTGAAATTTTCCGCAGATTGCAAATCCGTTGAAATTTGTACTCTATCTTTAACGGTCTAGGAGATAGAAAAAAGACCTACATAACTAAAGTTAAAATTTTGTTTTTTTATCGTCTGATGGAAAATCATTCGTCCGAGCAAAATGAAAACGGAAAAATAAATTTAGAATCTGCAATCTTTTATGCTGTTGCCATTCCAAAAAAAATTATAATTAATTTTCCATTAAATTTATTTAAAAATGTTCTACACAGCTGTTTGTAAAAAATGCAACACCATGAAGGAATTATCCGAATGCAATGAAATTTGCAGCAAATGTCATTTATAGGATGTTATGCAAAGTAGTAAAGTTTCAGAGCCACCACGCATGCGTGGTGTGAGCAGCGCCCTATGAACTGATGCTAAAAGCGTATAAATCGAGGGCTGTAGCGGAACTTTGAAAATAGTGCATGGTTATTTTTTAGTGGCGAACGTTTAGTGAGACCTAAGTATGCCTCCACGACGAAATAGGGTGAAATTTCAACAACTTACGGAGTTTGAACCAGCGAGAATCATCAGCCTTCGTGAAGGAGGATTTTCCTATCGCACAATAGCAGCTCGTGTGCAGCGGAACAGTTCCACAATGATGCGAGTTTGGAAGCAGTTGACCGACGAGCACAGGAAAACTCGAAAAACTTGGAGTGGACGACGGAAGGTAACGTCGCGCGTGATGACAGACACCTGGTCCACATGGCGCTCAATTACCGTACAGCTTCCTCCAGGCAGTTGGCAGCACTTTGGTCTTGTGCTACAGGTGTACTAATGTCGGCTCCGTCAATTCTCAGACGTCTGCTGCACCGTGGACTGCGTGCAAGGATTCCTTAAAACAGAATCCCCCTCATGCCAAACCATCGACGGCTACGTCTGCAATGGGCTCATGAGCACAGAGACTGGCTGGCGGATTGGCAACAAGTTGTCTTTTCTGACGAATCCCGCTTTAATTTGTGGAACCATGATGGCCGCATTCGTGTTAGACGCTATGCCGGTGAACGCTGCCTTCCAGAGTGCGTTATCGAACTTCATCGTGGCCGAACACCCGGAGTTATGGTCTGGAGTGCGATTTCGTATCATGGACGATCTCAGCTGCTACGAATTGAGGGTAATCTGAATAGCAACAGGAACGTCCGTGAAGTGCTAGAGCCCGAAGTCGTTCCCTTCCTTCAAGGCGTCCCTGGAGCTATCTTTCAACAGGATAATGCACGCTACATAATCGTTGCAAGGAATGTTCGAGACTTCTTTTCAGCGCAACACATGCAACTTCTTCCTTGGCCTGCTTTTTCGCCGGATATGTCGCCTATTGATGACTGTAACTATGTTATGGCTATTTATGACTATGGGACTGACTCTAACTATGGTGTGGCTCTATATAATATATGAAAAACAGATTACGGATTGTCTATACTATGACAAAACCACTAGTCTTGATTCTCAGTGTGGGCCGCGGTTACCTTGTTGGAAAAACAACCGGAGGAAAGCGAGTTGGAATCCAACTAAAGATCGTCGTGTACAAAGGGAGCTGGTGCGTGCTCAATCCGTTGTGGCCTCAAATGTCCTCACGTTGATATGGTGAGCAAGTTCGGAGAATGGGGTGCCAGCTCAGGTGTAACCTCGTCATCTGACCATGGTTTAAAATTAAGTGGTGTTGTCTTCGGATATTTGCCTTTTGTATTGATCCAAGACCATCGTAAATAGCCCGTTTGGTTGCTCTAGTACGACATTAATTGAAATACCTACCTTTCTACCTAACTAAATTCTCGGCGTCGTAGGAAGTTTGTAGAGTGGGGTGCCAGCTCAGATGTTGCATCGAGATCTGCCCGTGGTTCAAAAGTACGTGGATTGTTGTGTGTTCTCGGAACCTTCCTTTTGAAATTAATCCCCCGGACCATTGCTAATAGCCCGTTGTGTTGCTGCAGTGCGATGGTAATTAAACTAACTACCTACCTACCAAATGGGTTGGAGTGGAGGTTTGTAGAGATGGGTTTGCCAGCTCAGGTGTTTCCACATCATCTGACCTTAATTCAAAATTAAGTGGTGTTGTCCTCGGATCTTTTTGGCCGACCATCCAATATAGTGGTTAAGGTAATTGGTAATTTTTAATTAGCGTCGTACTAGAGCAACACAACGGACTATAGTGGTTAAGGTATTATCCGATAGAACGGAAGGTTCCTGGTTCGAATCCTGGTTGCGGGCATGTATATTTGTAAGCGTATGGTGTTGAGGCGGCTGGTGCACCTTAAATCTGTGGTGGCCGAAAGACTTCACGTTTGGTTGGTGTGGAAATTTGGAGAGTGAGGTGCCATTTTAGGTGTTGCCTCGTCATCCGACCAAGGTTAAAAATTACGAGGTGTTGTCCTCGGATCTTTCCCTTAAGTGATTGATCCCGGGCCGTCGTCAATTGCCCGTTCTGTTGCTCTAGTACGACGTTAACAAAAATTACCAAAATCCCCAGACCGATTGGTCCGCCCCGAAAAGTCTCTAGTAATTGATAATTTTTAATTAACGTCGTTCTAGAGCAAAACAACGGGCTATTGACTACGGTCCGGGATCAATCCCTTAATGGAAAGATCCGACCGAACAGAACCGGTATAGTGGTCAAGGTGTTAGCCTCTAGATCGGAAGGCTTCTGGTTCGAATCCGGGTCCGGATGTTTGTAAGCGTATGGTGTAGAGGCGGTTGGTTCACCTTAAATCTGTCGTGGCCGAAAGTCCTCACGTTGGGTTGGTGATGAATTTCGGAGAGTGGGGTGCCAGCTCAGGTGTTGCTTCGTCATCTGACCGTGGCTCAAAATTACGAGGTGTTGTCCTCGGATCTTTCCCTTAAGGGACTGATCCCGGACCGTCGTCAATAGCCCGTTGTGTTGCTCTAGTACGACGTTAACTAAAAAAATTACCAATTACCATGTATGTTTGTAAGCGTACTGTGCAGAGGCGGCTGGTGCGCCTTAAAACTATCCTGGCCGAAAATCCTCACTTAGGGTTAGTGAGAAAGTTTGGAGAGTGAGGTGCCAGCTCTGGTGTTGCTTCGTCATATGACCGTGGTTCAAGATTACTTGGTGTTATCCTCGGACCTTTCCTTAGTGGGTTTGATCCCGGACCGTCGTCGATAGCCCGTTGTGTTGCTCTAGTACGAGGTTAATTAAAAATTACCATTACTTAGAGGTAATGGTAATTTTAGTTAACGTCGTACTAGAGCAACACAACGGGCTATTGACGACGGTCCGGGTAATTGGTAATTTTTAGTTAACGTCGTACTAGAGCAACACAACGGGCTATTGACGACCGTCCGGGATCAGTCCCTTAAGGGAAAGATCCGAGGATAACACCTCGTAATTTTGAACCACGGTCAGATGACGAAGCAACACCTGAGCTGGCACCTCACTCTCCAAATTTCCACACCAACCCAACGTGAGGACTTTCGGCCACGATAGATTTAAGGTGCACCAGCCGCCTCTACACCATACGCTTACAAACATCCGGGCCCGGATTCGAACCAGGAATTATAAGTATGTCTTCGGAAAAGCGTAGAAGACCTGATATCTAATTATGAGCCAAGGAAGACGAAGTCTACTGACATTTCGATGAAAATAATTTTGGAAGATGAAATTCCAGTGTATCAAAGAGCCCGTCGGTTATCACCTCTCGAAAGGCAAGAGGTTAACAAACAGATAGACGAGTGGTTAAGGGATGGAATCGTTCGTCCCAGTTCTTCAGACTATGCCAGTCCAATTGTGTTGGTCGAGAAGAGAGACCTTTCAACGCGGATTTGTTTTGACTACCGAAAATTGAATCGTAAACTTGTCAAAGATAGGTCTCCATTACCTCTCATTGAAGATGCCTTGGACCGATTTCAAGAAGACAAAGTCTTCACTACATTAGATCTCAAAAATGGTTTCTTTCATGTCCCTGTAGAGGAGAGCAGTCGCAAGTATACTTCATTTATCGTACCAGATGGTTAGTATGAATTTCTCAAATTACCCTTTGGACTCAGTACGCGTCCGAGTGTTTTTCAAAGGTACTGTTATACCATCTTTAGAGATCTGATGAAGGAGGGCACCATTATCATCTACATGGATGATTTGATCATTCCGTCGTCTGACGAAACGGAAGGTGTCGCGAAGTTGAACTGTGTTCTCCAAACAGCATCTAATTATGGACTCGAAATTAAAACAAAGAAATGTCAATTCTTAAAGTGCACTGTGGAATTTTTAGGTTACATCGTGGAAGATGGGACGGTTCGTCCGTCAAATGCAAAGACGCTTGCAGTTCAGAAGTTTCCCCTTCCAACCAACATTAAACAAGTACAAAGTTTCCTTGGCCTCACAGGCTACTTCAGGAAGTTTATTCCAGGTTACTCAAAAGTTGCAAAACCTTTGAGTGATCTTCTCAGAAAAGGTAGTTCATTTGAGTTCGGGAACGAACAGAAGGAAGCCTATCAGAAACTCAAGGATCTACTCGCCGAAGGTCCAATTTTACATCTCATTAGGCCAGCAGGAAAAACCGAATTACACACTGACGCCAGTATGCACGAATTTGGTGCCATATTACTGCAGGAAGCCGATGACGGAAAACTACATCCTGTCCACTACATGTCTAGAAAGACTAGTCCGGCAGAAGAAAAATACAGCAGTTATGAGCTAGAAGTCCTCGCAGTAGTGGAAGCACTGAAAAAACTGCGTGTATATTTGATGGGCAACAAGTTTCAATTAGTGACGGACTGCTCCGCCTTCCAGAAGACGATGGATAAAAAGGACCTGGTGACCAGGATAGCGAGATGGGCTTTACTCCTGGAGGAATTTGAACATGAAATTGTTCACCAACCAGGGGAAAGAATGCGACACGTTGACGCTTTGAGCAGGAATCCCGTGATGGTCATCATTAATGACACTGTTACAGCTAGACTAAAAGTTGCCCAAAGTAAAGATGACCATATCATTACCCTTAAGTCCTTAATAGCGAATAGCGGTTCACATGAGTATTTCTCAAAGAATGACATTCTGTACAAACATGAGAACGGTCGAGAACTAATAGTCGCTCCCAGGGATATGCAGACTGAAGTGGTTAAGTTATCTCATGAAAAGGGTCACTTTTCAGTTGAAAAAACAGAAGATATAGTGAAGCAGGAATTCTCTGTTCCAAACCTGCGCACCTTGACACAAAGTGTCATCACGAACTGCACTCCATGTATTTTAGCAAATAAGAAAATAGGAAGGAAGGAAGGCTTTTTAAATCCAATTCCCAAGGAAGACGTTCCGCTAAACACATATCACGTGGATTTTATAGGGCCCATGCCATCTACTAACAAAAATTACCAACATATCTTAACTGTTGTAGATGCCTTTACTAAATTTGTCTGGCTCTACCCTGTAAAGTCTAACAGCCGAAGATGCCCTAGAAAAGCTGAAGCACCAACAAAAGACCTTTGGAAATCCTGTTAGGATAATATCTGACAGAGGCTCAGCATTCACGTCCAATGCTTTCACAGAATACTGCAAAGAAGAAGGTATCCAACACCTACAAATAGCCACTGGAGTGCCTCGTGGGAATGGACAAGTTGAAAGGATTCACCGAACTCTTATCTCTGTTTTGACGAAGCTTACTCTAGAGGAACCTACTAGGTGGTTCAGGCATGTCGCAAGACTACAGCGAGTTTTAAACAGCACATTAAGCCGTAGTACCAAGTACACTCCATTTGAACTCTTGACTGGCATCAAAATGCGCAATAAAGAAGATATAATTGTCAAAGATATTCTTATGGAAGAAATGATGGAGAATCATCAAGAGGATCGAAATATTCTCCGACAAGATGCGAAGGCTAATATCAAAAAGATCCAAGATGAGACTAGGGAGTACTATGACAAGAAACGCAAGAAAGCTACTATCTATAAACTGGGCGATCTCGTAGCAATCCAGCGAACGCAGTTCGGCACAGGATTAAAGCTGCGACCTAAATTTTTTGGCCCGTACGAAGTTTCGAAAGTTAACTCAAAAGGTAGATACGAAGTAACCAAAGTAGGGTATCACGCCGGCCCTAATCAAACCACCACTTCAGCTGATCTCATGAAACCATTTGCTTAGTCAGACTGATTTCATTGTTTTCCCTTTATAGTATTAATTAAATTTTATTCATGTTCTCGTATAATAAATACATTTGTTTATTTTATATTTCGTGTCGTGTATATTTTGGAATATTGCAAATTATATGTATTTTGTGTATATTATACCACTTCTGACACCAAAAATTGGTCTTGTACAACAATTTGTAACTGTATTTTTAGTTTAGTACTGTAATTTTTCTGAATACTCATATACTCCTTTCGTTTAAGGGCAACCATCCAAACATCCAGAATGTGATGTGTGAAAACGTGTCAAGATGGACCCTTAAGCCAACTGAATTTCTAAGCGATGTCCAGTGCTGTTTTCAGTTGGTAACTTTTCCTTAAGTTTCTTTCTTTTAGCACATTGGTTTCCTGGTGCGCCGCTGTGGTCAGCGACGGTGTCAGGACGGCCGATCTGTAGGGGTTTTTGCCCCTAGGCGCGTTTCAACAGATGGCAGCACTGGAGACCGCAAGATGACGTCACATTTGACTAAGGGAGTTCTTCCCACATATTATGTGACTGCCCCCTCTACAACGTTTGAAAACGGATGTGTTGCGCTAGCGCTCTTCGGAGCTTTTGTTTTCGTTTATGTCCATCCAACATCACCCTCTGTCCTTAGATATTTACCTAAAATCTCTATTTTGTTAAAATCCCCTAGACCCCTTGCTACTGTAATTTCTAACAATAAATAAAATGTTAAAGGTATCAATGCTTCCATCACTTTTTTCACCACTTGTGGGATTGAGTCTGATGATCTTTCCTACATGTATGGCACAAAGCCCAAAGAGGCAACGGAGCTTGAAAGAAGTGAAGATGAAATATGGAAGAGATTTCTGTGAAGGATCTGTTGGCATTCTTTTCAGTATTCAATAAATGTATGAATATACACTGCACAGTTGAACAAAGATAATAATAATAAATATGTACACAACAGTAAATAATTATTCATTAAATAACGAATTTTGCTTAAAACGTGTGTATACTATAAAGAACAGGGCTGCATAGACGGGAGATTAATATTGAAAGAAAGGTCGTTACCCCTCTTTTGGCATCTTTATCAAAAGCTTATTAAAGTTGGAAGAAAAAATAAAGCATACATATACGAATCATGATTCAGCAGCACGCAGCAGTAAAAATAAAATAAGCATAATGCACTTATAAATAAATGCCACGTGTGTGCTTAGCACATAGCACATATAAAAAATATTGATATATATCAGCTTCGTTTAAAATATCATCGATAACAACGCGCCATTAGATATTGTAACGTCGTGATAAAAGAAATAGCCTTTTTTAAAGAATTAAAGAAAAATTTATTTACAATATGGTAGCGACATCACCGTTACAACTACCTCTCATCATACGTTTTTTACATAACGGCTGAAACATGCCATTCGAACACCGCACTCAGTCCACACTTCAACGAAGCATCCAATCGACACTAAAAAAGCCGTTACAAAAAAATATCTTTTCACCAACGTTATACATAAAAGAAAAAATGAACTTCCGGGAAAACCATTTAAGCTCACATAAATATGTCAAAAGAAAAGATATCCTTTCCAAGAGTATTAAGAAGTAAATATAAACACAGGAAGTATCACAATAACTTGGGGGGAATAAGGAAAAAGAAATACTATAGAAATACATTTAAAAGATATTCCGGAAGTGTACGTTACAATATGTCGATATATCCCAGATCTCTAAATCGGAGGTTTTCTAGAGGTTTACTCCTGCCAAACCTAGGTACTTTGTTCTGAAAATCTGGAAATTTTCCTTTTAATTATGCACAAGACAGTGATCAGGTGCTGCATATTTCATTGTTGTTCTTATTAGGGTATAATAGGTGGACTTAAGAGTTTTTGATTTGGCTCCTCACCTTATTCCACAGCCTTTTCATGATGTTCAGTTTTCTAAGAGCCTTGTTGGAGATTTTGTTCATGTGCTGATTAAGACACAATTCTGCAACAAACATAACACACAAATATCTTGGGTTTGCTACTTTTCCAATTAAAGTATTGTTAATCATGATTCGAGGATTAAAGGACTGTCTATTTTTTTTTTTGTCAATGCTGAATATGCCAAGTTTAATTTTATTTGGGTTGATACTAGGTTTCAGATTCCATGCCCATTTCTCCAGTACTTTCATTGACTCATTAAAAAAATTCTGTCTTCTGGATGTTTTCGCTGGTGTGACAGATGGCAATGTCATCTGCATAACTGACAACTTTGTAACTGCTGTGAGATAAGGATAAATGTTATTGACATTGATTAGTAAAATCAAAGGACTGAGAACTAATCCCAGAGGAACACCAACACAGGTTCTCTATTTTTTTGACATAGCTCCATTCATTCTGGTCATGACCCTTCTTCTCTCATAAAGTCTGATATCCATATCAAGACATTTCCTCCTATCCAGATGTCATAAACTATTTTAAGTAGTCTCCACGACCGATCGAAGGCAGAAGTCATGTCAAGGAAAATAACAATTGTGTTTTTCGTTGGCCTTTCTTGAAAGGAATCAATAACAGATTGGCAAAAGTAAAATATTTTATCTGTTGTTGAATGATAACTTCTATATGCAGTTTGATAGAAGTTGATTTTTCGATTGCTTGTGAACAAGATCATGATTCTGGCATGCATAATTCGTTCCGTTATTTTACATAGTATGCTGGTCAATGCGATTGGCCTGAAGATTTTGCATTCTAGTGCTTTTTTATCAGATTTCAGAATGGAACAATTATGGAAATCTTCCAAACCTTTGGGAGTTTACATGTGTGCGCCATGAGTTATAAAAATTGTCCAATAATTGTACTTTAGTATTTTTACCAAGGTGTTTGATCATATGACCAAAATAAGGCCTTTCCCTAGAGATTTGTTTGGTACTGTTTTATCTATTGATAGATTCAGTTCACTTAACGTAAAATCTTCGGAGAAGATATTTTTATTATGGTATATGTTCTGACTTGTTTCAGGTATTTATTCGTAAGTTTGTTGTAGATTTTATCCTCTTTATCAAAGGCTGGAAGAGGAAAAATATCCACCAACTTCACCAGTGAGCTCATAGCTATAAATAACGCACTTGAAACTTACCGAAATCTCTCAACACAGCAAACCGAGGGAAGTGTTATCTTTAGCAATTCCAGATCTTCCTTTGAAGCAATAGCAAATGGAAACTCAAAAGGTGCTCAAGGTGTCCATTCACTTCTGCACAAACTCAAGTGTTTGGAGAAAACGTGCATTCTTCAGTGGATTCCCGCACATATGTGCATTGAAGGAAATGAAGCTGCAGACCATGGCACACACACACACACACACACACAAAAGAGAGAGAGAGAGAGAGAAGCCATATAAATAACAAAATGCTGAACAAACCACAAAATTCAAACTCGTATCACAAAAAATTTAAATAAAACAACACATTTGTGAAATTAACACAGACAAAAAAAAATCACCACCAAAATATCCAGACTCTGAACAGGACATTTTAAAGGGATGAAAATTAACTGTGATGGAACCAGAACATACAAAAAAATGCGTTGAACTCTCTCACACCTCATCATATACTCACCTCCCTACATTAGCAAAAGCTTTTCAAACAATCATGAAGAACAGCTTCACACAGAGAAAATAATCAACACCTCCAAAGCTGTGCAAAATGCACACGGCAACATGACTCAGAAATGGACACTACAACGACATCTCATGTTTTCAACGATTGAGTTCCGTATTGACTAAACGACGCTCTAATCCTATTGTTGAATGTAGTGATTTGATTTTCTTTTAACCTACTGAGAGAGGGTATATCCGTTCAGCAACTTGCAGTCAATTGCATGACATCTAAACAATTTTGACTTTCTTGACCAATAGAATCCTTCATAAGATTCTTTCAATCATTCAATGGGATTATTTAGTCATCAGATGTATTTTGTAGGGGGAAAAGGAATCCAACGGAAATCTTGCCACGTTCAGAGGAGGACGTTTCTGTGTTGGAGCCTCTCGTCGCATCTTCGAGCGAGAACGCGTCTATCTTTGTGCAGTGTGGAAGTTGTGTGATTTTTCATATTTTTGTTCTTTTCTTGGAAAATATTTATTTCTCAAAGGTGAAGGTAGCCTGGTCCATCTCTCCCCTTATGTGAGCTCTTGTGCTCATACATATATAGTATCTGATGGTATTGTCCATCTATTTTCATCAGAGCTATGATGCTCAAAATTACCATTCAAGCTGTAAATAATGTACATATAAATTAATTAAACTAAATAAACTACAGTTCATTTTTATCGAACTATTCCATAACTTTGAATCCCAAAGACACTGGCCATCGTCGAGCTTCAGTACGGCTACATCTTTATTAAATTAGAACTGATTGCAAATTCTCGTTACGATTTCGATCCATCGAAAAGTGCTCATGAGCTATAGTGTGACTGTGTTTCAGTGGAAATCCCGTATTTTGTTATGGTTAAGTTGAAAATTCTCGAGCGGAAATGAGAATCGCTAAAAACGAAAGTCTCCAAACTATTGGCCTACTTAAGAAGTGAAGAGGTTCAAGTTGCTGATTTGATAGAAATCAATGCCAAGTTGAAAGTTTTGACCTCTTCAAGCAACACCTCAAAGAATATTCGAGAGGAATAATGAGCCTTATTGCATGATGAGGAAGCAATAAGGCAAGCAAATAAGGAAATTCTGGATGAAATGGAGGCAGACATAGAAGATATTCAGGTACGATTTATCAGAATTAAATCTGCATTATCTTTAAATGATGTGCATCATAAGTCCTCTATGGAAAATCTGTTTTTTCATTTTTCTGTTTTCTCAGAATTTTCTCATTGATGCTAATGATCATTTAAATGAATTGCAGAAATTGTATTACTTACAATCATAATTGAGTGGGTCAGCGAAACAAATTCAAACTATGGAGGACTCTTTTACTTCATTGTTCAAAGCAATAGAAGAACGATATGACAATAAGAGTTTAATCGTAAACAGTCATATCAATGAGCTGATAAGTTTAAAAAATATACATCTGAATCTGCTTTTGATTTACTGGGTGTAGTTGACAAATTGTTAAAGCATAATAGAGCATATAAATAATTAGATTTAGAATTAAATCCACTAAGTGAGGGTATTCTTATTAATATTGTTCTTCAAAAGGTTGGCAAAGAAACCAGTAAATAATTCGAAATGTCATGGAAATCAAAGGCTTTGGCAAATGGGATGACTTTTTTGACTTTCTAAAAACGAGTTGTCAATTGGTAAAAAATATACAATGGCGATCGGCTCAGGTGAAACCAAAATTGGTTAATAAGTCAAAAAGTCTTCTGGTAGACTCTAATGTTAACTCATATGCATGTCTTATTTGTGTAAATTAAAGTATCATCCTATTTATAAATGCTAAGAAATGTTATAATTGAATGCGAAACAAAGATTTGATGTGGTTATAAAAAACATAATTTGTATTTAAATCGTTTGAGTAGTACCTCTTTATTATTATTAGTTTTAAATCAAGGAATAGCTGCTTTATCTTTCACAAAAACGACACAATACCATTCTCCACCGATTTGGAAAAAGTGAAATAAAAATAAATACGATCTTGTGTCAGTAGAAACAAGGAATCGCGAACCTAAAAGTAACCCTGAACCTTCAAGAAGGAACAACGCCCCCTCTAGGGCCACCTGTGTGAACAGTTCGTGTTTACAAAAATCAGAAGCGAAACCGCAGTTCTAGCAATTACCGTTAATTATGGGAAGAAGACAACGTGGAAAACATCGCTAAGTGTTTACTACGGACATTGAGAAAATATACAGACACATTTTAATTCATCCCTCACAAAGACTTGCAACGGATTTTGTGGAAGGAAAGTCTAGAACCAGGTCACGGTCTTCAAACTCTGTATTATCACGAATGGAACTGCCAGTGCTCCCTACATGGCAACCAGAACTTTGAAACAATTATCAGATGATTAGGATAACTTTTTTGTTACAGTAAAAATGGGAAAAGTTGCATTTATCCTTCTCTAAAGTTGCATTTGTGGAAATAAAGTTGCATTTAATTTTAAAACACTAAAATCTAAAATAAATTATCCGTAAAAAATGAAAAAATTCAAAATTTATTGATAATTTTAGTCGTGTACAACAGTTTTATTTTTCATCATTAAATACAGAAGAACGTTGATGTCGTTTAATGGCGATTCTTAACCATTAATTTCTTTAACATTGAAAAACTGCGCTTAACAGACTGATGTTGCCTGACATTGTTTCAGTAGCAAATACTGACTTAAAGGAAAATCATCTCAGGAAAGTATAGCAATAACCGTCAAGTCATTATTCTTTCCCAATCGTTTTTTTTTTTTTAAGATACGCCTTTAAGGTTACAAGGATCTTCTTTAAAATCCATCGATCTGATATCTTCATACGCCGTCTCGATGTTGTACGCTTTCGATTCCAATTTTTCTACGAGACGAATCAAACATTCGTAGCTGCTTTTAATCTTTAGCAAACTTCTTGGCAGCTCTGGATCACACACTGCTTTTTTTAAGCGACGTACTAAAATGCCGTCGCCACTGAAACCGCCCGCACTGTAATTTACAGTGGGAAGATGGTCGGCGTAGTACAATACTGTCCGAAGCGACTTTTCGGAGCTTGTTTTGTACAGCGACTGCCTTTCTACAAGCGATGGGATTTCTACATTTGTGTAAAATCCGTAGGCTTTTTTTCTGCAGTTGTGACGCAAGTGTGCTGCGCAAGTAACTTGGAGCAATCGCGAATAAATAATCTTGAGTGTGTTTCCAGCCGCAGTCATAAAATATGCTGTATCAGATAGTAGAAGTGCAAAATCCTTTCGCTCAACATTCGGAGATATTAAATTGTCATCTACTAGGCGAACACATATTGATGATCGACACTCACCACGCAAACTCTGCAGTCGATTACGCAAGTTTCCTCTGGATTATCAAGAGTGCCAGCCAATGTGTTAAAGTACATCTTGTCATTTATTTCACTTTCGTCTGTTAGGACGAACACCTTCTTACCATGATTTTCTTGTTTGATCCACAATACTTCGGCGTTCGCAAGATCCGACACACGTGATCAAAGGGTTGATTCAGAGGAAAAAAAAATTAAATGTTTATTTCATATGAATTAATTTAAAGTTAAATTTTAAAAAGTTGCAAGTGTTTGCATTTATGCAGAAAGTTGCATTTATGTTGCGGTTATAACTCACTAACAATACACCCCCATGAAGGAGGAATTTTGGCTTTAGTACTTTACATACAGCATAAAACGTGTGAAAAAAAGTTGTATTTGTTGAAAAAGGTTGCCCTACAGATGATGAAGAGAAGTACTTTCCGGAAGTAGCGTCTATAGCTCGGGAAGATTTCTACATGAACGACATCCTGACTGTATAGCACAATTTAGACAGTATTAAGAATTTGCAGTCACAATTAGTGCAATTACTAGAAAGAGGTGAAATGACTCTCCACAAATGGTATGCGAATGATGCTGGACTGGATATAAACTTCAGTAATGAGCATTACTCTTTTGATGATTCTAACGATACAAACTCTGTCAAAGCCGTGGGTGTATTGTGGAAGCCCAATACAGGACTGTTTTTCATTCAAAGTAAGCTTCCAGTCGCAAACTACTTACACCAAAAGAGTCGTTTTTTCGGAAATTGCTAGAGTTGTCGACTCTCTGGGACTGATAGCACCAGTCATAACAAAGCGAAAGTGTTTATTCAAAATCTTTGGCTTCTAAAATTGAACTGAGATGCCCCCTTCCTGAAAAGGTCATTAAGAAGTGGCAGGAATTTCTTTGAGAAGTACTACAACAAATTCTCCAGCTACAACCAATACAACAAAACTTCAAAATACTTAAATAACTGGACCAACCACCAAAGACTAAAGAAAAACAGCCCTTTTAGTCAAGTTTTGTCTCAACAATTAATTAGTGATGATGTGGAGCCATATCCTCTTCATGGTAGCATGAATCCAACGGAAGTGCTCCCCAGGGTTCTGTAACGTCGTGATGAAAGAAAAAGTATTTTTTTAAAGAATTAAAGAAATATTTATTTACAATTTGGTAGCGACATCACCGTTACAACTACCTCTCATCATTTGTTTTAAACATAACGGCTGAAACATGCCATTCGAACACCGCACTCAGTCCACACTTCAACGAAGCATCCAATCGACTAAAAAAGCCGTTACAAAAAAAATCTTTTCACCAACGTTATACATAAAAGAAAAAATGAACTTCCGGGAAAACCATTTAAGCTCACATAAATATGTCAAAAGAAAAGATATCCTTTCCAAGAGTAATAAGAAGTATAAATAAACACAGGAAGTATCACAATATCTTGGAATAAGGAAAAAGAAATATTATCATAACATTTAAAAGATATTCCGGAAGTGTACGTTACAGTTCACTTTCACCATAACCTCTCCACTCCTGTCAATAAGAAGGATTTTGTGACAGATCATCTTAGACAATTGGGCTTAGAAATCAAAAATAAAATGGATAAGAGTGACATTAAGATTTTTACTGACTGTAGCAAAATTGGCGAACTGGTAGGTAGTGGCATCTACATCGAAACTCCCCAGCAGAAATTAACTCTTTGTCTACGAAACACGGACTTCTGTTCAGTTTTCAGAAGCGAATTAATTGCAATCGATATAGGACTTCAGGCTATCCTAAGTGAAAACAACTTTGGCGCTCTCTGGATCTTGAGTGACAGCCGCATCTCGATTCAATGCCTTAGTAATTGGACCTTCATAGGGGACAAAGTAAGTATCTCTATCCTGTAAAAGTTGAGGCTCATATCACTGCTTCATGACATCCACATCCAGTGGATTCCATCTCACGTTAATCTTTTCGGTAATGAAGTAGCTGACAATCTTGCAAAGGAGGGCTGCAGTAATCCAACCCCCTCCTCTTCTGAACTCACCTACTTCGAACTTTTTTCGGAAAAAATTCCAAAACAAAGAGGAATGCTTGGTACCTCCCACCCACCATTGGTATATGGGTGGTTAGCCGGGGTTGTTTCTAGCCCTTTCGTGCGATAGACAGTCCCAGACCAGCCACTCACGTCTTGCTAGCGGCCACTTGAAATATCATTCATTTTTTGAGGTCAAGAAACTACGCTACATGCTCAAAGTGCCACGCACACCAGGCTTCTGTTGCGCACATCCTGGATTGCATGGACCTCTCTAGGGAGGATATATACTCATCTCCTCTTCCTGTGATCGACGTTCTCTGTGTCAACGAATTCTTGGACCTGGTCTGACTTCGCCAGGCCATTTTGGAGGATAAGAAACAACAACAACAGGAATTCGTATATGAACTTACTGCTCTAGAAAATCGTACAATTTCAAGACATTTTCCCGATGATGATAATGACGTTCATGGGTTTGCAGATGCATCTACACCTGCATATGGTGCAGCAGTTTATCCGAAATGGAGTCCATCCAGTGGAATTAAATCTGTTTACTTATTGTGCAGCATGTCCAGAGTTGCCCCAATCAAAACAGTATCGATTCCTCGCTTGGAGCTGTGTGCAGCGGTGCTGTTATCACAGCTCACGGTTAAAATTGTGAAGGTCCTCAAGATGCCAATTGAAGGAGTTGTTCTATGGTCCGGCTGGACCTTTCCTATTGCATGGATAAAAAAGCCTTCCCATTTGCTGAAACCTTTTGTCAGCCATCGAGTGCCAGATTCAAGAACCAATAAATGACATTCAGTGAAAACATGTCACTTCGGAGAAAAATCGCGCTGATTTGTGTTCAGAGGTGTATCTCCACTTCAACTTCAAGGTCTTATCTTATGGTGGTATATACCACAATTTCTTTTGAACGAATTGGACAACCACGGAAGTTGTTTTGGACCTAGTAACAACTACTAGTGACTTCACTTGTGAACTGAAACAGCCATTGGAAGTAGCATTGCCTCATTAATCGATAGTAACTCAGTACTATCCAACATTATTTCTGTCTCTAATAATTATGGTAAAGTAATTAGAATTGTTAGTTATCGTTTTTTAGGTTTTTACATAGTTCATTTAACAAGGATAAACTAAAGAGTGGTCCTATTTCTAAGGAGGAATTTCAGCATGCTGAAATTGTAATAATGTTGTTGTTGTTGCTTATCCTCTTTAAAAGATCTGACATATGTCAGATCAACTCCAGTAGGTTGTTAGCCGCCAGAAATCAATAACAATAAGGGGGATAGATGTCAAGTCCTCCTTGGAAAGTCCGACGCAACTCAGTATGTGCTCCGGAGAGGCTGGATGGTTACAGCATTTCCTGCAAGTGGGATGGATTTTTCTGTCACGTTCAAAAGAAAGACACTTAAGGTGTCCACTTTTAAGCCTAGCTAGTGCAGTCTGGGAGTCATGATCACAATTAACTTCCAGAAGAGTGCCAGGGGATGTTCCGGTGTACCACGGGTGTGCAGGTGGAGTACGCCATTTAAATTTAGTTTAGTTCTTTCATTTGAGTACAATTCTTGGTAAGTAAGCGAAGAGCCAGTGGCCGTTTGTAATAATGTTATGGATTGAATAGACAGATTTGTCTCAAGTTTGTGTGTATAAAGAAGGGTAAAACCCTTCCTGGTAAAAGCAGTTTAAAATCTTTAAATGTATTTTGTGACAACAATAATTTGTTTCAAGTTGGTGGAAAGCTTGCTAACTCAAATGTAAGATTTGAGCAAAAACACCAAATTGTACTGCCAGCTAAATATAAGATTACCCGTTTAATGACGGAATATTTTTATTTCAAATTTCATCATATTGGTCCACAAGCATTATTATATTATTTGATACAGATTTTGACCTATAAATGATAGAAATTTAGCTAGGAAAGTAGTTCATGAATGTGTCGCATATGTAAAACATAAGTCAGTTATAGTTCAACAACTTATGGGTAATACTCCTGCAGAAAGGGTTAATTTTAGTTCTCCATTTACTAACACAGGTGTGGACTTTTGTAACCCGTTTGCTGTCAGACATAAAGGTCAGCGAAAAGGCACCCTTCATATAATATGTAGCAATTTCTTGTGTGCATGGCCACCAAGGCAATACATTAAGATGCAGTTAATGATTTAACTACACACAGAATCCTTTATTGCAACTCAAAAGATTCTTTGCTAGGCGAGGTAAATCGCCACATTATTCACTGACAATACCACAAATTTTGTAGGAGCCCAATCATATATTATCATGTTTTTAACGATTAAGTTCCGCATTGACTAGACGACGCTCGAATCGAATTGTTGAATAAAGTGATTTGATTTTCTTTTAACCCTCTGAGGAATTCACCCTCATATATCCATTCAGCAACTTGCTGTCTATTCTGCAAGATATCTAAACAGTTTTGACTTTCTTGATCAATAGAATCCTTCCTAGGATTCTTTCAATCATTCCATGCGATTATTTAGTCATTAGATGTGTGTTGTAGGTGGAAAAGGGATCTAACGGGAATCTTGTGACGTTCAGAGGATTTAAGAACATAGAGTTATACAGTTTATTAGAGTGTTCAGCTGATTGCTTTTGTTTCTTATATTAGATTTAATAATCTTTCTGTTGGAGCCTCTCGTCGCAACTTCGAGCGTGAACGCGTCTACCTTTGTACATTGTGGGAGTTGTGTGATTTTTTATATTTTGTTCCTTTCTTAGAAAAGATTTGCTTCTCAAAGTGAAGGTGGTCAGGTCCATCTCTCCCCTTATGCAAGCTCTTGTGCTGAAACATATACATTTGATTAAGAATACCCTGAAACCAGGGCCACCCTAACCACATGGCTAAATGGTCTATAGCCCAGGAGCGCCAACCTTTTGGGGCGGAAATTTTGCCTGCACTTCAACTAGTTTGACCGCTGGAGACCAGCACGTTACTGATTATATTGACAGTTTTTGTTGTTGTTTTGAAACATGAAACTTCAACAGTCACCCCGCTCCCGCTTCCTCTATCGTGTATTTACTTATGAAAAGGGGCGCATTATTGTTAGTAACCCACGGGTGCCAAATATCTTAGCCCTGCCTGAAACTTATCAACAACACTAAATACAGAAAGCACGTTGAAATAGAGAAATTAAAAAGCAAAAAACAATATTGGACTAGTGACGTCATTGGACAATCATAATACACCGAGGCAGAGAGTGGTGATGGGAAAAGAAGAACCTGTGGGAGAAAAATATAATAAATTAATTAAAAATGTTCTAAATTAAATTTTAAAATTCGGGCTTCGAGGTGCATTCAATCACCTCTAGGAAAACCTATGTGCCAAATTTCATGGCTGTAAGTACTATATATTCGTCTGGACACCTCACACAAACACTTCCTTTTTATAACAGTAGAGATGCATTGCATAAGCTAATAAAGATTCACCTCAGTAAAGGTATTCTCAAACATACATTCTGGGAGTTAATAGAAATTAACAGGCCGCAGAGAACTATATTACAAATAAGATATTTATTGACAGATATCACTTTATACACTATTTACAAAGTGCCATTTTTGAATACATCACCCGACTCTTTTCGACCAATAACATTTCAGAAATAAAATCATGTGATGGTATGATGTAAAATCAACCATTTAAGACAGAAGCAAAGATGTCAAACCGTCTGAGAACCTTACAGTTTTATATACTTTTCACACATTTTCAGGATTAAAGTTTAAAAAAATGTTTCTTAGACGAGATTTTAAATACATCAAGTAAAAACAATTGTATATTCAACTGTCTAATCTTTCATCTGAACTGTAGTGTCCCTTTTTTCGTTCGGCTCTTTGAAATTCTCTTTAATTAGTAAGCGTTGTGTTAATATAGATTTTTGAACTATTCACATTCACAGTTCAAGTCGTAGTCAGGTTGTTGGGATAGACGAAATGACTTAAAATCCTTAGTTTTGACTTGCGATTAATAAAGTTGTACATGATGCTTGAAGCACATATGATGCTCTGTCGAGACAGTTCAATTGGATTGGGTTTCCATTGCTCGCATATTCAATCCGAGATTCGCACTTTCTTCCTCTGTAATAACCATTGCCAAGATTATATCCTATCGCGCTTTCGTTCTCATTTCCCAATCAAATGCAGCTAGGAGAAGGCTTTTCCAATGTCTATAGAAGCGGCGTTTCAGAAATAGTTGCTAAAAAGTTGTCCGTTTTGTTACAATAAAAAAGTTAAAGCCTTTGTTCTTGTCACAGCAGTATCTTCCAGTGCTATGCTTATGAAGTTACTGCGCTCTCACACATTCCATCTTCAGAATACAATGCTTAAAAATCGATTATTTCCATGCGCGCCCCTGTAGTGATATTGCTGTTCCGAAAGGAGACTAATTTTTTAAATTGTATTCTTCCAAACGGTCAAGGGAGCACAAAACAACACACAGTGCTCGTTTCCTCACGTCTATCATAAAAATATCTCTTCCATCCAAATTGATCAATTTTGTTACTGACGAAATCTTTCGTCCATCAAGATCTGACCAATTTTGCTACTGACGAGATATCTCGTCCATCTAGATCTGATCAATTTTTCTATTGACCAGGCATCTCGTCATCAAGATATATTTGGCCAATGATGATGACAAGATCAAGATTTGATCAGTAGTTTTCTTCTGGTGACGAGATATCTCGTCCATGAAGATCTGGTCGCTTTTGCTAATGACGCGATACCTCGTGGAAACAACCAATCAGGAGGTTTAACAAAGCTTGACCTTTTGCTCGTGTTTTGTATGGTTAATAATTAATTGAAAAAAATCAGTATCGAAACATTTATGAATAATTAAAATAAAAATGTTTCGAATCGGTAAATTTTATCCTAACAACCTACATTTTAAAAATTCGAATTTTGCTTAGGACAGAGGGGTGGCCTTAGCCTTGTCTGTCCCAGGTTTCAAAATGTCAAATTTCGTCACGGATAAGATGATCGGATTTATTCCCAAATGTGTTAAAATAAAAGGATTAAACTCGAACACTCATTTCGTAGGAATATTCACGTGGCTAGGAAACAGCATTGAACAGCACGAGGTGGAAAGAAAGGGAATATTCACTTGGCTAGGAAACAGCATTAAACAACACGAGTTGGAAATAAAGGGAATATTCAAATAGCGAGGAAACAGCATTGAAAAAACAACCACGAGGTGGGAAAAAATAAAGGGAAAAAGAAAACAACCCAAAATCCAAACACATCATGCACGCTCCCCCCTCTTTCCACTTTCGTGACGTCACAACTCTTTTACAAAGCTATAGGCGAAAGCTCTGAAGCGGGTGATACCACACCTCCTAGTTCCACCTCTTCTTGCGCGTTTCTCCTCCCATAAAGTAACTTCTGAGCACTTTTGCCAGAAGCATCGCCTTTTGAATTAATTTCGCGTTCGGAGAACGGTTATGAGAAATATCTGCTCTACTTCTTGAAGTTACCCGTCCAGTGTTGTCTTTTGGATTAGTTGTATTATATTTCAATTGGATAATGGATAATTTTCCCGGTTTCTTGAAATCGGATAAAATGGAAGTGCCTGACTATTCCTTAGATCGGTGTTTAATTGGTGAGTACACATGTTCTTTCGTTCATGTTTTGATCTGTGATTAAAGTTTTTTTTTTTAAGCTATTATTTGTTAGTAAATTTATTAACGCTCTTTTTCAAAGCGTCTCCTTTGGACGCAATTTTTAGTTTGAATTTATTTTGCCTTAAACTCTTTTAATGCATTAGAAATTACTGCTAGTCTGTATATGTAGTGAATAAAGTTTTCGTACGCACTTACTATTTGAAATAAATTACTATTATTTTCAGAAAATAAATTTTGAAATAAGAAAAATAGAAAAACAGGCCAGCATAATTGCATAAAATGTTTCTACAGCAATTAAACAAATTATTGTTAAATACTTGTAATTTAACGCAAAATTCACAATAAAGCAAAAATGTAACGCATAAAAAGCAAAAGCAGCTTCCGCACGGTAAAAATATTTCATTAAATGTTATTATTGTTTCCATGTTTCCCTCCCTTTACTTTAATTATCTCTCTTGTGTATTTAGGCATGACACCCAAAAGTTCTTTTTGTTGTTTCTGGAGTAATTTTGCTCCAGAAGAGCACTTTTCAGTTTAGCTTTGCTACTGGTGTCGTAATTTTTTAGTTCCGATACCCATTTCTTCCTATATTTGCTCTTATGGGGTTCATATAAAGAGACTGGCAGTTTGTTAAGTTGTGACTCATGGTAAAGGCATTCTTTACAGATCCTTGCAGTGTGTTTTTTTTATCGTTGTCTTGTTGGAATATAAATATTCTTCCAAAGATAGTTTCGAAGCACTAGCGAGGACAATTTGTTGCCCGAGTTTTACCATTACGCTACCTCTGCTGTGTTTTACAGTTTCACATAAATTTTTCGTTTGCATTTGCTGTTTGATTGTCTCCACACTATCGAGACAGAATTTCGATTAATCGCTGAAAACTGCAGAATCCTAGAAAGTTAATGGCTTACTTACATGCTTTCTTAGAACACGCAAGACGCTTTCTTTCTTCTGTTAAGTTTGCTAATGATGGCTTCTTACATATTATTGCCAGCCTTTTTGATTACATTCCATAAAATCTGAGGTGATACTTCAAGATTATTATCAGCTTTCGGCAAGGATGCAAGTTTTTGTTCCACAGTTTCTACCCCCTTATACCTTTCAATGATATATTGAACCTTAGATTTAGATTTTCTTACGATTTCGTCACTTTTTTCCTTATTTAAAAAGCGTCATTTCTCAGCTCTATCACCAACCCTCGAATAGCTTTCGGAACTTCCATTTTAGGCAGGCATGAAAATCCTTTGAAATGTTTACTTATAATGTTCTTTTTCATACGGTAATTAGTTATGTTGCTGCATATATACCATACGATAGTTAAATGCGGGACAGCTAGACTGTTCGTCACAATCAATTTGCATAGTGCGTACGAAAAGTTCTTTTGCCTTTCATTTTGCATGGTTTTAATAACTTTTTTTTTATCTGTAAAAATTGAGGAATTTTTGCTGTGAAAACATTCTGCTTTGACATTAATTCTTGTACAATTTCTGAATCTGTTAAGGTGCCTTCCTACCTATACAACCTCATTTGTTGAGAAAAATACGATTTTTTAATTTTGACTAGCTTTGAAAGTATAGTCTCTTAGCTTTCCAAATCAGTTTAAATTTTGTTTCTATCTTACTTAGAACTCTACTTTCTGAACTTTTAATATTAGTATGTTGACAGATTTTCAAACCGTAAGTAGTGTTCTGCTAACGGAAGTGGGACGAAAAACCGGCATAGAATATTAAAATTTGTTCGTTCACATTGAATATTTAAAAAAAAAGGTTAAGTAATTGTTTAATTAAGTTTTTTTAGTAAGATTTGTTAGAGAAATGTCTCCACGGCAAAACTCAAAACGTCAACGAGTGTTTCAATGGCGTAATTTGGCAACGAGTGCCAAAAGAGGTGTTTGTCAGCCTCAAAACTGTCAAGTTAGGAGCCTATGATGCCATAATTCAATTTAACGATGGTTTTAAAGGTTGCCTAAATGTTTTCAATAGGCTTAATTTGACAAATCCTGGGTGTTTTATAGTAGAAGGCTATAGACACTTGGACGGCTTGCGGATTCGAGATTCGAAGAATCATTCCACCCTTGTTGCAAGGAAGCGCAGGAAACTTTTAAAAGCCATTCGGAAGAAAAAAACATCAGTTTTCAATGACCAATAAGGTGACCTTTACAAATCAGGAGCTTATGAATGTCAGGTTTTTCATCTAATGTGTAAGTGTAGAAGTTTTTTTTTATTTTATGCTTTTTCTCAAAATCAGATTTTTTACATTTTGCTCTTCCGCACAACATCATAACTCATAACATTATTCTTCAAATAATTTTAAACTTTGCTAGAATATTGTAAAGGGTTCAATTCAGGTGACCTACCTTTATTTGAATTGTTTATGCATTATTTTTTAGTTTTTTGATTACATAAGTATAGAGTTGTAATCAATTTTTAAGATTTTTTTTCTATGTCGAAAGGTTTATTTGCATAAACATTTTTAATACAAAGTTTCAGTTATAAAATGGGTAGAGATCCCAAAAGAGGATTTTGATAACACAATACTATTTACAAAAATAGAATATCTTAATTTGAATTTGAGTTTTGTTGTTTTGCTTAGTTGTTAATTTATCGAGATTTTTTGTTTATTTTTAGCAAAAAATGAAAATTAAAAAAACGTATATAGCTATTTTATATATTATTCATAGTTTTTAGATGTATTTGATAGTATAATGCATATAACAAGTCAATTTTTGAAATATTTAAAAAAAAAGGTTTCCGAACGTAGGCAGGCACCTTAAGAGTTTTCAGAAATTGTACTATAACTCACAATTCTTTGGTTGAAAGCTTAGACAACTTAATATTATCATATTTTACAAAATTATTATCGACTTTATTGAAAGTTAGAGGTATCTTTTATCCCTGATTTCATGCTTTATTTTCGTCTGCCCATTATTTTTAAAATTGGTAGATTTTTAGAATTTGCTAATAATACTAATTTCAAACGTAAAATACCCGATCGTAGAAATAAGTTTGTTGTTTCAATTATGTAAATCAATGGCGCTTATATGTCAATGATATGTCTTATGTGATAATGTCTTATTTCGATTATTAATTCAGTCTTCGTTATTAATCAGAGTTCCCACAAGTGCTTATAAGTGCTTATTTTGACCTTCCATTTCTAAAAGTCCTAAGAAGTACTTATTTTTCGTCAAAAGTCCCCTTAGAAAGTGCTTATTTTTCTTTGAAAACAAATTCCAATTTTCAAATGACGATATTTTTTTTACAATATTTCTGACTTCTTTTTAGCGGCCATTGGCGATAAAACTGCTTACGAGTACGGCATTGGCGATGATTCGGGAACTGGCCTGCTGAATGGCAAACCATTATACGCGATATACAAATCATCGATCAACTCTTGATGAGCATGTATAATACACTTTAAAAAGACTTGAAAACCCATGAAAATAGGTCTGTTTTCGACTTGTGAGTGGCTCTCGCAACGTACAAAATAGTTGCCATTCTAGACGAACTAGAATATGATCATCAAATGTTAATTAATTTTGTTTTATTTAGTTACCCGCGAGTGCAATGTTTTAAAAATTTATTATAATTATGGGGAAGTTTATTTTTGTAGTTGAATCAAAAACAATATAAAGATAATTTGTTTAAATTAATACACTGCTAGCTGAGTGGCAACCCGATGTAATTCAATTTTTTTTAATCTAGCTTTTTTATGCTCCTGATTCTTTGTAAAAACTATCCCAGAAAAGTTGAATAAAGAAAAATTTTGAAGATTTTCGGGGGTGATTATGTTCCGAACATTTGAAGCAATCGGTTATCAGTTCCGAAAAGAAACCCAACCCGATCGATTGAAAAAAAAAACATTGGAGGAAAAGATCACAAAAGCGTAAACCAGAGTGCTAGACGACCGGGAGAACCGGGAATATTCAGGAAATTTCATGAATCGGGAAAAGTCGGTTGAAAACTGGAAATTTCGGACTCGCATCGTATTTGGCCGCTGACCGAAAACGAAAGTAATTTTTCTGTTTTATAATTTTTTTCTCTTTGTATCCGGGTGACAAATACTCAATGGCCGATTGTGTTTAAATTTCACTTTGCTTTTGTCATGCCATGCGCAATCCGTTTCCAGCGTCAGCTTAGATGATTATTTTCAAATTATTTTTGTTTGTTAAAATGCTCTATAAATCTATTCAATAAAATTGCATTTTATTTTTTCAACCTCATCATAAATTTATCATAGTTTTTGCATAGCTCTGATGACCCGTTCCGGTTCACGGGAAAATGTTTTCTTCGAAACTAGTTCGATCTCCGATCCAGTCAAATTTGACTCTGACGTATGCAACCTGCAATCCTATCCCATCCTTTTAGTAAATGAATAGTTTGCCACTATTTTTATTTTATTAAAACCTCCGATGTGCCAATAAATTAATTTACTTCTTATTTTCATTATTAATTTATGAGAGTGTATTACAAAATAATTGCTGGGGTGAGAAATTTCCATTTCATAAGCGGGCTGAAGCTACAGACATAACAAGATGAACAATATAATTTCAAAAACAAAAGAAATTTCAAAAAAAAAATTTAGGAAACTTTTGAAAATTAAAGAGTTGGTGGATCAGGAAGGAGCCTGACCCAGACAACACAAAATGGTGTTTCCTACGAATGAGAGGCAATATGCTAAAAAATTGCTCATACACTCCCCCAAAGACCATTAAAATGCAAATCCAAAACAAAACAATATGAAAGAATAAGAAAACGAAATCAAACACGCAACAGCAGCTGGGAGACCGGCAACACCAACCCGGTCCTCATCAAATTTAACTCTTTATTTCCCTTTTTGTAAAAGCAAATGCACTGCGAAGAAATAAAAAAAAACATCCGAAGTTTTTTTCTTGCAGTCTCCACTTATAATCTCTACTATTATAAAAGGAAGTGTTTGTCTGTGTTTGTTTGTTTGTCTGTTTGACGTAAAATCCTGACGATTCTATGGGACTTACAGCAATGAGATTTGGCACACAGGTAGTCCGAATTTTTTTTTAATTTTTGGGTAACGGCGAATTTTAAAAATACGATTTTTTTCATATAAATAACTTTTAAATTGAATATTGGCGAATTTTAAAATTCAATCTAGAAGATTTTTAAACGAATTTAATAATTTTATTCTCCATCGCATTTTCAAACGCGGAGAACTTTTTCTACCCGAGTGACCTTGCAGTCAGGGTTTGGAAACATGCCTAGTTTTTTCATCCGCAGTTTAAATTATTATTTTTTCACTTCCGCTTTGATTTTGCGAGGACGAATAAATTTCCAGCCAGACGATGAATCTTTTTACTGAAGTCAGTTATTTTTTCTATCTCCAAGACCGTTAAAGATAGAGTAAAAATTTCAACAGATTTGAAATCTATTTCTAACCATATTACTAATACGTGTATACGTAAATGCCCATATATTAACTGCTGAATTTTGTAAAAATCAGATTATTCTAAAAAATCTCATTTTTCTGTGGCATTAGTTGTGTACAATTTTTAGAAAACAGACTTGAATGTTAAATTTTTTATCTACTACTGTGTGTTTTCTTATAAGATTAACTAATCTGTAAGAGCATCCCCACTTGGTCGAAACTCAGGTATTACATTGTATAATAAGGTTTTTTCATTGTTTTTTTAAAGTCCTTATAAAGTCCTTATTTTTAGTTAGAAAAATAGTGTGGGAACCCTGTTATTGTATTGTAGAAAAAATTAAAAATAGACTTCACTGGTGCTATATTTCATACTAAATATTCTAAAAATATAATTTTAACTAAATTTTTTTCAGATTAGTTTATCCATTTATATTATGGCTTTGTTTAAAATTTCTAAAAACCAAATGAATTTATTATAGATTCAAAATTAGCTCAGTTACATCAACTGATAACAAAGGGTACTTCAGCAAATATTCAATTTTTCGTTCAAACAAAGCTATTATTAGTTTGAAATTAATATAATATTATAGTTTTTTTTATCTAACCTTTTTCTCTAATCCTATTTTAAATTTTGTAGCGATTCATGATTTTTAAATTTATGGATGACAAATGTGTTTATAATATGAACTGTTTCTGCGTCTACTTCCAAAACATTAATCAATATATCTATTGTCTTAAACATTATTTCAAAGAACTATTTATAATACATATAATATTTATGAGAAAAAAATTGAAATATTAAGCTTTAAATTTGTGCTTGCAAAATCTTAGTCTAACAATGGTTCTCATGAAGATTAAGCTCTTAAGAGGTGTCAATAATACTTTTATTTAAGTTTAGGTAAAAATAAACTTTTTATGGGGAGGGAAATTAAAGAGGAACTGTGAAAATATAAAACCATTGGGGGCATGAGAATATATCTCACAACTACAGTTAAATTTAAATTCTGCGAACAGTTGATTAATTCTGTAATCAAATTATAATTCCAACCTCGTGGAATATTTATTTTACTCGTACTCCAAATTTTAAAAACGTAATTATTTTTTTATATATTTTCATTTGACAACAAATTAAGGGAGTGGGTAGTCAATTAATGTCGCACTGGAACAACACAGCTGGCTATGGGGTACAGTCCGGGATCAATTCCAAATGGAAAGATCCAAAGACAGCGCCTCGTAATTTTTAACCACGTTTGGATGACGAGAACAATACCTGAGCTGGCGTAGTGTGACCAAACGTTCACACTACGCTAACGTGTGTACATTTGAGGCCACGACAGATTTAACGTGCACCAGCCCCCGTGTGTACACGACTGACTTTGGCTTCAAACTCGCAACCCTATACTAATCCGTTGCTCTTTGAACTGGGCTAGCCCTCCACGAGAAGAATTTAGGATTTGTCCATTATTGCGATGGAAATTATGTACTGTTTTCTCTGTTTTTTTAACTCCTTATTAAATTTAACATTTAGTAAACCGTTTAGTGTATTTCAGTTAGATTGTGATAAAAGGATTTTTCACGAATTAAAATAAATAAGAGGCCAGAGATATATTTAACCAAACCATTTTTACTGTAGTCGTCAGTTCTTTCAATTCGTAATATATGTTGTACAGTTTTATGCAAACTTTTTATGTTGCAAGGTTTTAGCTTTTAATTTGTTTACACATAAAACCTGAATACTCAACGAACCAAAGTCATAGAGTCTTGCCTTTTTTTTTAGAAAGATTATGCGAAAGACTAATTTTTAATCAAACTTATATGAATATAAAACTGTACACTTTCGTAAATGGAAAGGATGGCTCATTTCTTAAAACGCGAACCACTATGGTAAGAAACCTCATTAGTTGTACATTTTTTGTAATACTTTTAACTCAGTCTGGAAATGTATAATCGGAATGAAGTGGTTTCTCTAAGTGCTGTGAGTGATATCAATGGATGAGATCATTGGAAATAAATTATAAACAGACGCGGGAACTCATTAATTCCTTTCGTTGCACATGTGATGTGGGGTCAACTTTTTATGAGGTAAGGTTATTAGAGAGAGCGAATTCGTTCCTGATAAGTCAATGTATAACGAAAAGAGATGGAGGATAAATACATTTGATTTGTGTTCATTTAAATTAATCTGTTAACTATTGGTTGTTTAAATGAAAATAACTAATGGTAACCATTTTAAGCTTTGATTTTTGATATAGGAAATTCTGCCTGGGTGTATCTTTTATCAAGTATTAATTTCTCCTTTGGAAAGAAAAAATGACTTTTTATCTTGTATATACATGGGATAATTATACGATTTTGCAAAATTCTTAGGGTACTGAATTGAGGTTTAACTTTCTGACTGTTCTCTTTCAAAAGTGATTTCATTCAGATCAATTTCAATAAGCTACATTTAAATCTATGAACGTGGGTGTATTTTTGTTTAAATAATGAGTAACAAGAGGTACAATATGTATTAATTTATTGCTAGTAGTGTTCGTTTGGTTCGGTTTATGGAAAGATTTGCTATAAATTGATTTTACTTAATTCTTATTTTGTAGTGAAGTGTTTAGACAGTTTTAAACCACATACTATACTTATATATTTATTTATTCACATATTCTAAGGATCTATCCACCTGTTCATCTTTCCTATTTATTATTAATAGCGGCAAGTATATAAATTGGGAACGCTTTTTAACAATTGATTAAAAATTTATTTCTTAATAGTATTTCCATTTGATTATTAGATATAAAATATACATGCATTATTTTCTTTTGCAACGAACATTCTTTTTGAATACAAAGCTGTAGACAACCCCGTCTGATAATTTTTCAGCTTTAGTGTCTTGAAATTATACGGTACAAATCCTGAGTCTCGCGGTACCAAAGTGAGTATCGTTAAAAATAAATTGCATGCGAGTGTATCTACCACATATTTATCAAAAAATATTAACGATAATGTGAGTAAATGTTTTAAAAATCTGTCAATGGAAATACGTTGAAAAAATTATCTGTACACTTTCGCAAAGTTTACAACACAAACATCACAATACTTGCTTGCTCTCTACTTTTGTATCGAAATTAAAAGGGTTAAGTTAAAAATATGAATTTAACCGACATAAATTTTCACTTGAAAGAAATGTTGAAAAACTAATATCTTGTAAAATATCTGGTATTATATTACAGTGCAAAGTCCCAAATCTGGACATCCGAAATTGTCCAAAATCAGGACATTTTGCTAGTACTAAGATTCATTATTATATTAATATCTGTATCCCAATACTTTTTGTCTTTTATTACCCTAATGGATGATTTCAAGAGGATTTGTAGTTAGTGCTAATTTAATTTACACATTGGTATTTAACTATAAACGTTGTTTTGTTTTCTACATTACAATATTAGACAAATTTTATGAAATTATATTACTTATTCCTTTTCTTAATTATTTTAGAATCAACTACATATTCGAATGAAAATAGAATGCAAAGGTTGCTAAATTATATCCGTGACAAATTCTTTAAACCTAATGTACTTAAATACATTCAAATAAGATTTGTGAGCTCTCTATTTGGGTTAATGCTTTCAATGAATAGCATATCGATTTTCATGTATCTTATTTAAAGATAGCAATATTCGAAGTTCTGTGGGCGTGCTGATTTTGAATATGTGGATTTAAAACATTAGAAACAACGCTTGATAAATGTAAAAATATTTAAATTTTAACTTATTTGAAACACAAAACTAGTTCTTTGAAATGAGTAGTCGGATTAAAATAAGAATAGATTTCCATTTGTATCTGCTAAAAAAGTTTTCATCGATTTGAAAACATTAATCTGTGTTGGTTACTTATTGACAATTACTCATTTTCCAGTTCAACTTTCATCAAAATTTGCTCGTAAGATTTATCTTAGTCAGTGTTCTACAACAATTTAGTTATTAACCCAAGACTCCAAAAAAAGTTCTTAGTGCGCGCCTTAATGCATTCATAATATAATGGCGTCTCACTGTCGAAATCTAATTACTTGGAGGAATAGCAACAATACTGGATGATTAAATGAATATTTTTCCTGATTTCCTTTTTAAAATACGATACATTCTGTCAGTAAAAGACGAATGTCAGTTGAGACTGGAAGTAACTGTAGCGAAGGAGAAGGATTGTATGTAGATTCTCCGTGTGAAAACGTGTGGCGTCATTTGGATTTGTTGATACTTCGATGAGTGCAACTAGAGTGTGAACTTAACGTTTCCTCTTTCGTCGCTTGTTTTTTCAACCTTTTCCTTTCAGTTGAATATTTTGGTAGAGGAGTGCTATGAATTCATGATTTATGTGGCCAATTAAGTCTAAGAAACAATTTCAAGTATCATTTCGTGAATTTGTCGTAGTTTCAAATCACTTTTCAAAAGTGTCGCTTCTACTTAAGTTATTCATGAAAATATAAGATGTACATGGTATCTACATTTACTAATTACATAAAACTTCGAACACATCATTCAACTATTGAGTTATTCGATTATCTACAACCTACTTTTGGACTAAGATTAGCTTCATTTTTTTTGCTGGTTTATGCCTAATCTCTCTCATTTATCCCGGACCGTCGTTAATAGCCCGTTGTGTTGTTCTAGTACGACGTTAATTAACGATCTACTTACCATCTAAATTCCTCAAAAAAGATGTACCAGCTCTAGAAATTAATTAAAATTTATCTATCTAGAGTTCAAGACGCATTTTTAGTTGCTGAACGTTTTGAAGAGTATCCGAAATACTTCAAATTTTTCCTCTCTCAGAAATCCGTTAAGAAATGTAAACGTTGTTTAAGCAACGTTGTTAGGTGTATGTGTATTATTTCTATCTCTTTTAAGCCGTACTAAAGAAACGGAGTCTCTGTATTAAACACAAGCAAGCCATTCCCTTCTGGAAGTTAACCGAAATAGATGTTTATTTTTAAAAAGTCAGTGTTGGGATAAACATACAATCTTCTTCGGATTTTGCCATATGCCTTTACTGTTTAGTAGTCTTGCTTGAAGTTCATTCTGCTTGCATGCGTTTCTTAAAAATCACGTTTTTTTTTTTTTTTTTTTTTTGGGGGGGGGGGGGGGGGTTAGTACTTACGTAAAGGTTAACCATGTTTCAAAATACAGTTGAAAATTAAATTTTTAACTGTTACTGTCATCCAAGTCTCAAGAGTAACTAAACTTCATTAGTACGAAGACTATGGAGACTTAATAATTTATCACCAGTCTTTTTTTTTTTAAATACGATTATTATACGCTTCTTCAAAAATATTTCCCATTAGGGCGAGATGAAAAGCACTTTTATTGGATGGATATTTACTTAGTCCTAGTGCGGAAAACGCTAGGATAGACACACTAGCCTATGTGCTAGTAGATGACAGGGATCTGACATAACATATCTTGTTGGTGATTAATCTGACTAAATATATCTAGCCGGACTCATCTGCACTCTCTGAAAGTAGTGATTTTTAACAAAAAGTTTTTCAGATTGCATTTTGTATTAGTAGTTGAATTTACGTCGCATTGGAGCAACTCAACTGGCTAAAACGTTTTCTTCCCGTGCCGCGATGAGCTGTTGGTTTAAATCTACGTCCGAGATCTGTAGTGCCTGGTGATGAAAAATGCCGCCATTGGAAAAGCAAAAAGCATCGAATGACTTTGCCACTCTCTATGATCAAATAGAGACGAAGCTGCGGGCTCTGGAGAGCTTGGACGCACTAAGTACAAATTCGAGGAATTTCTATGACCATTAGTTAAATCTTGTCTGCCCGAGAACATTTTGAGAGCATGGGAGTGAAGTGGAACATTCGACGATGGTAGAACCAGAAGTTGTAAAAGATATCTTGAAAAATTAATGAAGTTTTTACGACACGAAGTTGAATCAGAGGAGATGATCCATTTAGCGCGGGTTGGGTTTGGTAAAAATAATAGTGGGACTTAATAGACGATGTGAAAAAAGCGGTAAGTTGGTCTTTAGGGATAAGTGTAGCTTTTGATACCAGGATGTGACGGTAAGAATCGTACAGTTAAACTTAAAACACAGTTTGGACTTCTTCTGTGACCTGTGCAACGTATTTACCCATTTTAAATTCAATGTGATGATTATAATTATATTATAAAAAGTGAAGAATAGAAATGTAACGAATAGTGATGTAAATTCACGTAATGAGAACAAAAGAGCATCTAATGATGAAGTGTAAATAAACCAGATTTGGACGAGATGTGTTAAAACACCTAAGAGAACTTGATTTGTTCAAGCAGCATTTGTATGTTTTTGAGTCGTAGTATCCAACTCAAAAGGTGGGGAGGATGTTGAGAGGCCTTTCAAATGAAATGAGGCAAATTGCTTAGTTTCTGCTCTCACTTCTTGGCTCCTCCTACCCCCCTCCAGCTGGTTTCAGTTCACACTTTCCCGAGTGCGAGTGTCGCTTTATTTCTTGTCTGTAGTGACGTGTCTTCTGTTGCTGTTTCGATGTATGTGCTGATGTCATGTTCTTTGTGCTGTATGTAATAAAATTACTAGAAAACAAATGGTTTTGCTGTGAATGGAAGGTAGATATCTCACCATTCAAGGTTGATAACGGGTATATAATAAAAAAGCCAGAAAAGTGTTAAACGGGGATTCATTTTCTGTCCTGATGTTTCATCTAGTCTAGAAAAAAATGAAAAATCACGAAAAAAACCACAATGGATGCATTATACATTATTAAAAAATGATATTGAATTAGTAATAAGTAGTAAGAAAGAGAGAGAGAGATTCCAAAATAGTTGAAAAATACTACTTTTATGCAACTTAAAAATATTCAGCTATCGATATCAATATCTAGCTCTGCCCATCTAGTCTTGAAATTATCGAAAGTAACAAGAAATAATTTTTTTTTAATCTCAAGTTTTATCATCTTTGTGAGGCCTCGTAAACTTGCATAATTCCGTCACAGTCCTTCGTATCAGTTGAATTGTTTTTATGTAAATGTAAAACTCACTCATTAGTACCTCAAAATTCTAAGAGCCCTTTAACGAAATGTTAAAATCTTTATTGAAAACTCGGAAGTGATATAAGTCGTCCCTCCCATTCCTGTATCATCACAGATACTATGATATATTCAGAAGAAATTTTAATACTACCAAGTAGGATGCGACATCGATGTCGATGTTTTAAAAACATCGATGTTTATACCTGTCGATGTTTATGCTTGTCGATGTTTTATTTTTGAATAAAAAAAGCACCATAATAAAACTTAAGATAAATAACCGTGCAACTAAGTATTTGTCAGTGATGGCAACAACTGTCCCATCAGAAAGAGTTTTTTCCCGAATTGGTGAGATTTAGTGAAAAAAGAAGTCAACTTAAGGTGGAGAAAGTTAACAAGCTTTTTCTACAAACTGTAAATAACAAATATTGGGATATATGATAATTATAGGTCCTAATATTTTTCTATTTACAGTAAATAAAAAATAACTTTGTTGTATTATTTCCCGCCGCAATAAGTTGGTAAATAATTAATAATAACTAACAATAGTTATTCTTATGTACCTACCTAATTATACTTATAGTTAGTAGAACCTATGCCAAATTGTTGTAAATATTATTTTCTTTTAAATTATTCAATTTGAAAGTAAAATATTTGTTAATTGTTCTTATTAATTTTTTTGACTTTGTTTTGACAGTTAAAAAAAGTCTTAGTTATAAATTAATAAACATGGCAAATGATAAATTAACCCCCCCCCCCCCCGGCGAACGTTAATGTTTGAGGTTGCTGAACCTGTTTTAAGAAATGGAGGAATAATAAAATGCAACAAAACGCTGTGAATCACCCATGAAGAGGAAAAATACGTCGTTATTGAAGCAAAGCTAAGCTGATTTATAAATCATTGTATATGCTAATATCCAGTGGTAATTTTATGCAATTACGAAACTCGTGAAACATATATCAGAGAAGTTTTTTATAGGGTCAAAGAACTAAATCACAGATGGCAATTGATAATTGGAATGTAACAACACAAATATAGTTAAGACAAGAAGGAAACGGAAAGGGAGTGGCTGTAATGTTGTAGCAGATGGAATAGTAACTACGCGCGGAATTTCATAGTGGTAAAATTTTGTAAACTTCATTCTTGGGTACTTGAAGTGAAAACATACAATTTTTTTCCCTCGAAAATATTGGTGTGTGAGTGTTTGTTACAAGTTTGCTTTTCCAAAGTACAATTCCTAAAAATTACATAACTATTTATTTAACAATTGAGTGTTTTCGGTAGGTAGGTAGCTAATTAACGTCCTAAAATCAACTGCATCAAGAAATTGGCTCTATGAAATTAGGAAGAAATTCTTGGAACATAATTTGGAAACTCATTTTTTTTAATCCTTTCAATTTTCAGCGCAGTCGAAGATTTCGTTAGGTGTGTAGGAAATAGTTTTCAGCTTCGTTTCTCTAATCAACAGTTGACATCCATGTTGATTGAAATAATAGTGTACATTTAATTTATTAATATCAATTTTAAAAAGCCTAAAATTCCTTAATTCTTCCACATAATTGATAAGCATGAAAAAATGAAATGCGTACCCTCTTAGAAAACGTCTCCTCTTCACATTTGATGCAATTATTTTTGTGACTGCATTTTTGTTTTTCCTGAGTTGCATTTTTCCCGATAGTTATATTCTGTTGCAATTATGAATATTATGAGGTGAAAATTGTCCGAATGTATCCTAGCTTGGAATACTTTCGGAAAATTCTGAGAATTATGAAGCATAGTCGGGGATATACATAAATACATGACAGAAGACAGTAATATTAAGAATTTTCTCTTAGATTATTTTGTCCTTTGCAACAATACTACATTATCTACTCAAAAAAAAAGTACGAATTTAAGACAAAATTGGAAATAAGATGTTTTGTAGAAGTGTTTGCTGCTTTATTTTTAGAATGGGTATGAAATGTTTCCTATATTTTCTTTACTTGAAACACCAAAATCTGTTTTAGAGGGGAAATTACGCGGCGTTGCTAGGGTTGAATTAATTAAATATTGATTGAAAAGTGACTTCTCTTTCATAAAAAATGTTAGCATCATTTAAGTGTACGAAAAATATATATTTTTTTAAATCGTTCTAATTTTTTCATAGCTTTTACAGCTATTTCGTACACAAATATGTGTATACATTACACTATTTCCATACATGTAATCCATTTCATATTCAACACACTTCTACTGTAAGGCAAACTACAAAAGGTTTTTTTCGAAGGTGACTACTTCACATGTCGATTTTAAGTTTTGGAGTGATTACGAATATCCCCAAACGCGTTCATTTTCATAAAAAGTGGCATTTTTGGCGGGCGGTCTTACACTTAGTTTTCTTATGAATATGTTTTACTTGTGGCATTCTTGCACCTGGTATGCTATGTTTTCGAATTTTGTCATCAATATGAGAGGATGGTAAATTAAATTGTTACGGCATTCGTGGCTAATTTAGTTTGTAGCAAACGCATCTTTTCTTGAAATTTCCTTTCAGCGGCACGTTTAATAACGGAGCTTGTGTTAGAAGTAAATGTCAACAGGTAGACAAATGAAACTCAATCGAGTACAATTTTCGATAAACAAAAGGTCGTTTTAACAACGTTTTTCGAAAAAATCACTGTTTTCAACGAAGGAATGTTTTACATGTATATGAGTAAGAACAAACGACTTTAGTTTGTAGAGTAAGCAACCTCGACCTTTTGTCTCTGAAGTAAAAAAATTAAAAAATTTCCAAATTACTGACTGCCATTATTCTAAGATCAACAAAGTCTTGTTTAAAACTGAATTACTCCAACAGACATTCAGTTTTAAATCGAACTCTTATGGTACTTTTTAAATTCCTATATTCGGTTTCTAAATGGAAATCACATACCTATTTAAAATGATAGATGTAGTGACTTGACTATGGTGTGCAGTTTTCAATAACATCCATGAAACCTGAAAAATTAATATAAATTTAATTTATTTTAATCGTCTTGCAATGCAAATCTATACCTTAACTGTGAAATATACTTGAACTACTACGTTTGACAACCCGTAACTATTTAACGTAAGCCATCTTATTCTAAAGTGATTAAAAAAAATTTTACTGGTTATTTTAAAATAAGAAATTACACAACTTACTTAAAAATGTTTTGTTTTGTGCATTTTATTTATTTTTATGAAACGGAATTCTACAAACTATTACGTATTCAACCAAAGATCTAAAGAAAGTTGGTTGACATATACGTATACCACCAAGAAATTACCCGTGTCTAGTGATATTTTGCAGAAAATAAATAATTCACTAAAATTAAACTCCTGAATAATATATCTGTAAATTTTAAAGTACTGGTATAATTTAAATATACTAAAATAATTTTAAAATAAATACATCGCCCTTTACCAGTTGTGTGTTGTATAGATGCTCTCTGCTAATCAATGATCAATTGAATGACTCAATCTTCACTTTTTGGAGATGATTGGAATATCAGTTCGATTGTATAAAATAACTGTAGGTAGATTTTATGGTTGCATACATTGTGTATTTGAAAACGATTATGCAAAAATAAACATTTATATTAAGGTTCTTTGTAGATTTCTTTTTGTCAAGCACCAAAAAATGAACAATTACTCAATAACTACGATTAATCTCCATCTTCGAATAGCGATTATAACATTGAATATCTCCGGATTTAAAGATAGTAGTCATGAAATTTCATGCTTTAGACTAATTAACGAAGCAGAATTTGATTAACGCATCAAAACAGGGTGTTTCCACTGGGAAATTTTTTTGTTGTTGTTTGTGCAGAATTTTACATTAAGACGTTTCTTTATGTAATTTTCTGCATTTGAATTTGTAGAGGACGTTATTCCCTATTAATTGATATCTTCGAATTTGCTCTTCTATAAATGGTGCTCGAAATAAATTGCTTGATTCGGTTTATTTTTCCGCGACTGTACATTCTTTGACAAAAAAATGTTTTTTTTTATGCATCCTTCAACCTTTTAAAGTTTGGCCAGGGAATTTCGAATAATCCTGTAATACTCACGCTAATACAAAAATTATTTGACTTGCAGAGTTTTTTTACTACATTCTTTACGGCCACCTGTTTTAAACTCAATCACCCGAGAATTATGGGTGCATTTCTACCATCAAGAACAATTTCTCTCAAGTATTTGAGTTATAGGAAAAAGCGGAATTCATCATAGAAAAAAATTTCACAGGAAAATCGCATTTCGTGGCAGCAATCTAAACATTTACTACGTTGAATCCAATCTTCCGTCAGAGGTCAGTGTACGTTTCGTTACACCCAGGACACTTGACCTCAAGTATCAAGTAATTACTGCAAACAAGTTTAGTTTTGAAAGATATTTATTTTAAAATTTTAGTTATTTTTAACCATTCTTGAACTAATTTTATTATTTTCCTATTTTCCTGAAAGAGATTTTATTACGCAAGATCGACAAGAATACTATCTAGTCTGAATTTGGTAAACAGCTTACCGTCGAATGAATATACTCGACTTATCACTTATCGTAGAACCCGAAATGGACTTTTCTTTTCTGATTAAGTTGTGGGAATTATTCAGTAAATTAGTTCCCTCATTTCGTATGCTTCAATTGAAGCAGCAGCTTGAAATTCGGCATTAATAACACTTGTGCCATCTTCAGTTGATGTGTAACATATCTCATGATTATGGTGCTATTTTTTATCCTGCGCCCGTCTCTAGTTTCTCGGCCATCAGTCTACGGGCAGCACAGCAAATGTCTGAAGTGTTAGCGTGTTTTAAACACACTATCTATAATATTTGCAATTGTACTGTCAGGAATTTTAGGGTATTCCTTGAGTCTCATTTCGCCCGGATTGCAAATAAGACAGATAGCTCTGATAACGATACTCCAATAGGATGTAAGTGTCTTTGTAGTTCGGCATGTTTGGTAAAAAGTCAGAGGCAAATTAACAACTAACTACTATGAGTGAGGAACCCCTGAGAAACTAACTTTATTCCTCAATAAAGAATCTTAGTTTTTTTCTGGTATAGTAAATATTTAGTGAGCTTTCATTGAATAGCTTAATAGTTTAAATCACTATTAATATAAAGAATGCTCTTACCAAGCACATTCTTATAGGACAGTGCATCCATATGGAAATTAATGTGTTTGGTTGGATTTTATAGCGCAAGAGTCATATTCGGCCAAGGTTCCAAACAAGACACAACACCGTGTAATGGACTTAAACACTGGGAAAGTTTTACTGACACAAAAAAGAGAAATACACTCGGGGTAAGTTTCGGGAATCGAACCTGTGCCGCTTACTACTTGCAATTAAAATGTGTAAGAGAACTTATAAAAATCTCAATAAGTAAAAGATTTGGAGTCGCATCTTTTCGTAGAAAGAAGGAAATTTTACCCTTTTTTTTTCTTTAGCCCCAAGTTCTGAAAAATATAACAGGTTTAGTCTCGCTAAACCTTTTAAATTCGAAGTTTTTCACATTGCTTTAAATTCATATGGGATGATCAGATCATATTTTAAAAGTACTGTTGTAAAAGGTTTCAGAATTTCAAACGATGAATTTTTTTAAAGACTAATGTAATTGCATTAGTTCATTTATTAATAAGTTAAAACGATTTTTTTTATGTTTGCATAGAGTAAAAAAAAATTTCTTAATTAACATAGACTGATCTTAAAAAGTTTTAAGCTCACCTAAATTTTAAGCGCTGAAAACATTTAAGAAACCGAGATTTTTCTTTCGTCTTTCAGGAAAACAGCAAACTTTACACATAATTAACACCCCGACGAGTATCACGGTTCAGTGAAGTATATGATGAGGCAGAAAAACTATAAACAACGATATACCTATTTGGAAAATTTGTGTTTATATGTTCCGAGTCAGAGCTTTAGTGCAAGCAATACAAAGGACGAAAGTTTGGCGGCGTGTTTTGTTGAATGAAGCAGTCGGAAAACTTCACACTTTCCGGCTGTCCATCCAAACGGAACGGGCCAATCAGAACTCAAAGAAGAACATTAAAAGTAATGTCAAAAGATTTAAATAATATAGGGAACGTTCAGCAATTAAAAAGTGGCCTACTAATATTTCTTTTTGATTTATCGTACCCATTTGTTACTTCCAAATGGCCGTGACTAGTGATGAATATAGAAGGTAGGCTTTTAGAATACCTTTTGGGACAGTAATGTAGAATAACAGACATTATAGGGCTAGGATATTGATGGTTTTCCATCTTTTCTGGAAAGACTGAAATGTGTGTGTGTGTGTGTGTGTGTGTGTGTGTGTGAATCGGAAATGCGTTTTTTGAAAACTGAGCTAATTAACGTATTTGAAAATTGAGCTAATTAGGTCATGTCCATGCATTTTTCATGATCGCTCATTTATGTCATTTTTAAATCTTTTTTTTTTTTTTTCATTCCTTGGTGATTTTCATTTTAGGGACATTTTAGAATGATTTCCCCATAATCCTCGTTTTTACCTCCGTCAGTGAAAAAAGTTTTCCTTTGTGAAATCTCAGGAGACTGGTCAAATGATATGGTTTGTAGTGTGCTTCAGCGGTTGTAGTAGAAGAGGAAAAAAGTCTTTAAATTTGCTAGAAGACCATAGAAAAGTATTCTCTCGAAAATTTGCTAATGGTTTTGTTCTGCTTTATACTTCTGATGAAATACAAACTAAAAATACCTATACTTTAAAATTTAACTTTCAATTTGATTCAGAAACTGTCTTGAGAGTGTGTTACGTTTATATTTTCTCATTATCGTTAAAGGCCTATTTTCATTATAATAAACAAGGATTCAGTTTTCAGAGAAACTGAAAAAATAAATTTTGTTTTAATAGTTTATTAAGATTATTTGCGTCATATAGGGATATTTAAATTTTATTTTGTTTAGTTTATGAACATGTGATTAAAAACCTTTTTTGATTTGTTAGGTTCTTTTTGTCTTTAAGGGGATTTTATGTAGTTTTTTATGCATTTTTTTGTTGGGTTTTTTCTAGCAATTTCAGCAATCCTTGTCCGAATTATTAAGTTAGTTAAATAAATAAATTTGTAGCAAATATGCAAGTATGAAGTTCATTAAGGGGGTGGATTTTTCTACTCTACCATAATCATCTCGCATTTTTACATGTTGCATCTACGCTTCAAAAGGAACTGAGAAATAAAAATGAATTTTAAGAAATAATATGTGAAAGTTAATTCATTAATATTTAATCATCATGAATGTTTAGCGAACATAACCATTTCGAAACTACTTTTGTACTCGGTTCAACAGATACGAAACATTTTATGCTTATGAATATTTACTGTTAAATTTTGTTAATAATCCCTGTAAAATTAATCTAGAGATGAAATATGTGGTGTTGACTTTTCCTGAAACTAAAGGGGTTAAGATCTTCGTTTTAAATAGATTTCTAAATTTGTGTCTCAAAAATGAAATTCATGGTTTTCTTTTCCTGCAGCTAATTTTCCTTTAAAAGTGATCGATGAACATGTTATAAATGTGATCAAAGAAGGGATACGTGTTTAAAAGATTTTAATAAACACTCTAAGATTACCTTTTGCCAAACGAGGACTAAATTAGATTCTGAATGTAAAAGGGAAATTGTATAGAAACATAGTTTAATCAAAGACTAAACATCAATCGCTTACGAAGTTGTTTTAATTGTGTGGAGAGTTGTTTATAAGGAAGTTCCTATTCGCGCCACGCAACAGTAAATTAAAAGTATACTTTATTTACAAAGCTGTACAAACTTCAATAAATACGATACTATCCTCGAAACGGTCATTCACACTTTAAAAATAAAATAAAATCATTATCAACTCAATATTAAATATATTGCCTATGAAAAAGGGATTGTTTTCAAACTATAACTAAGGCCCTGTTCACATGAGGCGTTTTCTAACGCGCGTTTTTGAGGTCATCTTTCCGTAAGCATTAAATTATGTATTTTTTTTATTCCACTAATTCAAGTTTGTATCTTTGCGATCGTTGAAGATAGAGTGAAAATTTCAACGGATTTGAAATCTGCAGAAAATTTTATACCAGACCGATACCATAAATGTGATTTTTTTTAAATAATTTATTTATTATTTAATAAATTTTTAATAATACTGTTTTTGGTATCGATCTGGCGTAGAATTTTACACGGATTTGAAATCTCGTTAAAAATTTCACTCAATCTTCAACGATCGCAAAGATAGAAACTTGAATTAGAGGAATAAAAAAACATAATTTAATGCTAACGGAAAGCTGACTTCAAAATCGCGCGATAGAAAACGTCTCATGTGAACGGGTTCACATGAGACGTTTCAACTCTCGTATGGCGAGGCTAGCAAGGTCCCGCCACATCAAATTATGTTTATTTATTCCTTTAATTCAAGTATCTATCTTTGCGACCTTGAAGAGCGGGACCCTGATAGCCTCGCCAAACGCACGTTTTACGCGCCTCATGTGAACGGGGCCTAAGTCTTGTTATACGAAGTCTGTCCTGAAAAGTATCCTCCAAGTGAAAACACATTAGACTAACCAGTTGATTGCTAAACGCCCTTGAGTAGCGCATGTGCCATCAAATTTTTTGTAAATTAACTTCACGCATATTGCAAATAGTTACACCGGTAGGTTTTGTTTTCCTCGAGTTGATGCATACAAATGTTGTTGATGAAAGGTTATTGCTCAAGACGTTTATCATGTAGCCAACAATTATACAAAAGAAATTAAATTTTAATTTTGACAGACTTATAAAATCTGGAATTCACGTCTCAATAAGAATTGCATGATCTTTAGAGCTACTACCAAGCCATTTAAGTCAACGTGCAAATCGAATTAAACATCAAACTAACAATAATTTGAATTCAACTGGGAAAAAGGCTTAGAAATTCATTGATACTTTCAAAGAACGAAAGATTTGAGATAAAATCGGCTAGGTCTAATCGATTAATGTAATAAATTTGTTTTTTAACTAAATTCTCGTGTAAGTGTTGGAATGAGGCTCTAATATTTTTGTTATAGCCCGTGTCTTGAAGAAAAATCAACTTAAAAATGCAGCGAAATACTAAAAAACACATCCTACCGAAAATAGTTCACATTTTTGTTACACAAGGTTAGTAATATTAGAATTTACGGTTTAAAGTAGGACAAATGAGTAAGGAGTGAATTTGAAAAATAAATATGAAATACGCGATCTTTTGTTTTTCTGAGTTTCCCTGAGTTTTTCTCGGGATCTGACCGTGGTTCGAAATTACGAGGAGTTGTCCTAGGATCTTTACCTTCGAAATTGATCCCGGACCATCATCATTCCTCTCTGGTGCATTATTTCCGGGTCGTATTTCTCTCTTCAGTGTCATTGAAACTTTCGCTGTGTGTATGTGTATTACTTGATATTGTATATCGTGTCGGGTGCTGCATGGTCAAATATGGCCCTTGCGCCATTAAACTCCAAAAACAACCAAAAACTTGGGCCGTCACTCTTTGTGTTGCCCAGTTGCAGCTACCAACCTATTTTAAGATTTTCATTCAGAAAATAAAATATAAATATCCATGTAGAGGAAGGATAATCCACGTATTAACTCCGACCGTATTAACTCCCACCGAACTGTAACCGTAACTGTAACTCCTGCTGAATTTGATCGCCGCCCTCGCGATCATTAACTGTGACTGCAGTGATAAACTTCACCGATTGAGATCGCTTCCGCACGATGATTACAGAGCCGAAAGACGAAGACGAAAGTTTTGCGATGACGCGTTTCTATGTTTAGTACTTCTGTTTAGTCATTTTATGTAAAGTCCTGTTATGTTTAGTCTTTTTATGCTTAATTAAATGTTTTTTCTTTCAAACTGTATCTTCCAAAAGGCATAGTAATTGGGGGCTCGGCTGGTTGAACCGTCAAATTAAATACTTGATTTGATTATACTAGAATCAAGGCAAATCAATCATGCTCTACTTCATTTGTAAGGACGTATTGATGTCACCTTTCAAAGCAGAATTACAATAAGTGATGAAAAAAAGGTGAAATTAATCGACTACCCCTTACAAAAACCCACTTTTAACATATGTATAATGCTTTTTGTTTACAAAATCTTACAAAAATAAATGTTTTTTTTTAGTTAAAAAGTGAATATAAAATCAATAGCAGGGATGGTCATAGGGCGACTCTCTCAGGCGAGTGCTGCGGCTCTTATGCAAATAAAATGCATGTATGATACATGGTAAATTAAAACTGATCAATGTTCAAAAGTTCATTTCATTTCATTTCTTGTTACAAAGTTATTCAAAAACATAAAAATAAAAATGTTATTCAAAAACATAAAAATAAAAATGTTATTCAAAAACATAAAAATAAAAATGTTATTCAAAAACATAAAAATAAAAATGTTAGTAGAAATGTTCTGATTTTTTATCAAACAATTTTGCAAACAAAATCTTTGAAAATTAAATTTTCTTGTGGATGCTTTACGAACGTTGTGCATCTTAGCATTTAGCTGCCAAAAATTAGGTCGATGACTTGTTAGGGCAATCGCTTTGAGAGAGGGAAGGCACCAACAGCATTGTCTTCGTTGGCTATTCTCTTTAGTGGAGGAAATGATAAAACAAACAACTTTCAAAATCAAAGTTGCCCTTCTCTTCTATACTTATATTGAAGCAAGCAAAAAACATTACAAAACAACAACTGCTTACGTTTGCGACCTTTTTACGTACGAGACTTGTGGATCTTACGTTGTCAAACCAGCGCTCAGTCGGCAAAGCGATACTGTGATATACATTTCTTATGCTGAATCGTCAAAGTTGTCTAAGCTAAGAAAGCAACGCAGGTTTGTGTTTCAGCTATGAATCAGACTGAGCGGAAGAGGGGATCTGTGGGTAAATTTAAAAAAGTAAACTAATTTTCAGTTTCTTGTTGTTTGTTTTATTAAATATAAATAAATGGCTCTTTCAAATATTCTTTTCTGAAATGTTGCTTCCAAAGGTAGTGTAACTGGCCACCCCTGATCTATAGGTCACTCGCATTTGCATCCTCCAGGCTCAATACCAATTAGGCCCAATAGGTTAAGTTGAGAGAGCTCTTATCTGAAATATCAATATGTATTCCAATTACTCATTATTTAACTTGCACAAATGTATGTCTTCTCTGTTCCTTTGCATACTTATTGCATTCCCTAATTGTGAATGCGATGACGATTTAACTTTTCAAACTTAGAAATGGACAACAGATTGCAGTACCCGAACTTTCCTCATGTTTTGGTCCCTTTCTATCCCTCAGAGACGCCACCTGTGTGGGTCCCTGATCTTGATAACCTAATTATTGCAGTGAGACACAAGTTTTTGCACAAAGCAATGTCAGTGGGTATCAAATAGTGAGAATTTGAAAACTGATTGTAAAGTTCAAAAATGTGTATAAATTTTAAAAAACAGATTCAAATTTTTTTTTCAAAAAATATCTTATTTATATACATATTTCATGAGACTTAATCAGGTTTCATTTGATCTGCCTGGTTGAAAGCAAACATATCATTGTAGACTTTACGAATTCTCTTTCGCTTTTTTAATGTCTGGTTTTAAATGTCAGTGGTTTAATTGCACAGATAGGAATTATTTGTGATTTAAAACAGATTTGAAAATTTTCTTTTGTTTTTAATGTTTGTTTCCATGATTGGAATTGAGAATAAACTACTCGGAAACTTTCATTCATTCAAAAAAATATTTTACCCCTTTGGTAGTTTCATTATTATTTTCTTGATTAATTTTTTAATGACTGTGCTGTATTTTTCTGTTATTTCTAGGGTTGATTGTTATTTTAAAATGTTATCATATTTCGTCTCGTGTTCAGATTTCTGTACGGGAAATAACTTTTACATGGTTTCTTTAAATCAAGAAACAGGAAAATAGTTTATCAAGCACCACTTAAAATACATGAAAAGTTCTAAAATGTACTTCAGTTTTATCTTGCACTTTGGGCTTCGTACCCTAAAACTCGTGTTACTCAAAAATAAGCGAAATTTCAGTTTTTCCTAAATTTTACCCTGGCATTTTAAACAAAATTGTTCTACCGGTTAGAACTTTTATAAATACTTCATTTGCCTTATTTGGCGTTTTCTTCCTTTTTATTATGTGTATGAGTATTTCTAATTCATCTAATAACTTGATTTGCTTAGTGATAAACCCTAGATTTAAGTGACACTTGTGTGCTGCTTTTTAAACTGCTGATGTTACATATTCCTTTGTTCACAGTATTTTGAAGCACACTTTTTGTTCTCATTATTCTCTTAGAAATAAAAATTTTCATTTGAAAATATTTTGCATTGAATTTTAAATTTTTGGTCTTCACTAATACAAAATAAAAATTTTGATGTTATGCATTGAAAATATGTATGAGGTGCCCAAGCGTGTTATATTACTCTATTCTATGAAATATAATAGAAGTTACCACCATATATACTTACCTAAAATTCAAAAGAAGCTTTTACTATTTCAATATAAGTTTTATAGTATCTTTAAGTTGATGTTTCTCAAATTCTGCAATTTTGAGTTGTGTCACTTTCTTGCCGGGGTGCGATATATAACTGGAGCGATTCTTATAACTTTCAAGGTACAACTACTGTTCCGGCCGTAGTCTTAATTTTTTCTCAGCGCGATTTTTATAACTTTCAAGGTACAACTGCTGTACCGACCATAGTCTAAATTCTTTCTTGGCGCGATCAAGGCACCACTGCTGTACCGGCCATAGTCTATTAGTAAAATATCTACCTACCTCGTGGTACACAAACTAACAACTAATATTCTACCCCTCACCAAAGCGTACATATTTTTTACCGATCTGACAATAAAATAGGCATAATTTTGACTGATTTACAGAAAACAATAATATTTACTATATACTATGCTTATATACTTTTGCTCCTTAATATATTTTCAAAATCTTTTCGAACTAATTTATTTATCATGCTGTGTAAAAAAACATAATACTCTAAATTTCGTGGCGTATGGTGGAAATTTAGATGTGATCAGATGTGACCGTCATCTGACCCTCAGCCCACATTTAACACCCTGCGACATCTATCGTTTCTTAAAACTAAAATCACCTATGAAATTAAACAGAATTTAGACCGTAGATGTCGATTCAGGAGCCGAAGACGAATCAGCTTATGGTGATTCCAACAATGGACTTTATGGAGTATTTTGAAACAATGTGACGCGGAAGAGAATTATGTGAGGTTCCATTGTGCCGACATTGAAGGATACTAGGCGCCGAAAGTCCTAGGCACAAAGTATTTTGTCTTGTCGATTCTTTCCGAACAGACCTCTTACAAGGGTTCTTCGTTTACTACAGCAACCGATGGATTGTGATAATTCTATACGAGTATTTTGTTTGCTAATATTTTTCACTTTTCCAAATTTGTCTACGTTTTTCCATCTTTAGGGCGAAGCAAATATCTCATTTTCATAGATTTTCCTACCGCGGCATTTATTTTTGGATAAACAGGAACATTCCGGGATGTGTGTGCTTTGAACCTCTCACCCACCCTGGAATAGCCTTGTTCAACCAATATTTGAAACTGAATTCGGTATGCTCTCTTAACTGTTTTCTTCGGGATGGCGTTAAAATGTGATAACAGTCATTACCTTTCCACATGCATGGCCTCAGAAAAACATTATTCAAAACCTCTGATCTAAATCGTAAGCAATTCGATGTTTTCAATCTCGCAGAAACGGGTTTTCCCTCTTAAACGGTTAGGTAGCCATTATACTCCGTTGATTGTATTTGATATTTTTTTGTCACTCGTCTCCCATTTGTAGTCAACTGAACATATACTTGTTTATTTTAAATTGGAATAAGAAGAAAAGCTTTCGGATATTATATATACAATTCTCATTTTCCATTTCCCCCTCTTGGTTTCTTTCTCTTTTAGCCTAAAAAGCAGAAAGGGAAAAGGATATTGAACTGTTGTTTCATTGTTTTAGAATAGCGAGGTGGCAAATTATTCTTTCTAAGGATCTCTGAATTTGCCTTTTTTAAAACTATGGATCAGAAAAATATTGTTTAAGATCTTTTAATATTTTTATCTTTATTTCCTTGATTTGGGTGTGTGGAGATTTTGTGGTTAAAATACCTGTCGTGATATGGATATCTTATAGTCTAGTTGTCTGATATTTTAATCTAATGTCCTACTATTTTTAACCATACCCCGATATTTCTATTAAAAAACCATTAGAAAGAAGACTATTATTTACGTGACAGAAATTTGTGTGTGAAATGAGTCTATTGACTTCACTTAATTTTGAATTGAAAACAAATGAACTCTTCTGCCGCTAGCAATTATAAATGCTTATGGTTATACTTATAAGATAAAAAGAGGAATAATAAATATTTACTTACAGCAAATAGACGTTTCAATAAGTAATAAAAATGTGTTTTGCCTTTTAAATTTTTTTTTGAGAAGAATCATATACGGTTTTTAATAGCTATCTTATTAAAAGTGGATGCTTATAAAATTCCTAAAATAAAATACCAGGATTCAATGTAATGCCTAACGGTAAAACCACTAATCTAAATCTAAATGTAAATAAAAAATCTAGACAAACCAGATAAAATTTTGAAGAACTATTTACTTCACTAAAAACTTAAAATACTTTAAAACCTTAATGTAAACTTACTTCTTACAAGATTAATACCTTTTGGTTTGGCATTATTGAAAATAAATATAGGAGTCAAGTATTGAAAACTTTGGTTCAATTTGTTATTTTCTAATGCATCAATCGGCATTTGATAGAAATTTTAACCATGAAAATATTATTCGTAGATTGGTGAATGGAAACATTCCCGATATTCTTTATACATGTAAATTGACGAAAATTCACGATGCCGCTTTTTTTTATACTCTTTTCCTTTACGGAAGGCACTGATAGGCGTAGTTTAGGATTTACAAATGGTATTAACTCAGTGAAAGCAATGGAAAAAAATTATTTTTGGGTTTTGTCAAAATATGGTAAAGTGTCGAATTTGAATTACATCTTGTCAATGTTACAAAATAATAGCTTCTGCTTTAGTATAACATTTATAATGGTATATTCAGGTTGAGACAAGCACGGTTACAATCTTTGACACTATGAAAATTAATTGCGCTTTATAACCTTTAAATTATTTACTACGTTAAAATGTATTTAAAACGTGACATGAAAAATAGGAATTATTGTACAACAGTTCATTAGAATACTTTCGAGTTGTTACATGTGGCTAAACGTTTCTACGGCAATGGTTCTGGGAAATATTGTGATTATTTTGATTACAAAGAAATAAAACAAGACATTGAATATTCGAAATAAATACATGCGTCAATCATTGTAAAGGGTTAAGTGATAAGAACATGGGTTGTTTTTACTGTTTTTATTATATTTTAATTTTTTCATATGTTTATTTTACCCATCATTTTGGTATGAGATGCATGGTTTCCCATTTCTCATAAAATTTACAGATGCAAATTCAATTGTATCTGTATTTAGTCATTTTAACATCAGTATTTAGACTCTAAATTATGCTAAAGTATTAAATAATTATTAATCATGAAAACTGTTTTTAAAGAAGTCTTGCTAACATAAGAAAAACAAAATGATAGCAATACAGATATATATCCATTGCTCTTCTAACTAAATATAAAATTTACTTATATGAGATAAATTAAATGTACTTAACAACACTATTACATAAATAGACACTTTCAGCGCAAGTAGTCTGAGCAAGTTTATTTCAAACTAATTACTTTGTAAAAAAAAAAGCTCGGTTTGAAATTAAGCTGTCATACAAATTTGACATTGCAATCAAAGAAAGAATACGAAAGAGCTCGATACCTACCTTAAGAAGTGGTCTGCTACACTGGTCCTCAAAAAACAAGTTTGAAAACTCCAAGTATTTGTGTTAAACTAAAATGGATCTTTGAAACGAAGTAGCGTCCTATGTATTGCTTCTATTTTACGTCGAATTTTCTAAAACTATGCATATATATAGAACAGAGTAACACAATAAGGCTTGTGAAGTAACTTCTGAAAACTTTGGAAACCAGTATTATGTTTCGCGAATCTTCAGAACCCAGTATTAACCCCTATTTATTATATACTGGTTTTAAAACCCTATAGGTAACCGATCAACAAACATTGTGTATTTATTTGAACCGCTTAAAAAAGTACTTTGAACGGAACTTATAAAAACAAACAGAGCTTCACACATACATACACTAGTGCACAAGTAGACAAAATTAATGGTACATTGTTGAAAATAATCATAGCTCTTTTAAAATGGTGTTTCTTGTTTAAGATAATTGGAAAAATAAACACATTCATCACTGTCGTTTTAAAAAAGGAAACTAAATCGAACTTGAGAATATTGTTGTTTAACTCAATAGCTCATTGCTAACAGAAACTGGATGCCTTATTATTATGTCACTAAAAAATTGGATGGAACACACTTTAAGGTTGTTTAGACAAGGTTAGGTCATTAGCAAAACCGCCCATAACTTGAAGGACGAGATATCTTGTCATTAGAAGAAAACTAATCAGATCTTGATCACGCCATCATAAAAAAATAGACAATTTCTTGATGATGAGATATCTTGTCATTACTAAAATTGATTTGATCTTTGATGGAAGAGAAATCTCCTTGAAACCTCTTGGAGGGTTAATCGGATTCGACAGTTTTTCGAAATTGTACCCATTTTGATACAAAACCTGTCAAGCAATATTGAGATAGAATGTATTTATCTCTCTGATATAATTTAATACATTTGATCTCAATAAATTGCCTTTATAAATAAGTCTTGCTTAATTTCACTCTCGGCTAATGATGTTTGAATTCGTGTAAAAACACGACGCTTCCTACAAATAAAATCAATCACAATAGTATGTTCGTGAAAAATCGTTTGAAAGAATTTTGCTTTGAAGCAAATAAACAATAGCTGTTAATAAATGATAAAGAAGAGAAATAAAGCTACTTATATCGCGCTGACAGTTTTGAAAGAACTATGTAAACATTGATGCTTGTTAGTTTTATCAAATGATCAAGAAAGAAAACGATTAGAAGTAGGAGAGGGTCAAGTTTTTTGCCTTTGCGTATGTTGCTAGCGTTTCAAATAAAGTAGTTATGAATTCAATTGAGTGTGAAACGTCGAAAAATAGTGACATTTCTAGAGTACTGAAATGAATGATCACTTTGCTCTTAAAAGAGTTCAAGTCGTTTTAAGAATTTTAGGAAGTTCGTACTAATTATGAATATGGAAGTGACAAACTTATTTTTAATAGTTTATGAACAAGAAACAGGACGCGTCTTTGAAATCATTACGATAAAAAGGTTAAAAAAATAATATTTACAAGTCTTTCCAGATTTATTAATATAATAAATATGTGCGATAATTGTGAAAGAAAGAAAAAAAAATATTCGTTAGTTTAAAGTTGCCTTTTCACGTATGCTACTAGTATTTAAGGGGAGGAGAATAGGGCAAATACTTTTTTCATATATTATGAATTTAAATGAGCATTACACGTATTTGCATGACTACTTCTTACTTAGCAATTGTGTGCATTAGTGTTAATGAAATTTTCATCTTAGATGTTAAGTTCGATGTTTTGAGGACTTATGGTTCCCCATATTACAAGTACAATCGACAAAGAGCGGTGTTTAATTTTTTCCCCCTTCGTTTATCATTAATATCATACGTATTTTGTAAAACAATACTAAATGAGAATTGTCTTGTTTCATGCTGTAATTTTTCTTTCTTTGATTTATATTTTTAGGAAACTCTTTATGTGCTCAAATTAAATACTGCTAAAAATGTTTGAAAAAGTATGTGCTCAAATTTGATTTTATTAGCTACTTTGCCATTTTCATACTAAGTATGAAGTTAAAAATTCATGTAACTTATCTGATACTTAATTTTAATGGTATTGAATTTATTCACCCAATGCAAAAGTAATAGATGACCTACCTCGTCATTTAAAGACAGATTAATGATATAAGAGTCACACCGTATACAAATAAAAATTTAAATTTCAAGAAATGTACAACTGCAGAAAAATAATAAATCACCCCTCTTTATTTGTGTGTTGTCCTACTATGTTATTTATAGATAAATTAAAAACAGTATAAAAAAAGTCAGACCTTATACAAATAAAAGGTGAAATTTCAAATCTTAATGTGTGTTAAGTTAGTTTTTCAGACTTTTATTCATATTTTCCGAAATAATCTTCCTGTCACGGCTAATAGTTTTTATTGAAATACCCCCAAAAATGTAAAGTGTTACGTTTACTACTTAATATTAATTATGAAATTAATGTTCTAAAAATATGAACAGCGAGTCTAGCTATATTTTAATGGAAATGCAGCTAGGTTGCTATATTTCCACTTTTTCTGACTTTTTCCAGTATTTTATGACTGTAAAATGAACTCTTTCCTCTCGTCAGAAGTTCGTTATTTCTTTTTCTCAAATACCGGGGGAAAATAGAAGGTATTAAATTTCAAAAAGCGAAAACACTAATTGGAATTTTATATAAGTGCTTGATAATTTATGAAAGGGAATTTATTTGGTCGATGTTGCTCTGACTTATACCTCCATTTACAAAAGTTATTGGGAAAGAAGTAGCATTATGCTGAGACTGTCTTTTGTTACAAATACGGAACAACTTAAACAAGCAACACAAATTAACCATTAAAATAAAAAAATCAGGAAAAACTTACGAATACCACTTGTACTGCAGTTAGACTACTGAAGAATTGACGCATCAAGATTATCGCTTGCCAGAGGTTTGGTCAAGAAATGATTCACAAAGTTTCAGCAAATACATAATTTGGAAAATATATATATTATTAAAAAGTTGATATAAAAAATGAAAGAAAAGAACAGAAAAACGATGCACGGTTTAAACTAAATATTGTTTAGCTTTCGTAATATTGGTCGTATATTGGTTTAGATTTAGTTAGTCTAAAATAATCGTTAGTTTACGGATATAAAAGATTTTGTAATCCTTAATGGATGTGCATAGGCATTTGTTTATTCGGGTACAAAAATGCCTGTAGTGCAGCAATGTGAATAAAGTAAAATTTGAACTGCAAATAAAAACCGTTTCATTAGAATAATAGCCTATTAAAAGCAAAAAACATCGTTACATATAAACCAAGCAACATTATCAATCCATGACGCCACTCACATAAGTAGCAGTAACAATCGACTGTTTATTTAATAAACATATAACAGTTAACTAAAACTGTTTCGTGATTGTGTTATTGAAATCCATACACGAAAATATATCTTTGAAGGGGTTAATAGAAAAATTATATCATTTTCAAACAATATATCACTTTATGCTAATCGACTGTGTTTGTTACTGTAGACTGTTTACATAATTTTAGAAAAACATACGTAAAATAGTGTTTAAACGTTTCTGAATGGTTTGGTTTTTTCTGATGTTAACGACTTGAGTTGCAATGAAGCTTACAGTGAAGAAATCCGCTTGTGAGAGAGTCACCAATTAGGAACTAAGTTTTAAAATTGTGTATAAAGTTATCTGTACCGCCTTAGCGATTGTTATGAGAACATGTTACAGTGATCTGGCGAACTTGACGCTGAGATAGATACTCCCAATTGTTTAGATATAAAGTGCTGAGGTTGTTGTACTCTCAAATTACTGCGGCGTTTTTCTTAGTGTGGATATCGATACAGATTCTACACGATTGCACCAAACACACTACTTATTTTTTAAATTCCGTGATCATTCTCTTCATTGTGTAGTTTAGATTTAAAACCCCTCAAACAGACATTTTTGAGCTTTTTCATACATTGTTGGTGGAGAGTTTGGCATATCTGACTTGTGAAAATTTATCCACATTTGATTTAATACAATACTGAGCAAAAGTTTATTTGGCAATTTTTATTCACAATAGAATCGTATCATTTTCAGTTAGTATTAGAAATGTGATGAGTACGTTATTTTTGACATAGTTTATTCGATTAAAAAATTTAAATGTATCCTTTTATACAAAACGAGTATGCTAGTTGATTGTACATACCATGTTGTTAAAAGATTAGACGTGCTATTATTCCTATTATAATATAAAGAAATAAGTATCATTAAGTATAGAGAAATAATTTAGTAGTAATATTTACAACGTTTTCACAAAAACAGATGTCACAGCATGTTGAAATTCTACAAATTAAAAGAATAAACACTGCTTTTCTTGAGGTGATAAATTGTATTCTGTTAGTTATTCTTGGATTTATTTCTGTGACAGTATACTTATATGAAAATTTAAGCTATATTGAAGTTGTCTTCTTTCTCATTCAGTTGACTTCTTCCTCGAATGCGCTTTCAGCACTTCGCCAATAAAAATTCCATAGAATGAATTCAGAATAGATATATGTGATAGTTGATTAATCAACACCCACTAGATTTTTTTACTTGTTTCCCCCATGCGTTTCGATTGGTGAACAGTAGAGGAAATCTGTATCTGTTTCTTTAGAATTAGAAGTTAAAATGTAATTTGTTTCAAGAGTTGTATGAAACTGGTCCACTATAAAGCTTTGAGTGTCCCTAAAACCTACTAACCAAACCTACTGGTTACCTACCTTAAAATAATGCCTTTCAGTACTATTTTAAAAGTTTTTCCAATTTTTTGTTTGAGTTGTAGTTTTTCATAGTTTAAATTTAAACGCATAATAGAATAATTTTAACTTGCAAGTTTTCTATATCGCTGTTTTCAGTGTATCGCGCTTTTTTTCATGTCCTTCTACAAGTACGATATATCGAGGGGTTATTGTATTGTTAAATGCATCATCCAAAACCTTAAAATTTAATAATTTAAACAGTTTAGCAGAATAGATGAATTTTGAAATTGTTTCCTACAGTAGTATCAGCCTCAGCCTATTTTTCATACATAATACTTGATCAACATATCAGGTTTTACGAATTGCCGAAAAAAGAATACATGAATATATCGTAGCATTTTGAATTATACTTAAATTATATAGCTTTTCTAAGGACGCGAAAATTATATTTATTACATTATATAGCTTTTCTCTCTCTCTCTCTCTCTCTCTCTCTCTCTCATGAAGCGACTCACACTTAATAACTTATTTTTTTCTAAAAGTAGATTTAAAAAAAATAAAGAGCGTGGAATATTAAAAAAAAAATTTTAATTAAAAAAATTCGAATATGATGTGTATTACACAGTTTAATACAATCGACTAGATTTTAACACGTTTGCTACGTGCATGGTGCATTAACATGTTTTAGGACTAGAATGTTGCAATCAATCCAGCGAAACAGTCAAATGTAACTCGTGGCAGACACCAACACATCTCATCTTGCTTTCTTTAAAATGTCATCTGTGTAAGTACTGAATTCGAAGCGTAATGTTTCAGTTATCTATTGATTTTAAAATTTTATTTATGCTGTTATGTGGATAATATAATAACGAACAACAATACTGCTTTGAGTAAGAGGCAATATTACAACAGACCCTTGAAAAGGTGTTATCAGTAAGTATGTACTGCTATCCGGATTAATAAAATGGAGTAATAGATTTATGGAAACGCAAAGAGACGCTCGCAGAGCAATCAGACGTGTCGGCGGGACCGGTGACAACTCTCTGATGCCAGAATTGCTCTGAACAGAATTGCCAGACGCTCTGAATTCCTGCGTGTGCCGCTTTGCACATTGTACTTCCTATTAGACCACGGCGTAAGAGTAGCACAAATCTGCGTAGGTTTGAAAAGAATGACTGTTTTCTGAAATCCTTCACAAGGAAGAGTTTATTTGAACTAGTTTTTTAAGCTCCTCAATGGGCTTCCTCACATGCAACAATTGCGATGGCTTTTTAGATAAGGCGGTTAGTTTTGTATGACGTAGGCCAAACCAAAAGGTTTTCCTGTTTCATCTTAATGGTTCTCTCGAATTTGACGCTGCTCATAACTAACAAAATCTCGAAAATCATGTTTTCTTCATTTATGTGTAAGGGACAACATCAACTACTACTAGGGGAGCTATCAACTGTCATAAACGTATAGTATAGTGCAGGGATGGCCAACTATCCTACCTTTGAAAGCCACATTTTAGAAAGGAATATTTGAAACAACCACGTATTTATCTTTGATAACAAAACAAACAATGAGAAACTGAAAATTAGTTTTATTTTTAAAGTTTACCCATAGATCCCCCTTCCCCCAGTTAGTTGTTGAAGCTCCAGTAGCTTCAAGAAGTTGAAAGATTGAAACAGGTAAAACAAAATGGCTGTTCAACTATTGAGTTTTGGAAACAGGTTCCGGAACAAAAATATCCTAAAACCAAAGAGTGCGCTGAGGCTAATCCAATTTTCAGTACTTCGTATTGTTGTGAGTCTTTGTATTCACCACTTAAATTTATTAAAAATAAGCATTGGTCTGTTTTAACTGATCAACATTTAACTGAGCTTGTGCGAACTGCCCTAACAAGTCATTAACTGAACTTTCGGCAGCTAACTGCTAATATGGACTACGTTTGTAAGGCATCCACAAGCAAATCTAGTTTTTAAAGATTTTCTTTACAAAATTGTTTGATAGAATCAGAACAATATTTTTTTACTAACATTTTTATTTTCATGTTTTTGAATAACACTCTGTAACAAGAAATGAAATAAAATAACTACTCTTAGACATTGATCAATTTTAGTTTACCATATTTCATAGATGCATTTTATTTGCATAAGAGCCGCGCAATGTCCACCCCTGGTATAGAAAGGTGGTTGACTACTGTTCTTAATTAATAATTTAAATTAAATAGAACGAAGTCCACTTTTTAATTCTGTCCGGAGCAGTTAACTTGCCAAGTAATAATATTCTATGCACTTCGAGGAATTTCTAACAAAAAAGTAGGAAACCTGTTAACCCTCCAAGTGGTTTCGACGAGATATCTCGTCCAACAAGGTCTCACCAATTTTGCTAATACTTGACGATCTCTCTAGTTATCAAGATACTGTCGACTTTTAATGCCGAAATCAAGATATCGTCAGTTTTCTTCTAATGATGACGCTCATCAAGATATGGTCAGTATTGCTAAGGAAGAGATACCTCGTCGAGATAACCATCAGAAGGAGTTTAAGTCTTTCTTCCTTCCAGGAATACGTTGATGCAAAAAGGATGCAAATGTTTTGGGCTTGTATTTATTTTATTTTGACGAAACTGACATGTTAGTTGTTTGACGAATAGTACCATCGTAAATGGAATGCTCGGCAGCATTGTTACCTTCCTGGCAGCATAATACAAGATGTCCAAAAAGTCTCTTTACAATTAAAAAAATTTATTACTAAGGCAAATGAAAAGACAGTTGGGTGGAAATAATGAGACGTATATATTTAAGTTTATTTTTGCCTCCTTTAATACACCTCTATAAGGGAACCATTAGTTGCACGAAGCACATCAAGACTGTACTCAATTTCTTGCCATGTTCGCAGTAGCATGCCCTCATCAATGATGGCAATGGCTTCAGTGATCCTCTGCTTTAGATTAGTGATGTCCCGTACCTTCGTTCGATACACCTCCACATTGGGGACTGCGTGTTCGTGGGTTCCTAAATGAAACGTTTCCAGATCGGTGGATTGGAAGTTGTGGCCCAATTTCCTGGCCACCTCGTTCACCAAATATCACTCCCCTCGACTTCTTTCTACGGGCTTATGTTAAAGATATCGTGTATGCCATTGCCATTGCCACCATTTATGAGGGCATGCTACAGCGAATATGGCAAGAAATCGAGTACGAGTACAGACTTGACCTGCTTCTTGCAACTAAAGGTGCCCATATAGAGGTGTATTAAATGAGGCAAAAATGTATACGTCTCATTTTGTAGTAATTTCCATTTATCTGTCATTTTCATTTGCCTTTGTAATAAATTTTTGAAATTGTGAAAAGACTTCATGAACACCCCATATAATACATTCGGTACAGCATTTTCAGCGTCACTTCTGTACACTTGCTATCATTTCACAACACTTTGAATCTTTACTTTTGTTGTTACTCAATTCTAGAAAGCAGCAAATCCCACTTTTTTGGGTTATCTAATGAATTTCTCATTTTGCTATACAAAAAAAGCAACGAATCTTTTTTCATTAGAAGTCGGGCATTTTACTTTAATAATGTATGCCCTAAACTGCATTTCAGTTCCTGCTTTTAAGACGAGTGGCACGCACAGCCAGACACACACACACACACACAAACACACACACACATATTTGATTGAATAATACACATCTATTGCTTCTCAGATGTTGTATCTAAGATGATCACATAACCGATATAGAAAATTATTTAACTCCAAATAGGCAAAAGGGTCGCGGTAGCCCGGTTGGAAAAACAGCGGATTTCAAACCGGAGGGTTGCAAGTTCGAATCCAACCAAACACCGTCGTGTACAAGGGGGCTGGTGCACGTCAAATCTGTCATGAACTCAAATATCCTCACGCTGGTGTGGTGTGGATATTAGTGATGCGACATTGACAGCAAAACTTATATATTCAAAATTAAAACATCGATGTTGATAATACATCGCCCCAAAACCATCGATGCTTTTAAAATTCAGCGTATTTAAACTTTCTTCCCCATTTCTTAAAACTAGTTTAGCACCTAGTGATGCGGCATCGACAGCAAAAGATCTATGTTTTGAAACATCGATTTTAAAAATTAAAAGATCGATGATGATAATGCATCGCACCCAAACCACCGATGTTTTTAAAATTCAGTATATTTAAACTTTTATCCCCATTTCTTAAAATTGATTTAGCAACTAGTGATGCGATATCGGCTCCAATACATTGATGCTTTTTTAAAAACATCAATGTTTTGAAAACATCGACATCGATGTCGCATCCCTACTTTTCAGACCCTTCACCCTTGGCCACTTTGGTCTAAAAGTATGTTCAATTTGCTGATTATGAAAGTTATGCTACTTGGTTATTTTTAAAATTTTTATAACAGTACTTTTTTAATTTAAAAATAAAACATCTACAACGTAAAAAAATCGATAAGTATAAACATCGATGTTACAAAAACATCGACTAAAATACATCGATGTTACAAAAACATCGACTAAAATACATCGATGTTACAAAAACATCGACTAAAATACATCGATGTTACAAAAACATCGACTAAAATACATCGATGTTACAAAAACATCGACTAAAATACATCGATGTTACAAAAACATCGACTAAAATACATCGATGTTACAAAAACATCGACTAAAATACATCGATGTTACAAAAACATCGACTAAAATACATCGATGTTAAAAACATCGATGTTTTGAAAGCATTGACATCGATGTCGCATCCCTAGTGGAAATCTGGTTAGGTGGGGCGCCAGCTCAGGTGTGACCTCGTAATGTGACCATGGTTGAAAATTACGAGTTATCCTCACATCTTTCCCTTCTGGATTAATCCCGGACCATCCCAATAGCCCGTTGCTCCAATGCGACGTTAGTTAACTTCCCCTACCAAATGTTCAAAATAAGTTTTCATTTTCCCCGCAACTACACAAGAACTGTAAACTCAAAATCACAACCTCTGGCCTGATACGCTTGTTAATCCTTGCATATCCCACCCAAAAGAGTCTCTTCGAGCGCGTAAACTGCTTTTAATTTGGAGAATAAAAAGGAGAATTTTCTCGTCAATTGTAGCCAGATTCCTAGTCGGTGAAGGTCGTCGGCACAGACCACCGTAGGAACGGCGTGCGCTTTCCGAGTAATCGGAGAAAATTCCGAGAAGACTTCCATAGATAGGATTTTTTTCGATATCCAACCTCCTCATTAGCATAAGCAACCACCCGTCTCGCATCACATGGGACAGTTTCGTAGCCTAACTATTTATACTTGTTCGTGTTTTTCTGTCTGGCGAAATTTACTGTGAATTCATCCTTAAAATGGAACTGTTCTTTCTCTGGAACGTGTAATTTTTCGTCCTAGAGATTTTTTTCATCGGTTAAACACTTAGAGTACCCTATTGGTTTCTGCCTTGTTTCCTTTTAGGGTTCAGTCAGTTGTGATTTCGTATTGTATTTTAATCTGGACGTTTGTTCACATAATATTTACACACATATTTTTCCATATTTATTATTTTTCTTTTATTTATGCAAACGTGTAAATATCATAAAATTGCATGTTGTAAGGCCCCTCTGAAAGCGATACATTCCAATACACGGCGTGGCATAAAGTAAAACGAAGCCCTCGTGCTATTCTGTGTCAAATTATGTCAAGCATTCAGCAGCTACTGCTCCAGATCCATTATATTCCTTTAGTGGTGGAATTGACGTCCTAGTACATCCCAGACATATTCAACGAGAGGTAGATCTTGGGTTAGCAAATAAAACGTTTCACCTCCCCGGAGGTTATATTTGGAGAAGCGAGCTGTATGTGATCAGGATACCTGAATCAAAAAGTTATTTTCACCCACTTGAAGAGTTTATGCACGAAAAAAATAATTAAATAAAGAATAATCTGGTAAAAATGATATATACGTGAAGGTAGTTTTTTTCTGACTATTCACAAATGCACGTGCATTTGAAAATAAATTGCTCCTGGCTTTTAAATAACAATCTCTTGCGACATCCATGAGGTAATTCGGTATTCACAACTGCCATTACGCATCCCAGACAACTCCAGTTAAAATGCAACTTTTCATTCATTAAAGACGTTTTTAAACGTAATCAATGTCTTGAAAAGTAGTAGAACTTCTGCAATCTGACTGCATAGAACTTGAATCACGTGGACCTCAAATTTAACGAAATCGCGGATAGGCTTCCAAAAGGACGCCACGGCTGAGCCTTTTCACACACACACACACTTTGCCTCTATTTAGAGTTCTTAGCCATAAGTTATTCAAATAATAGTAATATAAACCACCTTGGAGCCTTGCTTAAATATACAGATGACAGAAAGTATCAGACTGTCTTTTCTAGACTTGTGAATGGGCACATCCTATCTCTATTCTTCGTTCAAAGCCAGGAGGCATTTCAAACTTCCTTAAAATGTAACACTGAACAAGACTCCCCAATCTTCTGGACTGCATTAGTCTATGGCAAGGGACAACGTGTACACGTTCTGTCTGTCCTAGCTTAAAGTATCGCTAAATAAAGAGTTTTCCACACATTATTGGCTTGTCATTTCTGCATCTTCGTTCATCCTCCAACTGATCAGGTTGGGGTTTCCGGTCACACATTCCTATGTGATTCTGTTTTGTTTTTGTGTTTTCTACCTCCCCTAAAAGTTTGCACGTCGAGTTTTAAATCCTCCTGCATTTCAGAATATGGAAAATGTACAGTATGGAACATGTTCCATATTGTGTGCTTTTGAGTTGTTCCGTATTACTTCTACGCTTGCTTTGACGAAAAGTTACTTTTATAAGAGAAAAAATAAAATTAACCGATTTTTTAAAACTTATACCAACAAATATTTGCCTTTTTTGAAGAACCTCTAAATTATATTTAGCACCTCGAAATACAAAAATTCTTTTAATAAAAAATGTTTTTGGACTGACGATCTAAACATAATATGTGTTCCTACTTCTAACACAGAATCTTTTGATAAAAAGTCCGATTGATTTTGATAACTACCTGTCAAGATACTGAGGCGTTCCCTGTTATGTGCTCCCTATATTGTGAATGATGTTTTTAGAAGTATTTACTCAATAGAGAGCATATACGTATCGCCATCTTTTCGGTACAAACTCGGAATATACATAAGCATGGTCCAGTGTCAGTATCGCAAGTTTGTCTGATGTGCAACTGTCTCTCTTGCCTTACTTTCTTCTTTTCTTTACTAACTACACTATGTTGACAAACTTCGGGTTTGGTACTTTGCTTTATCTACTTAGCAGTTTAATCATACTAAAAGTACAACCCCGTATCGCTCTTTAGACATCTTTATTTAAACAAAATCAGGAGGGTAACGACTTCCTAAGTAGTTCTTAACGAGATCTCTGATTCATTATACATCGTCTCGCATCAGGGAAGCATTATTACAAACAACTATTTAAAACCAGAACTCCATTTGATTGCCCGTATCGAAGAAATTGGTTTGAAATCCTTGCATTGTGAAAAACAAAATTCTTCATTTCCCATTTTTAATGGGACGGAAAATGTTGAGAAGTTTTGTGTCCAAAAAGTCCCGAGACAGATCAACCTAAAAACAAGACGAAATCACGAAAGCATGTAATAGCCGGTTTTGTGATTCCTACATGCTGAGTTTTTTCTCACTCTTTGTCAGCAGCTTTGTTTATTTAATCTATCTGTTTTTGCTTGGAATTGAGTGGATATCTATTCCCTTTCATCGCATCTCGTCACTTTTGTTTGATACTTCATTGAAAGGATAGTCATTTAAGTTTACGTCTCATTCATAGCAACACCTGAAACCTGATGGAGCTCTTCATTTGACTATCACTGATGCGAGAATCAAGTAAATCTTATTTTGTTTGTTCCGTTTAATACGTTTATCTTGAAAATTTCACGATTCAACTTGAAATTTTTTTACTAGGGACTTCGCAAGTTTTTTATTCACTAGATTCTATCGCAATGAATCATCGGAAGTGACATTTGTGTTGGTGGGTATAGCTCGGTTTCAGAGGAAGGGAAAAGATGACTTCGCGTCATACAACAATCTTGTCCAAAAGTTGGATGATTTTAATTCAGTCAATTACTTTTTGACTATTCGGAATGAATTTTGTTCATTGTCATTCTCACCCCGTTCGTATTGCGATCATTTAGCTTCTAGGCATTTTGATATAGGGGTGTTAAGCGAATCACAGAACTGTTACTCAATCACCGATATTAGGGAATCCCATTTCTTACCTGTTACTGAAATATCAAAATAACAGTGATTTGGTAGCAGTGATTGTTGGAACAGTGATTGAGAGTATAGTGTGCAATTAAGACTCCAAGAAATTGAACATAATAATTTATTTGATAAGACGAAGACAACATAAGACGAACAACAACCGAAAACAATTACGAAGAAAGAATATTTTATTAAAAAAGAAAGTTATATGCGTCTCGAGAGAGATCACGCATCCTTGGCAAGGAGCAAAAACTTTCAATGCGTACTCTCCATAAAGCTACGGTTTCTTAAGAAAGCGGATCCGTTATCTTGCAGCCGTAATGTAGCTGTGGATGACGTCACTAAAACGTTGTTTATACAAACAGATGGCATTGGTTTCCTAGAGAGCGTTGTTTGTGGACTTAACGAAAATTAGCGGAGCCGCCATTTGCATGACGATCGTCATAGCGGTCTCAAACAGTTGGGGATCGTTTTTTCTCTTGTATCGGCAACATTTCATTTCTTGCGCCAAACGATTCAAGCAGAGGGTAGCAAAACAAACTAAATTTTTTGACTGCATTATTCAGTTGGTTTTTGTAAAATTGGGATCGTTAAAGATAGATTGAAAATTTCAACGGATTTGAAAACTGCGGAAAATTTTACAACAGATCGCGATACCTTAAATGAGATTTTCTTTAAATAAATAATTAAATAATTAATTTAATTATTTGATAAATAATTAAATAATCAAATGGTAAATAATTGAATAATAAATCTGGTTTTTTTTATCGATCTGGCGTAGAATTTTACGCTGACCCGTTGAAATTTTCACTCTATCTTCAACGATCATGTAGTTAGAAACTTTAGACTAGAGAATAACATAGTCACTTTGTTTTATTTCTCGAATAAAATAAACCACGACAGCCGTCTGTACTGCCCATTCTCCATCGTATTCTGTATTGATTCTGTCCGTCTAAGTTGACACCTCTGGTCTCTGTTTAGACGGCCGCCTAGTTATGCCCGCGGCATCATGACGTATAACGGCTCCGCTTTCTTAGGAAACCGTAGCTTAAGAGCATAGGTGATTCGGTAACAGTGACTAAACTGATATCACTAAGCTGATCCCTTAACTGATCTCTTGACTGATATTGCTACTGCGATCGAGATCGGTGATTCGGTAACAGTGGCTAAACTGATACCACTAAGCTGATCCCTTAACTGATCGCTTGGCTGATATTGCTACTGAGATCGAGATCGGTGATTCAGTAGCAGTGAAAGCTGTGACTGAGCATCGGTGATTTCGTTGGGGTGATAGCTGGTCTGTGACCGATTCGGATTTGTCTGGAGGATTTTCAACCAGTAGCTAAAGTAGGTTTTATGACACACCAGATTCCAGGGCATTTGGCTAAACAGAAAATAGAAACTTGACAGTTTAAAGATGGCTGTCGTTCAGAAGAAAACGTTACAAAAATTCGCTCTTTTGAATGATAAATCAATTATTGTTTTTCAACTTTTTCTGATTATTTATTTAGTTATATTTTTATATCAAGAACAAATAAGGCTAGAATTTGTTTTTCTATTTTTTGGTTTTATTAAACAAAAACCTCGAATATTTCTCGATCGGTTTTTCTGTAGTTGGAGAGATCAATAGCTAAATTCATGATGAGATTCGTGATTACTTTTATTTGCTAACAAATATGTGATGTAATTTAATATTTGTTCTTGTAAACATGTTTATGTAACTCACAAAACGTAAATGTTTTAAATTTGAAATTAGCTCTATGATAGAGAGTGAGAAATTAAAACAATTATGAATAATGAGATGAGACTTATTTGTTCGAAAAATTAATAGTTTCAATTTGGGTTACCTTGTTTTACCGTAACTACCATTTGAAAATTGTGATATTGAAGTAAATTAAGTTTGTTAATTTTTTTAACTAATATAACTTTGTTTCAAATAAAAAGTATGTTTAATTACAAAAATTACGGTGACATTTTAACCGTTTAAGGACTGTTATTTTTATTTACCATATCGCACCCCGGCAAGAAAAGTGACTCAATCAAAAAATAAAAATTTTGATGTTACGTCATTGAAAAATATTTGAGTTGCCCCAGCGTGTTGTATTACTATTCTATAAAATATAATAGAAGTTACCACCATAAATACTTACCTAAAATTTAAAAGAAGCTTATACTATTCTAATATACGTTTTATAGTATCCTTTAAGTTGTTGTTTTTCAAATTCTGCAATTTTTAGCTGTGTCACTTTTCTTGCCGAGGTGCGATAAGTAAAAATTAATTTTCTGTTATAGTTTTTTCTTAGATAAACACAAACATTCATTAAAATTTGTATTCCAGTTATTTAAATTTTAAGTATTAAGTTCCACGTATTTATTTTATCCGTTATTATAACGAAATAAATTCTAAACATTTAGTTTCAATACATAAAAGAGTACTTGATATATGTATATATATATATAGAGCACATGCAGCTAAAATATTGTACCCCTTTGGAGTATGAAAGTAGAATTTTTTGTAAAGTATAGCACAATTTTCTTTCAAAATCACATTTCCACTTATGCCTGACAGTTAATTCATGTAATAGTTTTTTTACGTCCTTGAAACCCTTCCTAATTTATTGATAAAAACAAAAAATACTAGTGTATGGCCAGAAATTACTAGTGTATGGTCTTTAGACGGAGCTAGAAAATAATTTTGGAGGGAGACCAATCTTATGTGTCCCGGTTTTATGTTGGAATCTAAAAGACAGTAAAACAAAATGAAGATTTGGATTCATATCTTTTTTTACGCTGTTTTAAGACGTTTACTTGAATACAACGAAATTAATTTTCTCTGATTATATGGGCCGTGATTGCCGATTGGAAGACTAACGGATTAGCAACCGGAGGGTTGCGAGTTTGAATCCAACCAAAGGTCGCCGTGTACTAGAGGGGCTGGTGTGCGTTAAATCTGTCGGCCTCAAATGCCCTCGCGTTGGCGTGGTGTGGAAGTTTGGAGAGTGGGGTGCCTGCTCAGGTATTGTGCTCGTCGTCTGACAGTGGTTCAAAATTACGAGGGGTTGTCCTTGGATCTTTTCCTTCAGAATTAATCCCAGACCATCACCAATAGCCCGTTGTGTTGCTCCAATGTGACGTTAATTAACTATCTACCTACCAGGAGAGTTAAGCATTTCTTTTTATAGTGTCAAGAATATTTCCCTTTTAGCCTGAGGCCCCCTCATGAATACGTCCCTGATTTTAACCAATTTTGGGTTTGAAATATTTTTTGTATTGTTTCGAAAATGGGGGGCTTACATAATTCTAAAATTATTAAAATCTTCATTTCTATGAGTTGAAAGGTTGTGCGGATCGTTTTAAAATAACTATTTAGCCATCTCTGGTAAAATTCTGTCTTCATTTTCCTTTTATAAAACTTAAGTTCTCTCTTCGTGTGAATATATTTTAAGTTTTGTCTCCTATACTCCCATTGTTCACTTTCAGCAGTTCCGGTAATGATATCAGTAATTTCTCACTTTACGTAATACGGGATTTTAGACGAACTACTTCACTTGTAGTTGTTGACATTCAGGTGTGTGTGAAAATTGTAATGGAGTTAATCAGGTTTACTTTTTCTTTTCTCACTTATGTTTCTTCTCTTACCGAGGATATATTTTCTTTCATAAAAAATACTTCGAGTTCAAGGCATTCCTCTTTAAACATTCCGGTGAATGAACTTGTGAGAATTACCAACTTTGAACAAACAATAGTATGACATGAACTCAGGTTAGTAAAGTTCGTTTTGTTAAAAGAATAGCTAAGGCAAAATTAGCATCAGTATAAAAGGAAAAACAAACGAGTAAAATTATTTAGTGAAATAAAAATCGCAAATTTTCCTATGTTTAGCTTTAACGATTTAAGAATTTTACAATTTTAAGTCCAGCCCCTTTTGTCGAAATAGAAGAGTTTTTATATATTTTCAGTTTTCATTACTATAGTGTGTATTTTAACCATTAAATTAAAATTAAATACGCTTAGGATGAAAATAAGTTATAGCAGGGCTCAAATTGTATGAGTATAAATTTATAAAGTACTTTCTTTAAGGGGTCCGGGACTTAAAAATTGCCAAATTTTCGAATTTTTTATTATTATTTTAAGAAATTCTATGTGTTTTTATGCTTAAAATGACGTCTAAATTATGTTTCTATCTTTATTAGAACTATAGATATAATAATTTTTGTAGTTCGTTGTTTTGAAAATCTAATACTCTTTACAGTTGTTGTCATGCCAACAACATCTGCGAAAGACGTTATTTAAGTCTACGGAGACCTTTAAACTATATAGAAAAAAGGTAGAACTTACAAAAATCAAATTAAACCAAAGATATAAGAGGAAAGAAGGAGCTCGATACTCATTTGGATGCTTTTAAAATGTATTTAAGCATTTTATTAATTGCTAATCGGGTCTTTAAAACTTTAAATGCGTTTTTCTCCATGATACATTTTTTCAAGATTTCCTGTATTCAAATTGCTATAAGTCGAAAACCAATAAAGTTTAAGGGTTGAAATTTGGAATATATCTTTTTCAAACATTATACTTTAATTTTGATACAGCAAATTTTTAAATTTTTTTTACTTATAAAAATATGACTTTAAAAAAAAAGTAACCTAAAATTTTCAGAAATTTTCATTCAAATATTTTTTATTTTTTATTAAATTAATATTTCTTATATTGCTGAATCAAATTAAAGTTTAAAAATTTGTGAATAATTTACTGCAAGAATTTTGAAAATTGATCAAGAATATTTTGAGTTTTAGCAATTTAAAATGACCCCTCTTTTTTTTCAAAAAATTTTAATGTTACATTTTTTTAAATCTTTTGGAAAATTTTTGTGTTGTGATTTCGTTTATTAGTTAGATGGGTAATAAGTGCAAAAAAAATCAAAATTCTAAATTAATTAATAAAAAAAAAATTTCAATTTGTCCCGGACCCCATTAATGCTCTACTACAGGATTCATGTGCGGGTCTTTCGTCAACTTTCTTAAACTGTGATACTAAAGGCGCGTTCTCACGAATCAAGTTTAATTGACCGATTATAATTGATCGATAAAAGTTGAATATGACTTGAATCAGCTTTTGTTCACACATTTTAATAGAAACTGATCAACAGTTTATTAAACGAAACTATAAAAGTTGCAATTGAAAAATTTTTTGTTTATAGAAAATCACATTTAAGGTATCGAACTGGTGTAAAATTCTCTACAGATTTCAAATCCGTTGATATTTTCACGCTATCATTAACGATTGCGAAGAGTACAAACTTGGCATAGAGAATAAAATAGCACTTTTGTTTTGTTACTCGAATAAAATAAACCACGACAGATCGTTTGCGTTGGAAATTAGGCTACTTGCACTCACATCGATTTCGATCGGGCGATAAAATGACATACCATAAATTCTTTTGGTGGCATGAAGAAGAGTATCAGAGCTTGTAAACAGTTCGATCTACTCACGACACGACAGGATATCCGTTTTCATGTCGTCGATTGCCACTAGAGCAGACGACAGTCCTTGTTTATTTTATTCGAAAAACAAAAACACTTTTTTACTCTCGAATTCAAGTTTATATCTTCGTGATCGTTAAAGATAGAGTAAAAATTTCGACGGATTTGAGATCTACGGAACATATAAGATCAGATCGTTACCTTATAGTTGATTTGAAGTCAAAGAATGATTAAGTTAAGATTAAGTCAATTGTGATCAAAACAAAGGGGCTATTTTATTTTCTAGTCCAGGTTTGTATCTTCGCGCTCGTTATTAATAGAGTTGAAATTCCAAAGCATTTGAAATTTGCGGAAAATTTACACCAGATTGATACCTTAAATGTGATTTCCTTTAAATAAATAATTTTTCAACTGTAACTTTTATATTTTCGCAAATCGAATTTAGCCGCATTTGACGAAGATATTGATTACGAACACTAAAAGGGCTATTTATCTCGATTTATAGAAAATATATTCACATAAATAGTAACTTAAAATAGGATGAATATTTAATCGTATTCGATTTTTTGAAGAGTTTACAGCAAAGGGGACATATGTAATTTTATCACTGAGGTAACGTATACCGACAATGGTCCGTTTAATTTTTCATGCGTGGCAAATGTCCTTTAAAATAAAGCTAAATTTAAACATTCAATTCTAATTTTTTTTAATATCTTTAACGCGAAATTGAAAGATAAGTTTAAATTTTTTCATTCATTTTTCATATCCTCGTGTTAAATTGAATTCGATATGGTTTTTAAAAATGAACTTATTAGCCTGATTAACTGAACATAAAAAAACTGTGAGCTTATTTTCGTAGAATTTATATTTTAATCTTGAAGTTAGTGTTATTACTAGTTACTTAGTTTTATCGAATTTTTTATATTATATAGACAGAAGTTCTCTTTGCCATCTTCCAGTTTTTGACATAACTGTTTTTTGGTCATTCTTAGATTGTTTATAGTTAAGCATAATTCTCACGATTTGTCGTGGGTTTTAATAAAATTTTTGTTGAAATATTCCCCGGTCGTTATAACATTCGTGATTCCATTTGTGCAGCAAATGCCCTGAAAGAGAGAAGGTTGGAGGATTAGTCTTCGTTTCGGATAGTCTAATTGTAGTTAAATTGACTGATGAGTAGGGCAACTTTTTGCAACAAATGCAACTTTTTTTCACGCGTTCTACGTTGCATGTTAAGTACTAAAACCAAAATTCCTCCTACATTGGGTGTATAGTAAGTGAGTTATAGCCGCAACATAAATGCAACTCTCTGCATAAATAAACTTTTTGCATAAATGCAACCACCTGTAACTTTTTAAAATATAGCTTAAAATTAATTAATATCAAATTACTATTTCCTGTTTTGCTGTCTGAATCAACCCTTCGATCACGTGTTTCTGATTTTGCGAACGCCGAAGTATTGCGGATCAAACAAGAAGTTAATGGAAAGAAGCTGTTCGTCTTAACAGACGAAAGTGAAATGGCAAGATGTACTTTTAACACATTGGTTGGCACTCTTGATAATCCACAGGAAACTTGCGTAATCGACTGCACAGTTTGCGAGGTGAGTGTCGATCATCAATATGTTGTTGGCCTTGTAAATGACGTTTTAAAATCTCTGAATGTTGAGCGAAAGGAATTTTGCGCTTCTACTATCCGATACAGCATATTATATGACTGCGGCTGGCGCAGTTTTTCAATGTTAAAGAAATTACTGGCCAAGGATCGGCCATTCAACGTTCTTCTGTATTTCAGTATGTATTATAATACTGTTGTACACGACTAAAATTGTCAATATATTTTGAATATTTTTCATTTTTTGCGAATAATTGATATTTGAATTTAGTGTATCAAAAATAAATGCAACTTTTTTTCCATTAAATGCAACTTTAGGGAATGATAAATACAACTTTTCCCATATTTACTGCAACAAAACAGTTTCCCTACTGATGAGTACTGTCATCTACACATTTTATTGGTAGGTAAGTAGGTACACTACTTAATATACCTAGTTACTTGAAGAAAATTAAGATAAGGTTTAGAGTAAACACAGAAAATTTTAATTTGAGGTTAGAAGTGCAATATTGGTTGTAAATACAATAGGAAAACAACAAGCTTTGGCTTCTTATAATTCTTCCAATCGGTAATTGGTCCGCTCTTAAAAGCAAGAGACATGAACTAAACACAATAGGCTATAAAGGAAATATTTACAATAAAAATGTCAAGAACTGATACGAATAGGATTTAATGAATAGATTACTCATCACCTCAGATCCACTAATTATAAGTTTACGAGCAAGGTCTAAAGCTAAACGTAGCCAAATGTTTCCAAAAAGATTGAACTTTTTTAGGAACTTTCCCTACCATACATCAGTAGACTATTTAGGTAGTTGAGATTCCTAGTATATAATTTTGTAATATTTTTCAAATATTTTACCCTTTAGTTTTCTATATTACATACATCTTTATTTTTTGAGGGAACTGTTATAGGTATATCTGGCCATTATTCATGTGTGTAGTAATATAAAATTGCAAAAAAAAGAAGTTAATAATTGATCGAAGTATATTTAATATGTATAGCAAAGTTGGCAAATTTCTTTAAATATATTTAGCATATTTCTGAATTCAAATAGTAACTAAAAAACGTTAACTATACACCAAACCAATATTTCATCACTCACAGCCTCTTGTAATCACTCAAAACCAGAGTATTTTTGATGCAATAATTTTGTCCACCTAGATTGCGAAAATGACACATTGTGTGGCCTTCGAGTAGATCCATTTCCTCTGTTTGCAGCCCCCACGAGCAAGGAATACAAACTCCTATTTTAAGCTATTGTAATATAGGTAATGTGAAATAAACGTTAGTTTATCTGTAATTTTGGCTGTTTCGTCGTGTTTATTGGCATACAACTGGGCCCACTACGTTACGGGGGGAAATCTCTCCATAAATATTTGGGAGTCCTTAGGAGTTTAGACTCTTAGAAGTTGGTCCCGAGGATGAATCAAAACTAAATTTCGAGATAGATTAAACTTAAAATTTGCACCTGAAACTTACACTTGCTCATAACAACCCTACTCTTCATACTCATGTGTCTGAGAAATGGATTTGTTACATTTTAAAATCACATTTAATACAAATCAAAAAGTGTCTACGCTCGTCTCGGCGATATCCGTAGCCGTAGCTGACCCCAAGATCAGCAAAACCGTTAGCAAGTTCTTCATTTCGAATCTATTTTTAGCCTGTTAAGGGGTGGAATTGCGCTCTCAATTACCGGTACCTTTCCCACCCTTTTCGATCACTTGTTCTTTGGCTCTTCGTCTTATGTCTGTTGTTTCTGCTGTAATGTCTCCTTGTTAAATAAATCTATCTGTTAAGTTTTTAAAAACTACTTGTCTGGTCTGATTCTACGCGACCTCAGTCGTCCACATTTTGGAGGCACCGTCGAGGTCCAACGAAATAGATTTGAAAAGAGTAAGTTTCTAACGGTTTTGGTGACTTTGGGGTGAGCTACGGATACTGCCGAGAAGACCCCCCCCCCCACACACACACAAAGAGACTTTATTAATAAAAAATTCTTTAAAAATCAAACTGCAGTTCATTGAAAAGGCAACGCCAACAAATGTTCGAGTTACAGCAATGGAATTAATTTGAGAAATGGTATGTGGTACAATGTATAAGTAGTTGAAATTACAGAACTGTAAGACATAAGGAATACGCTAAGATTGGTAATTCGAGTGTCCACCTTTAGTAGTTATGAATGCTAGCTCACTACTTGTAAGGTAAGGTAATAAAATTTTAAATATAACGTCGTACTAGAGCAACACAACAGACTATTGACCAATAGTCTCCAGTACGGTCTCAATAACGGTCCAGAATCAATTCCCTAAGACGTATCAAATAATTTTGCCAAAAAATATAATATGTTGACATATAGGATACGTATAATATAACATTTATTTTATCAAATAAAAATATTCTTGTTCTGTAACGTAGTGGACGAGTGGTATGCTAAAAACGACGTCACAGTCAAAATAAAATACATTTAACATATCTATTTATTCAACACAGGAAAGAGCACTGTTTCATTATATTTAACAGGGTTTGGGTCCAATGGTTTTGTACGAGGTATAAAAATGGAAATCAGGATTGATTCAAATCAGCCGGCTACCTCACCCCAAAAACTACTTCCGCACTGTTTGCGAGTTCGAAATCTTCCCTCTTCTCTCGTCATTGACACTGAGTTACCGTTAATTAAGAGGGATCATTGTGCACCTCTTAAAAACCATTTGGACGGGAAGGAGATCTTTCCTTTAGATAAGTCGAGATTTACGACCGCAAGTCAGTGGAAAACCTAAAGGTGTTGAAATGTTACTATGGACGTTATACTACTGAATATATTGAAAATTTATTGCTACTCAGTTTTAAATCAATTCTACTCAGTTTTACTGTGCTAACTCAATATTACTATGCAAAATAATAGCTTTCCTCTCATAAAAGTTATTCTACACTCTATAACAAAAAAATCGACACACCAAGAAGGTGTTGTCCGATGGAGACAAAAATTGGCGGATAGGAAAATTATGTACAGAATAGAAAATGATTAAAATTTCAGAACAATTGAATGATTTATTTCAGAGTTACAGTAACGAGCTCAATAAGGTGTTGACCCGCCTCTAGCCTGGATGCTAGCTGCCACACGGCGTGGCATAGACCGATAAAGCTCCCGGATGGTCTCCTGCGGTATTTCTTGCCAAATTTGCTCCAATTGTCGGACTACGTCATCAACATTCCCAACAGGATGCAGTCGCCTTCCCATCATATCCCAGACATGCTCGATGGGAGAGATATCTGGTGATCTGGCTGGCCAAGGAAGTGTTTGACAAGCTTGAAGACAGTTCATAGTAACACGTGCCGTATGTGGTCTGGCATTGTCTTGCTGAAAAATAAGCCCAGGGTACTGCGAAAGGAACGGTAGCAAAACAGATCTCAGAATGTCGTCAACGTACCTCTGTGCAGTAAGTGTACCTCTAATGACGACCAAAGGGGTCCGGCTATCAAGGGAAATGGCACCCCAGACCATAACTCCTTGTTGAGGGCCCGTGTGGCGTGTAATAGTGAAAGCAGGATCGGCACGCTGCCCTGGGCGTCTCCAGACACGTCTTCGATGATCGTCAGGACACAATTGGAAGCGGGATTCGTCGCTAAAGACTATACGTCCCCAGTCAGCATCATTCCAGCCTGATCGAGCCAAGCACCACTGTAATCTGGATCGACAGTGTGCTGGCGTGAGTGGCAGGTGGCGTAACGGTCGGTACGAGCGTAGATTTCGCTCTCTCAGCCGTCTGTGAATGGTCATGGTGGACACTCGTGTGTGGGTCGCACGACTGATGGTTGATAGCGATGAATCAGGCGTTGTGACAGCTGATATGACAATCACTCTGTCCTCGCGATCTGTTGTGGCCCTACGTCTACCGCTACCATCAAGACGCTGAAATCTACCATTGTCCACCCACTCTTGCTAGAATTTTCTAATCGCCGCATCGCTTCGTCTCACATGACGAGCGTTTCTCCGATTTGCCCAACCTACCTCTTTCAATCCAATGATACGACCTCTTTCAAACTCTGAAAATTGCTCATAATGAGCTCGAATCCTGCGGCGAGGCATTTTTTCAGTCGTTGAAAGGTATCTTAAATCGCAATGCAGCAGAAATTTTTAACAACAGTTCAAGAACAACTCCTTATATACATCTGCTGGATGCGCAGTTCCGATGCGCTGGAGATCGCACTATTCATTCATTGGACACCAAATTTTAATCATTTTCATATTTGGTCAAAACATTTTTACATACGAAATTTCAAAGCAATCGGATGATTCCTTCTTGGTGCGTCGATTTTTTTTGTTATAGTGTATATCAAATCAATGCATTTTTGAATAATTTAATCCATAACCTATCAGATTTTGATAAAACTTGGTTTATCAAGTAGCCATTTGTAGTTATGTAGGCAATAAACGATCACAAAAATTTTTGCCTCCTGTTCAAAAGATCGTCATTGGACCGTGGTTCAAAATTACGAGGTGTTGTCCTTCGGATCTTTCCCTTAGGGGATCGATCCCGGACCGTCGTCAAAAGCCGGTTGTGTTCTAGTACGACGTTAATCAAAATTTAATAAATTACCATTGCAAATGGCGCGAAATAAGTACTTGCGTCATTTCACGGTTATGTGTGCATAGTTGGGCTTAAATAAATGGTCAGTTTTTTCATTTATAAATACGTCTTCGTATTTACTAATTTTTATGAAAATACATAAGTAATATAAGTTCAGCAGATTTTCTTTCAGTTAGTGGTTTATGTATTCAAGATTCATCAAAGATGATACTTTGTACTTTGTATTAGATACCTATTGTATTGCTCCGTTGAAATTAAAATACCTACCTGTTCAAAACTTATTAAGCTATAATTGTTTATATTTTTAATGAAAATTGTTGAATCTTGAGACAGTTAACTGGTTTTTTTCCTCAGGAACTATATGAAATGCAGATCTGGGTACTGTCTAATTTTAAAGCTCTTTTAATGGGCTTTAATTTAGTGCAAAACAATAACGTTTAAATTTCTTTAATTTTAAATTAATTAAAGTTTAAAATTAAAAGCTTTGAAAAAGGCCAATTTAAAAAGCACAAAATTACTGTTTACTATTATGTAATACCTGAAAATATCAAAATGGGATCAGGTCACAGTAGCGTTGCAAGGTCAGGTGGTATCCAGTGAAGAAAATTTCTTATCACCCCCCCCCCCCAAAAAAAAAAAAAAAAATTGAAGTTATTAAAATAAGAAAAAATAAGATATAATTACAAGAGGTTATCTGTAATTAAGAGAGTAGTAGGTTATCTGTATCTTATTTTTCTGGTTTATTTCTTTGCATTGAGACATAAGCACTTAAAGACTTATTATAGTAGGTAATTTTATTTCTGAGGTAACATAACTCCGACATACACATACACATCTACGATATTTAAGTATATCATGTATGCATACATTTTCTTTTCGAATGTTTCTATCATGTTAAGTATCGATGGAAGGTATTGAACTTATAGAAACAATTGAAACATCTTCTCTGAAGACTACATTGCATTCGTATTAGGTGGTTTGTATTTATAATTATTAATTTTGGATTTCAGCTATATCAATAGGAAACACTTTTTCTTCCTCGTTTTTTATTTTTTAAAGACGAGCTTGCATCTCAAATTGAAAATACTTCAAAATGATGCTTCTTTTTATGCTTTTAACGATAAGATTTAAACAAAAAATTAATAGGATGTCGAAACTATGCGAATGATAAACTGAATCTATTCACTTTATTTGAAGGCTGTAAATATTTGTATACATTAAACAACTTTTTTTAATTCGATTTTTGAGAGTCGAACGTTTAATTATTCATTTTATTATTTATATTGGTTACTAATTTTGTTGGACCTATTTAAAAAAGGAACATAAAAAACCACAGTGAATTCAATATTAAAACTAACTTGCAAAACATTTAAACACGTGCAAACTGTAAAAATATGTTGTTGTTTTTTAGGAAACAAACAGTATTTTTTTAACATATTTAGCCCTTTCAATATCCATCATACTTAATTACCAAAATATATCTGCATCTTAAATATCAACTTGTTTAACTGTTTAGTTACTTAATATCTAAATCATAAAAAATGTATATCGATAGGAAATAAAAAGCTGTGTGACAAACGGGGCATAATACACAAGTTTTAAGAAGTGTGTACGGTCCACTAAATTTCTATCTTGTAAAACTTAATGAAACAACACACAGTGATCCTAATTTCTGGCCGCCTTCAAGTACCTTTCAAGTGTTAACATATGGCTAGCTCCTCTACTTTATGAGCTCCGATACTCTTACTTCTCGAAGAGGTTAATGATCCAAATGGTCTGCTCTGGTATTCATCAAATGGTTACAGTGATTTTTCACCAGATGTGTTTTCGAGGAGTCATAAATACTTATTACAAAGATCCATTCAATTTTACGCTGATATTTAACCGTCACAATATATATATATATTTCCATAAAAGTTTTAGCAAAGTAAATTTCAATCGATTTCTTAAAAGCAGATGTTGCTTTATACTGTCAATAATCAATTTATTCAAGTAATGGCATAAGAAAAGCTATTCATTTCATCGAAATTCAAATATTTTTCTACAGTAACTTAAATAAATTAATTATTAATTTATATTGTTATTCTTTTTAAAATTAGTTTGGAATTTGGTCAGAATTTTGTAACTATTGTGCATTATATAAAGTTAATTCTCAATAACTTATTAATGCTAGTTTAATTATTGCACATTATTAATATTTTACCTTAATCCATGGTTCGTGATGAGAAAAAAACTTCGTAATGTAATAGGTATCTAAAATTTTTTTAAATTTATCTGTTGGTTCAGGTTGGTTGGTCGGTTTGGTTTCTATAGCGCAAGGACCATATTTGAGCAAGACCATATTCAAACTATCTTGAGCTAGAAACAAGACAAACAACTTCAAGAACATACACACAGGAAAAGCTTTTACTGATACACTATAGAGAAATGTATCTAGAGTAAGTTATATGAATCGAACCTACGCCTCACACATACACACACACTCACATACACACACACTCACACACACACACACTCACACACACACACTCACACACACACACTCACACACACAATCTGTCGATCAGGGCATTATGAATTACAAAATATATGCTAAGATATGCATGCATAAATTCTTATATATAAGGTTCAAACCATACATAACTGTAATTTTTTTATGAAGTTAGTGACATTTTGGGGGGAAATCACAAGTTACTCACCGAACTTAAATATACTTTAGAAATATGTTTATGCACCTTGGAATTTTTTCATGTTGATATACAACATTCCTATTATTAATTGCATGAGTTAAATTTTTTGCTCGAATTATTTATTCGTATAATTAACTTTTAGTGGCGTAAAAATACGCTGATATTCATGAACCGAAAGCTTTTATTGGAATGCAAAAAAGAAATTGGAAAATTGCGTGGAATGGAAATTAATTTGTAACATATATATGTACTCTCTGTGCCCCCCCCCCCAAAAAAAAAATCGATCCCCCCCCCACCCCTGATGTTTGTTCGATGAAACTCCGCATGTACGAAGAGATAGACACTTTTTAGTACCAGTATTAGACAGGGTCTATTTTATTGGAAAGACTTTAGCAAATGCAATGCAAAACTAGAACGTTTGAAATATATATATTTTTGAATTATTCCATTGAAAAATAATTACAGAAATGTTTCTACCTATTTTTGCCATTACAGGATGTTACTTTTGCTCTTGCATAAGAAACGTCAAAATTTCTACAGTTCTTGGCTAGGTGTCTGTTCAACCAGGCTTCGTGTAGGAAAAGGTTTATAAAGAAACAAACTAATCTTGCATCGAATCGTTACAATACTTTACTGTACTGTAAAATAGTTTGAAAATTTCTCGCAGTTTAGATTCATAAATACAAATACAAATACAAATATTGACGACCAGCTATAGGCTCAAGCTCAACAAGGCTGGTCCTTTGTTTATGAACTCTCCAATTCCCACTGACTAATGCTACACAATTTTCTAAGTCAAATTTAAAAAATACATAGGATTCAGGCACTAAAAAGTTGGACTGTTAATAGTAAATCTGCTTAAAAAGTATAAGCGGTAATGAATAGTAAATACTCAGTGGTTTTATCTGAACAGCATATATTTTTGGTACCTTTATATATTTCGGTTTAGTTTTCGACTAGTTCAAGAGAAAATAACATCTTGCACGAAAAATAGTTCTTTAAAATATACTCCATTTCTTATAGTTATTACATCATTATTTCAAGGTTTCGGTTTGTTTTTGAATATTTGAAGAGAAAATAACATCTTGCTGCCAAAAAAATTCTTTAAACTACTTTATTTCTTATAGTTCTTGTGTTATTTCAAGTGATGAAACTTGCAATCATTAAAATTAATACCTGTATAATTTAATTTCATTGCATAAATTGACACCCGTATATTAGTATTTATGTACGACGCTGACTTTCTTCCTTACATTGCATTGATTTCGAATCGAATTTTGGTTGCTGCTTTTTTTATCGTTCATCCATGTGTCGCTTTTGAATAAGATCTTAAAGCTTTCAGGATACGCAAGTAAGCGGTAATGAATTTTTGTTTTTGCGCGAAACATCTGTTGTTTGTTATTTAATCCATTAATTTCTTTTGAAGTGTCATAAATCGCGTTTCCCCCTACATCCAACCCATCCTAGCAAGTCGAATCTTAAAAGCAGATGGTTAACGTTCTAAGTTATGGTGGTACTTTAGTACTTAATGAATCGGATTTCGTAACGTAATAATGCGTGCTATAACCTTGTTGGAGAGGTTCTGTCGAAGCAGAGGGGGATTTTTGTATCAACATTCAAAATTGGTGCACTTCCAAACTTGTTTGTTAGAAAAATTTTTACACCTTTTTATCAAGACAGCCACTTAAAAATAAGGTCAGTAGTGAATGATTCAGTGGTTGCAAATCATTTCTTTGACAACTCTTAACTTCGTTTTCGTTGAATGGATAACTGCGATGTGAAATTACGGTAAACATACTTTTTATAAAATTATTGTGAACAGATTGATTAATGTCCGTTATCTCACACTTATTTTGACGCGTTATGCTATGGAATGATTTTATCAAAACAAAACTTTACTGTATTGATTCATGTATGACACAGTCATATTAAAAACATGCGATGCCGATGCATTCAACAACAGAAATATATATGTGATTGATAGATGGTGGTTACATTCTATTTTGTAATATCTAAGTAGATCAGTTTTTTTCTCTGTGATCTTAAGGATTTGATAGAGACAGATGCTAGTTTCATACACTTTGAACAGTTCTATTTGATTATCCGCTTGACCTGAGTGTGATTAATCTCTGCTATTATAAAAGGAAGTGTTTCTCCGTGATCAGTGTCCTAACGAATCTATGGCACTTACAATAATAAAATTTGGCACACAAGCAGTCTTAATCTTTTGCAATTTTTGTGTAGCGCCCGAATTTTAAAATTTAATCTAGAACATTTTAAAATGAATTTATTAGTTTTTTTCTAACTTGAACCAACGTTTTCGACCCTTTTGGAACTGTCCGTCAGTGTCCGCCGTGGAGAATTTGACCTTCGCTATCGGAAAAGAGACCAGATTCATTTTGATTTTCTGGCGACATGCCCGTGTCATGTCGGATGGATGTGGGCCTCATTCTTTAAATTAATGTTTTTTATCTCACACGGAGGGAGCTGTGGTGGAAGAAATGAGGCGACATGCACGTGTCATGTTGGATGGATGTAGGCCTCATTCTTTAAATAATTTTAATGTTTTTTCTCTCACACGGAGGGATCTGTGGTGGAAGTAATGAGGCGACGTGTCCGTGTCATAATTTTTTGTAAATTTAATGTGTCCAGCCCGATTTTTAAATTTAATCTATAATATTTTTAAATTTTAATCTATAATATTTTAAAATTAATTTGTTGGTATTTATTTATTACTAGCCACTTCAAGACCATCACGGCGTTGACTGTGGTGTTGGTCTGTGAAGCAAAAAAATGGGAATGCGTAGCAATCCCCGTGGGTTAGCGAGCAGTAGTCACACCTGACCCCACGAAAAGAACTGTCACGGGCAATGCTGTGTTGGCCACGCAGGTGTTTTGTAAACTTTAGTTCTCTCAACCCTCCATGAGTCGCGGACCGTTATTGTCCACATCATTTGACAATGATTCAAAATTATGAGGCGTTATTCTTGAAACCTTAGGGATTGATCCCAGACTGTCGTCAATAGCTCGCTGTCCTACTCCGGTGCGGAGTTGATAAATTACCTATATACCGGACCGTTGCCAATAACCCGTTGTGTTGATAATTGTTTCATTAATGTTCTTTTTTAGAAAATCAATAAGAATGTTTTAATTCTTTTCCAAGTTTAGAGGGGACTTAAGTTTCCTCTCTATCCCATCTTTTATGCCCTTGGTATCAAGTGAGATTTTGTCTCCCCATAGGGTCTGTCTTAAGTAAACACGGGGGTTAAGCTCCCGTGATATCCAAACGATCTTTATGCTGCTGTGATCTCAATACTCTGTGTGTGGGTTCCCAATCCCTCCTTTCCCCCTTTTCTACATGTTTTACAAGCCATTGTCTTGTGTTTGGCGCAGCTTGACCAGGTATAACCTTACGCCTTAAAACCCCAAAACAACCAACCTTGCTTCTATATTCAGGCATGGCTTCCACGCGGTAAAATGTTTTCAATAAACTTTGAAAATGGAAAGAAGTAAGGATATCTTTTTCCACGGAAGTGATTCAAATTATGGTATCATTGGTTTTATCAAAACTCGCCTGAACGAAAATTCCCTTTGCTTTTTCATTTGGCGTGTCACTAAAAACAACCGCGTTTGAAAGTTTCAGACACACTATGATGTAAACTGATTTTAGTCTGCGGAGCACTTATCCTATCCACTATTCAAATGAAAAAATAAGGGGAAAATAGAGGTTCCGAACCGTGTGCAGCGAAGCATCAAAGTTGTGTCTGCGAATACCAGAATTCGTTTTCGGTGAATACCTGCAATTTTTGTATTGACATACCTATAAAATTGTATGTGTTTCAAACTAAGAAAACAAAAACAAAAAAAACCTTTCCTTTCTGAAACCGCGACCGTTGTTTTCTTTGCCATTTCCAGGATTTGCATTTTGAGGCACTAAAGTATGCCGTCCACTTGAATGCGAAATTGGCGCACATCGGAATTTGATATCATTCTCCAATAATTACAGCTGTCTTCGGAAATAGGAGCTGGTGTTTTATTTCAAGGCGCCGAAAAGCCAAGACCCTAACACACGGGAGTTGGAAAGTAGGTTTGTGGAAGAAAGGGGTGTAGTTTTGTTTTAGTTGGGAAGGGGTGTAAGCGGAAAGGAAAAAAGTGTGTCTGCTCTATTAAGGGCTGTAAATGGCCTTCCGTCTGGCAGCATCCAACGACACGCTTGAGTGAATTTCCCAGTAATAACTGCATTTTCGGAGCTTTTTCGCCGACTGTACCGTTCAATGATATTCAAGAGGCACATATGACAGTTTATTTTTTAGTGTCTGGTAAAAATGTGTTAGAATTGTAGGATAAGCCTCGTGTAAGTATATGAGTGTGTGGATGATGCATAAACAAATTTTTAAGAGTCCCCATTGCAGATGACTGGCTTGCGGCAAAATGTTCGGGTCTTTATTAAACCCTTCCTTGCATGATTTTTTCTTTATTGGTGAAATAAATCAAGGTGATATAATTCATGTTCAAAATTAAAGGAAAAATGGTTAAAAAAATCTTAGTATATATTTATAGTATAAATTTAGCAAAAAACAATATGATGGTATCGTGTGGTATTTTTTAAATTAAACGCAAACTCTTTCAGAAATTGCTCTAAAAATAACAGAAATACATGTTACAAACCTTTCTTCCACTCATTTTCACTTTTTTAGCAATAGAAACTCAAATATAATAAAACAAAATTAAAAACGAAATCATACGTTTATTGCAACTACAACAAACAGCGGAATGACAACTTCAAGCTCGTTTTACTGATAGTGACACTTGCTTATTTTTGACAGCTATGTTTTTTTTTATGCGATGGACATTAAAAAGGTATCCAGACACGATCAACTTAAAGTGAACTTGTTCTTTTATTTAATTTTTGGGCATTCAATGTTATGATGGAAATTTCCACTATTATACAAAGAAGGGTTAAGCTAGAATTAACTAGTGTCTCTGCTATTAGAGTATATCTAAGCGTTGTAGGATGTTTTAAGAGTGTTTCTTATTAAAAGGCATCCGGGAAATTCAGAATATAGTTTAATTTCCTTTAAGTTTTCGTGAGTTGGGTTTTTATTGTGCACGGGCCATATTTCGCCAAGCTGCGCTGAACATAAGAGAAACTTCAAGTGATCAGCATACTCATGCAAAGAAAATTTTTACTGACACACAGGGAAAAAAAGAACTTGTGCCACTTACAACTCGCACGTTGTTAGTGCAGTGGGATAACCCAATGAGCCACGACCCCCTCCCCATTTAGGTTTTGAGAAGTAGAAATCGGGAACCTCAGAACAGTAACACTATTCTTAATGAGTTAAAACTAGGTAAAAATTTTAAAGGATTGACTTGGCATCCTGCGACATGTAACAATTAAAAGCTAAAAAATTTCTAAATTCAAAAGTGAAAATGAGAAAATGCATACTTTTTTCATTATATGAAATCAAATACGAATGTATAAATTATTGAACTAAAAATTTATTAAACGAATTTTAATAAATTTTTTTAACCAGACCCACTTTTAGAAATGGCAGCATGCCAAGTATGAAGAAACCCCAAAAGTAGCAACCTGGAAATGAAATATTGCAATTGCAGAACAGAACTGAAGCAATAAATAAACTATTTTGTGGTTAGATAATAATTTAAAGAAGACAATTTGTTAAGAAAAATTTGACCAGGTTTAAATGCTAAAAATTCTTAAAAACTGAAGCAATAAATAAATGAATGCATGGTTCTTTATTTACCATCGATCTTAGTGAAATCACGTAAAAGTTACTTTAATCCGGATTTCATTCCCGCATTTCGCGTCATCTACCATATTTAAATGGTAAAATAACTTCCTCTTAAAAAAAAAAAATTTTAAATTTCATAGCTTAAAACTATAACAAGGTACTGACTTTTCAAAATCGTGGGATTCTATCACCAAATATCACACATACAGAACTTCTTTTATTTTTTCAAATATATTAATTTTTTAAACTTGATTCCCCCCCCCCCTTCCCCCAAGGTAGTGACATTTACCATATTGGAAATAAATGCTCGCCACAACGAGTTAGTTTAATATTAAAAAAATTCTACGTGTAACCTCACTAAATTTAAGACAATAAATTCCATTCGCTTTAAGTTTACACTCTATTTCTATTAACTCCTAGATAACAAATGAAGACCAGGGGGGGAAAAGCATTCATGTCCGTTGACAAGAATTTTGAGAAAAATGAATGTTTTGTTTGTGTAACTTCAATGATAAAGAAAATATTGTTTATAAATCATACAAAAAATTCTTTATAAACTGTTAACTTTTATTAAACAAAATTTGTATTAAAAACCCAAAAATATATATACACAATAGGAGAGAAACGATTTTTCAATTTTTTGGGGTGACATAAATTCTTCCCCAGTTTCATCTGTTAATCTTGGGAACACATCTTCGTCGCAGTCGTAATCATTAACATTAGGAACATCATCAATCCCAACTAATTCATCATAAAACGTTTTGGACTCGTGGCGGCTGAGGAACCTATGGACAGAACTTGTATGTTGAAACTAATGAAACTCAACTGACGTTTGTAGTAAACATCGCTGGTAGTGATGTTGGGCGTGGGAAGATTTTTTTGATAATCCATCACTATTGCCTCTACGCATTCGTCTTTCGCTGCTATTTTTCTGTTTTTCTTCTTAAACGTATAAAACTTTTCGCTCTTCCTCAAACGAAGTTCTTTTTCCGTCATTTTATTTTTCACGTCTTGAATCAGCTTTGCTTTTTCTTGTCCTTCACCAAGGTTTTCCGATTTTTTAACAATTATATTAATCTTTGCTTTCAATGTATCGCAGAAATTACAGGTGTCCTTTCTTGGGTAACCGAATCCGATGTTAAACTTTGAATTAAAAATATGAAAGAACTAATGGAAGAAACCTACAGGTCGTCGTTACAAGGGACAAGAACAAACATGAATAAGCCTGAAAAAGGAAGTTGGACATAAATGCTTCTTCCCTCTTGGTGCGAGGACAAAAATTGTTTTTCCCCAGTACACAATATCTTTCCTCTGTTATATTTACAGACATGAATACTTTTTCTCCTAAAGCGATTCATAACGTAGAAGCTATTGCTATTGCCCACTAAATGGCATTATTAGTTCAATATTAACAAAAAGTGGACATAAATGGTTTTTCCCCCCGGCTCTTCAAATCAGTTACGAAAACAATTTTAGTCTATTTTCTTGGCCCAATTTAGTATTATAAATGAGCATTTACTGTGTTTTAATTACTCTCTTGAAGTTAATGTTTAAAATATAGGAAGGGCTGCGAGATTTTCAAAATTTTCGGGCTTGCAATTTTCAAATTTTAATAAAATTTAAAATTAGGATGGTATGTATGATATATTTTAATTAGCGTCATACTGGAGCAACACAACGGGCTTTAAAATTACTATGGTTTACCTTTAATCTAGAAGTCATGTTATCTTAACTTTCAAGTGTTTCACCTATTCACACAAACAATCAGAAATTTATTTATTTTTCATGAATATTTTGTTTTTTAATTAAAAACTGTTGCGGATTGTTGTTGAGCAATCAAGCTTTAAGGGGACACAGAGTAGTACCCTATGAATAATTATTTTTGATTTTGCTGTTAGAAACAAAGGTTTTGGTGTATTGTATTCTACTGCACATGAAATGTATATAACTGAAAAAAAAATAATTTTTACAAAAATAACAAACAAAAAATTCAATTTTCTTCAAAACGTTTCACCATTTTAGTTCTCAAAACACGTAGGTAGCTAACCATGAAATTTTATACACACATTTTATGAAAGTGTACAATCAATGAAAGACAAAAAAATCAACGTTTTTGGTCATTCTTACGAACTGCGTCCCATCATCAATCCTAAATATACACCCACTAAACTCTAGAAAAGAAAATTTAAATATCAATAACGCTAGAAATGACAGCAAAAAGCTTACATGCACCATGAATATTGAGTACCAATAGTCAAGTTTTCAACTGAAACAACTTTGGTTGTCTTATTACTTTCCTTTTATGTAACCCTAATAAATTCTTTTCCATTGTGTGCCAAACATTTGTTTCAAGAAGCATTTTTGACAGTTTTAATCGAACTGAGTTGTGCAAGACAATGGTGATTTACCGAAAATTAATCGATAATTTGTCCGAAAGTTAAGTGGTAAAAATAAATTTTTTGGGAAAATATTCAAGTTTTAATCTTATAAAACCTTTTGAATATTCGGAAAACTCTTGTTTCTTTTTCAGACTGGATTTAACTATCATGTATTCTTTAGTATGGTCGAAGACCAAAGAGACTTGTCAGAAGTAGCCTATGAGAATTTCGTTGGAGTGTTTTCCTACCTGAAATGTTTCACATATGTCAACAGTATAGGATAGTACCAAGTAAATCATTAACCAAGATTACCAATTAAAAATGGGGCAGCAGTAGGCCAGTTACCAGCATCCATGACAATGTAAACCGGTATTCGAACCTAGGACCTACTGGAGGGAAGACAAACCACCAATAGCTATGACCCCTCTACCATCTATGTAGCTTAGGTTTAAAAATTATGATCTCCGATATTTCTGGTTTGTTTTTCACATTTTACTCATATGGAATTGCAGGCCCTCAAAAAGTAAGTCGATACCGAAGTATCGCCTCCACTTTTAAGAGTGACGGATTAGCAACCGGTGGGTTTTGAGTTCGAATCCAACTAAAGACCGTCGTGTACAAAGGGGTCTGGTGAAGGTTAAATCTGTCGTGGCCTCAAATGTCCTCATGTTGACGTGGTATAGAAGTTTGGAGAGTGGGGTGCCAGGTCAGGTGTGACCTCGTCATCTGATCGTGATTCAAAATTATGTGGTGTTGTCCTCGGATCTTTCCCTTCAGGTTTGATCCCGGACCATCGTAAATAGCTCGTTGTATTGCTCCAGTGCGACGTTAATTAAATTACCTACCTACACTTTTAATGCTACAAGAAAGTAACTAAGAAAGTCTTTATGACCTTTTATCTGTTGCAAAAAGTGTCGCTAAGGGTGCAGTTTAAGTCTTAGTTCAAGACCAAGCAAAAATATTCCAGTTAGCAATTATTTACGCATATTCGGAACCATTTTGGCATAACAATGGTGCCAAATCGGCACTGTCACTTCTAATAATTATTTAAAACCAAACAAAATCTGAACGTTGGTTCATTTTTAAAATACGAAATACCCTCAATAACAAGTGAGATAAATAAAATATCGCAGATTGCTGTCACTTCTAATATATATAGCATGGTGCAAATATGAATGAATACTAGATTGATCTTGTCAAATATTGAAATAGGAAAGTTAAGAGAAATTATTAGTTGGTAAAAATTCTACGCCTTCCACTTTTTCCGTGGGTTTAAATAGGGTATGGGGTTCAAATTGAATCTGAGTGCGTAGAAAAATTTAGCAGTGAAAATCAAAAAGTGCAAAAAATCGGTAAAAAGCTATATGCTCACTGCATTTTCATTGGTACTGAACTGTTTTAAACACTTATGAAAATTGTGTATGAAAGTTTGGATACTCTAAAATTGTGAAAAACTCATTTCATTACTTCATGATCCAACTAAGACAGGTTACTTCTCTACAATTTACTAAAGATTAAACTAAAAGGAAAAGATCGAATACACATGATCCGGATTAATGTGGTGTGTTACAGTTATGAGAGAAAGTTTTGTAAAATTTAACAGTTGTGAGTTTTGCTCGCAGGTATTTTTCTTATGCATGCCACCAGTACAGTTAAGTGGAGAATACACACAATGAATATTTTTTCTGTAGATTATCAATAAGATTTATTATCTTCAGATCTACAGGATTATCTTAAAAGTATTAATTACATGCATCAGTATTCTTGTTTATCATTATGGAAGCGTTAGTTTAATATTTTTGATATGTATAAATGTTATGCTTTTCATCTTACCATCAAAGTAACATTTATCTTTTGAAGTTTCTTCATGACAGTGGGCATCAGTGGGACAGTGACAAAAATTCAGCATATTTCATACTTATAAAAGAAAGGGTTAAAAAATAGTAGAACACACACACGCAGAGATTTGCATGTAGGTCAATCACGATAATAATTCAAATTGCATATTCAAATTTTACAAAATTGCCATTTTGTTTTTACAAATAAAGAACACCTTGATATTGTTTACATAGTTCTTGATTGAAAAACAATTTGTATAATTCTCATAAAATTTTACTCAGGCTGAGAAGATATTTAGAATTTTATATTCTTTATGAAAGTTTATAATTCATTGTTAATAATATGTATTGTATACTAAACAACCACTTTTGTGATTGTACAACCACAAAAATGATTTTATGTAAAGCTTTAGTGTTATACTTTTAGAAGCATCTTCATTTATGGTATTATATAATTCAGGTTTTTATAGATACTCTTGATTTTGAATTATTCTTAATTTTTTTCAGTTAGTATTTTTTAAATTAAAATAAGCATCTTGCGTATTTCTCTGAAGGATGTATATTGATCAGTTTGATCTAAAATTGTATTAATATTTTGTCACACAATACCTTTTTTTATTACTGTAATGCTTTAAATCAATTCAGTTTTAAACAATATTTTCTTTCCAGATTCTCTAAAGGGGAGTCCATCTCCATTAGATATGACTTCAGTGTCATTTCCTTCGTGTACAACAAACACAGGATTTTCCGAAGCTGGTAATCTTTTAGTTTTATTACAATTTTATTGTTGTTATTATCTATTAATTTCAAATAACATTTTAAAACTATTTGTAAATAGTTTTATGTAGCTTCTTAAAAGTTTCTTTTGCAATTAGCTTTAAAGACAATATCACATTATATTCTCTTTCCCAAGGCTATCTACTAATTACTTTATTATTTATGACCTATCTTTAGATGATACTTCCTTACGGAGACTAAGGCAGGTATTGATTTAAAAATGTTTTTGGATTGTAAAATGCTAACACTTTTGAGCGTTGTAATTCGAAAAGTAGCTATAGAATTATAATAACAGTAAATAGATAACCAATTTTATCTTTTCTGTAAAATATTCTTCTCCTCTCTTATGGTTATTTAATACGAATTTTTTGTTATAATTTAATTTTGCATACTTAAATTTCCTTTAGGAGCGTTTCTTCAGTAATATTTAAAAACTTCATGTAAAAATGTTTGAAGCGATAATATCTATAAATTATAAAAGGTAATGTCTGAGAAACCTGTATCGCAAGGGTGGGCTACTTCGATATTTTATTTTAATGTATTCTTTACTCCTTACCTCTTTTCTCACATTGCAGTGGTGTGGAAGTTTGAAGAGTGGGGTGCCAGTTCAGGTGTTTTCTGACCGTGTTCAAAATTACGAGGCGTTGTCCTCGAGTCTTTGCTTTCTTGGTCGATGCCAATAGGCCGCTGTGTTGCCGTTGTACGACGTTAATTATCTACCTACTTGCATTACCTCTTTTCATCCTTTATTCTTCCAATTTTCGGCTTCTTAAGAAGCGGTTCGTTTTCTTTATCGTGATTTAAGAAAGGAGTCTTCGCTATGTGTACACAGATTTTTAATTTCGCTCGCACTAATTTTACTACGACAGCAACTACATTAAAATATTACCCAAAACTCTCAAAATCTCTTGAACTTTTAATACCTTTTTAAAATATCTTCTAAGTGTGCCCATCAAATTGTTTAATCCTCTACAGAGATACATACATCGCAATCATTGTTGGAATTTATTTAAGACCATACAAATTAAGTTTTGCGTTTTATAAAGAAAGTTCAATGCAGACGTTTTCACTTACATGTTTACTGAGAAGGTTTTCACTCCTCTCGTTTTATTATAATTGGTATCATTACTCATTTTTATCTTTAGTCTGTTGTTATTAATATTATTTAGTCTTAGTTATCCGGTTTTGGTCTCAGGGTTCCTATAAAAATTTTAGGACTACTTAAAATTATATCTACGAACTGAACTAGGTACTAAGTAAACATGATCGAATTCGCTGATTATTTTGATTGATTTTGTTTTGTTCTTCATTTGGTCGTGCTTTTCATTGATAACGCATCGTTGATTTTGATATGCGAACCGAGTTCAGAAACCTTTTAGGGTACATTTATATCGTAACGAAGTAAACAGTTAAATTCTGGTTTACCAAAATATGCTTAATATGCTGTCACATTGTAAATTATGGTCTCTCCAAACTATTGGAGAGATTGAAACAGCATTGAAAGAAAGGCATCCTTAATGATTGGTCCATTTTACTTGTAAAAGCGGTGCAATTTATTACAATTCTGCAAAGCATTATGCAGCTACTGCTCCAGGTCCCTTATACTCCAAGGGTGGTGGTATATTTATAATATTTTATTCGTTAAAAGTACAAGCTACAGATATTTTACTTTCCATTTAACTTACAATTCGGATAATTCCAGCAACGAATACTTTTCAACCCAAATTAAAGTGTGACTTATTTTCTTTATTGTTTTAGCAAGTAATATAGACCATTAAAATAATGAACAGCAACACTTAAATTTAAAAAAGAAGGCACTACTATAACTGATGTAAAATAATTTTAGGTTTCAGTGGGTATAGCTGAAACAATAAAAAAACATTGAAAGTAAATAAAGCATGCCCGGCGCTATTAACCTGAGTTTTTCACACAATGCCTGCTGTATTCTCTTATTTAATCTAGAGTAGAGCTTTTATGTTTCTTACATATAGCAAATACCGAGAATAATTTTATATTTTTGTGTCTTTCTGCCGCAACTGAAAATTAAAAGAGTATAAATTGCTTACTGTCGACGTTTACATTATAATCGCTTGAATAAATGTTCAAAAGATGGGGCAATAAATCCTTAAAGAGGACGGCTTATCGTGATAAATGTGGAGCTCCGGTAACCTTACTTTAAAGATAGGTATTTTAATTAACGTCCCACTGGAGCAACACAACGGATTATTGGTGAAGGTCAGGGATTAAACTCGAAAGGAACGATCCAAAGACAACACCACTTAATTTTGAACCATGGTCAGCTGACGAGGTCACACCTGAGCTGGTACCCCACTCTACAAACTTCCACGCCAAGTGGGGACATTTGAGGCCACGACTGATTTAACCTGCATATGGCCCCTTTGTACACAATGGTCTTTAGTTGGATTCGAATTCGCAATTCACAGTTTACTAATCCGTTACTCTTCCAACCGGGCTACCTCTTACTTTAAAGGAGGTGGTCACTCAAAAGGATTTTATTTTATATAATTATAACTAGAGATGAGCTGAGAATATTCTCAAAAGAATATTCTCTGAGAACGGGAATATTCGAGAATTTTTTATTTTAAACCTAATTTTTCCGAACATTGTAATCTGTTTAATTTTATAACTTTATAACTGCAGAAATGAACACAAAACCTATTTTTTAATTGACTTTTAATATCAATTAGAGTGTCCACACAGTGAGTTAAAATAAACTATCACTTCTATAAGGCTGATATAAACTTAAATTAATAAAAGTATACATGACGAAGTCTTTAAAAATTGAAACTAGAATTTGTACAAAAGATAACAAATGAATTTAAGTTAATATTTAAAGATTACAATACATGAATAACATATATATATATAACATTTGAAAGTATTTTAACATTTGAAATTAAATCTAATAACTTGATCGAGAGAAATCAAGTAAGCGAGTACGTGATCAAACAAGCGAGAGCGGGAATTTGGGTACAACAGATTGCAAACGCTTTTAATAGTATGAAAGATCACATCATAAGATCTGCATAACCGTGACAAGATTTACTTACGAATTATCAAATTTATCGGCTCAGTAAAATTTAAAATGAAAGTAAGGTTTTTCCTAACATTTTTTCACAATTTATGTAGGCATATACGTACTGTATTATAGAAATTAGTTATAACTGTTATTTCTTTATTGAAAAATTCAAGTAAATATTACCTGTAATATTTTATTTGTATCAGCTTATAAAGCTATAGCAAATGTAAAAAAAAACTAGCAATTTTTACTCAAAAATATGGTTTTTCTAGCCAATAAACATTAAATAAAATGTTAAAATTTAAATATTCTGTGAAGAAAATCACAAATTATAACTTGTTGCTGCATTTTTTTTCAAAAATTAGAAATCTAGTCGTTTTGGTTCTTTAATGGAATTTGGTGGGTTTTTTCAGTCTTCTGAGGTGACAATACTGCCCCAGTACCTTGATTCCCACCATTGCAGTCCTCTATTTTCTGGATTCTTTTTACACAGAGAAATACTTAAATACAATAGATAGTTAATTGAAAATAACGAAATACTACTACACACATTTTAAAACATATTTTTATTTTTTATATGCTTTTATAAAAGAAAATTATCGATTATTCTCCCGCTGGAGAGTATTGTTGAGAAAATTCTCCAAAAGATTATTACCTAGAATTTTACATCTCTAGTTAAAACAATACATGTACAGTTGGGAACAAATTGAGCTGAATTTAATATTGTTTTATTGAAACTATCAGTAGCGCACAGCCATTCTTTCAATTCGGAAGGGTCCCAGTTAAATATTAGGATCCCCACTTAACTAAACTGTTCAATTAACGGTTTACTGAATCATGAATTCGACGCATCTAGATTGAAGTCTCGTGTCTGGAAACAAGAGCTTCCATTTTGAACAGCTCAAATCAAAATCCTTCCTCAGATTTGAGTAATAAAAGGATTTCCAATTCTTATCCTTGAGCAAAAGCTTTGGTGATTCAGTCGAACGACGAAATTAACAAGAAACTAGAGTGTTCTTTGTGTGCTTACGAGTCATTCATTCAATTTTATGCCGTCTTACAAGGGCCTTGTTTTTCTGATAATAAATCCCTAATAAAGGTTTGATCATTCTGAAAAAAAAATTTGGATGAACTGCTTACACGTTTATAAAACCAAATGCCTGTATGCGTTCCAATGCAGGATTTGTTCGAGGTCTCCTCAAACGTTATTAAACTGACGAAATAAAAAATAAAAAAAATTATCAGCCTACTTCTCAACCTTCATATTCTAATTCTCAAGTTGTTGATACATCTGCGACGCCATAGAAACTAAACACACCGAGAGAAATGAAAAACAAGAAAGGACCAAGGGGTCAAATGAAGTTACATTCATTTTAAATGAAAGTAGAAAACTATAGCGCGCTCGCTTTTATGTACTTGTAATGATTATTTTGGAAGTTAGGTATGGTAATAGGCATATAATTAGGTCAATTATTGATAGCGCGAACACTATTAGTATTTTGACTAAAAGAGTAACAGAGGCTACAATTAAACAAAGAAAAAATTTGTTCTTCAGTGAGTGGTCTAAACAACTCAGTTCATAGTTTGACTCACAAAGCGAGCGCGTTTGAATCTAATGCAAATCGAACTTTTAGAGAGCCGATCGAGCTGTATCTAAATAACATTGTTGATTTTACGCCGTCTTCTGAGAAAAACATTTCAGATTTGGAACTGTCAGACTTTGTGAAATTGCGTAGCAGATCCTAACCCTTTCGTTCCTTCATCGTGTGATTGTGTTCTTTCACCCCAATGGGTGATACAAATTCTTAAGAATGACATTTAAAATCTATCATCTCTTTTTCAGAGACTCTATTTTCGGTTACATTGCTTCTGGTACGGGGTAGGGATGCGATATCGACAACAAAACATCGATGTTCAAAATTAAAACATCGATGTTGATAATACGTCGCCCCAAAACCATCGATGTTTTTTGTATTTAAACTCCCCCCCCCCATTTCTTAAAACTAGTTTAGTAACCTCAAACATTAATGTTCGCCGGGGGGGGGGGATTCAATTTATCCTTTGCTGTCTTCATTATATTATAACTAAGATTTTTTTTAACTGTCGAAACAAATAGAACGTTTAACAAATATTTTATTTTCAAATTGAATAGTATAAAAGAAAATAATATTTACAACAATTTGACATAGGTACTACTAACGATAAGTATAATTAGGGTAGGTACATAACAATAATTATTGCTAGTTATTATTAATTATATATGAACTTACGGAGGGAAAACATAAACTTATTTTTTTATTTTACTGTAAATAAAAAATATTGGGGCCTATAATTAATATATGCCCCAATGTGTGTTATTTACAGTTTGTAAAAAAGAAGTTTGTTAACTTTCTCCACCTTAAGCCGACTTCTTTTTTTACTAACTGTCCCACCAGTTATGGAAGAAGCTCTTTCTGATGGGACGGCTGTCGCCATCCCTAACAAATACTTAGTTGCACGGTTATTTTTTTAATTTTTACAATGGTACTTTTTTCATTCAAAAATTGGATTCGGATTGGTTGCTGGTTGCCATTTGTCTCGTTGCTAGTGGCACCGTTCCCACTTTTACCCTCGTCCTTTTCGGACCCTTCACCCTTGACCACTTTGGTCTAACAGTATGTTCAATTTACTGACTATAAAAATTATGCTACTTGGTTATTTTTATAATTTTTATAATGGTACTTTTTTAATTTAAAAATAAAACATCGATAACGTAAAAACATCGATGGTAATTAAATCGATGTTTTTTTTAATAAAACATCGATGTTTACAAAACATCGACATCGATGTCGAATACCTAGTACGGGGAACGAACGTTGTTCATCGAATGATGAACACTGCTTACCTCATTCAAGATTCTGAAGCTTTGAATGATAATTTGAATCACTTCTTCAGGTTGGAATCGCTTGGAATCAGGGATGGCCCAAGCCTTTTTGAGGACGATCGGGCAAAGGGAATCTTCAATAAGACTGTCGAATTCAAAAACTATCGATACTTCATGACTAGGGCAACTTTTTTGTTGCAGTAAAAATGGGACAAGTTGCATTTATCATTCACTAAAGTTGCATTTATTTTTGATACACTAAATTATAAAATAAATTATTCGTAAAACATGAACAAAAATTCAAAATATATATGGACAATTTTAGTCGTGTACAACAGTATTATAATACATACTGAAATACAGAAGAACGTTGAGTGGCCGATCCTTCTTTAACATTGAAAACCTGCTCCAGCCGCAGCATATAATGTGCTATATTGGATAGCAGAAGCGACAAATCCTTTCGCTCAACATTCAGAGATTTTAAAACTTCATATCTACAAGGCGAACAACATATTTATGATCGACACTCACCTCGCAAACTCTTCAGTCGATTACGCAAGTTTCCTCTGCATTATCAATAGTGCCAACCAATGTATTAAAGTACATCTTGTCATTTATTTCACTTTCGTCTGTTAAGACGAACAACTTCTTTCCATTAACTTCTTGTTTGATCCGTAATACTTCGGCGTTCGCAAGATCAGATACACGTGATCGAAGAGTTGGTTCAGAGGGCAAAAAATAAAATAGTATTCATATAAATTAATTTTAAGCTAAATTTTAAAATAGTTGCAGGTGGGTTGCATTTGTGCAGAAAGTTGCATTTATGTTGCGGTTATAACTCACAATATACCCCATGTAGGAGGAATTTTGGTTTTAATACTTTACATGCAGCGTAGAACGTGTGAAAAAAAGTTGCATTTGTTGCAAAAAGTTGCCCTATTCATGACCTTTTCGTGGAGAAGAGATTTTAGGTAAATAAAACAATTTTTCTGTAGCATACCAGTGCTTCCGAGGTACTTAGATAAGATTGCAGCGGAAACCCGAAATGAAGATCAAGTATCAAGAAATAATAGATGACTACGAAACGCATGGAATTATTGAAAAAATTGATGATCCGGACTTAAAACCTAAGAATCCGGTTTATTACATTCCTTATCACGCAGTTCTTTATAAAAGATAGTTCAACAACTCCAACGAGAGACTGGTTTTCGAACGCAAACTCACATGAACCTGGTCAATTATCATTAACTGACTGTCTTTGGACTGGCCCAAACCTGAATCCTAATATCTTTGACATTCTGGTGAATTTCAGGACAAAGTGGCATTCTCGTCAGATTTTGCCAAAGCCTTTCTCCAGATAACTCTTGCAGAAAATCAAAGGGACGTAGTTCGCTTCTTGTGTCCCTACGACCATTTTTCGAACCATAGGTATCGAACCTCGGGTATCTTCAAATTTACCCTAGTTTTATTATCACTAAATCCGAAGCTGTAAATGCCATTTTTGAGGGTGAAGACGATTTTGGGGAGGTGGAAACCGCTCCCACAGTAGATAACAAATGACATTTGTAAATACTGTAAATAACCTTAATGTGTCAGATTTTTGTTCTCAAATGTATGAACTTAGAAGAATTATTTTAAGGCATAAGTTATTTTTTACTCGTAATGTTCAACCAGCTGAGGTAGGAACTCACAAAATCGAGATTATACCTAATGCAGTTCGTTGAAAACCGCATTGTTACAGTGTTCCGATTGCATATAGAAAGGAGGTAGATAGACAAATTCAGGAATTAATAGACCTAGATTTGATCGAACCGCCTGAATCAGAAATAGCTCACCCAATTGTATGTGTTGCGAAAAAGGTTGCTACAGTCCGAATGTGTATTGATTTCCGGGCATTAAATGCTGTTACCAAGGTACCAGTATTTCCGATGAAGGATATGCAGGAGTTAATTTTTGTGGCTGGGGCAGCACATTGGCTGACAAGTCTAGATCTTTTGAAGGGGTATTGGCAAATCAAAATGGATGAGTCAAGCAAGTCTTTGACCGCATTCACCTCTCACAATGGGATTATCAGTGGAAAACTATACCTTTTGGTTTGTCAGGAGCCCCAGAAACATTTCGGAGAGAAATGAACCGGACACTTAAATCACATAATGAGTATGCACAAGCGTACATGGACGAAGTCGTGATTTTCTCAAAGACTTTTAAAGAACATTTAAAACAAATAGAGTTAGTGTTAATTGATCTAGAGAAATTAGGTTTTTCCGTTCGCATTGACAAATGCACATTTGCGGCTAAAAAGATCAAATATTTGGGTCATACGATAGTAGGGGACAAACATGCACCCGACAAAGATAAAATTTCAATCATTAAAAATTAGCGAGACCCACCAATAAGAAGGAGGTTCGGTCAGTGTTGACGGGATTTTACCGCACTTATATTCCTAATTATGTAGAAGTGTCAACTCCACTCACTGAGTTAACCAAGATAAAGGGTCCGAAAAATTGTCCCTTGGGAATAGTCGAACAAGCGTTCGATAAACTAAAAGAAATTTTATGTGAAGTAACTATTTAAGCTACTCATGATAGTAATTTACCAATCCTGGTCCATTGTGACGCTTCCAATTTCGCTGTTGGTAGTTGTCTAACTCAAGTAGCCTCTGAAGGCAAATACCGACCTATTGCGTTTGCCAGTCAAAAGCTTTCTCCAACGCAGAGAAACTGGTCGAGTATTGAAAGAAAGCTTGGGCAGTACTTTTTGGTTTGAATAAGTTCGGCAAATGGATTTATGGGGCTAAGGTGAAGATAATCACCCATCAAAACCCATTAAAGTACCTAAACGAAACCACCCCAAGAGTCCCAAGTTGACAAGATGGGCCTTAGCACTACAAAGGTTTAACCATTTTATAACTCATAGACCAGGTTTCCAACACCGGAATGTAGATGCTCTGTCTCGTCTTGAGCAGGAGTCAGTATGAAATTGGAAACAGTTACCAATTGCTCACTTCTACACTTAAAACATTCCAAGGACTTTTTAGTGTGGACATTTTAGTTTGTTTCCGTTACAGCTGAATTTTAATCCAATCGATTTATTTCTAGTATTATTGTGTAATTATATATGCGTGTAATAGTCTTCTTATAATTGTGAAATCAGCCACAGAAGGCGTAATTTCATTCTTGGTTGGGGCGTGTCAGGAAGCTGTCGCCAACTGGAGAAATTGGCGAGTGACAAACGCGACAACCCGAGGAGAAGGGTTGCCAGGAGAAAAAAGGAAGGGGATCTTGACAAAGACGGGCAGGAAGAAACCGATTGCATTTTCTTCGGGATTAAGTTACCAGACAGTGATTTCTGGTGATGTTGTTACATGTTTTGTATTGTGTCCCTTTTTCAAGTAAATTAATATCTTGGGACCTGAAAACTACTGGCTTGATTGCATTCACATGGAAGCAACAGAAACAACCCATTTAACAACATACATAGCAGTTTACATATCAGTCAGTAGCAAATAACAATCAGTAAATGAAATTTAAAAAACTAAGAAACCAAAATTTTTTATTGGGATATTTGGGCTTGATGACAAATGTTTTCAATATCTAGTCTTTTGTGTGTGAGCATTAGCTACACTCATTTCCTCTTCTATATTTGTCAGCCTTCCACATTTCCTTGGCTTAATATTCATTAATGTATGTTGAAACCAAACCGCTAAGTACGATGTTGAAAATTGTAATAAAATTTTAATCGCTTTGCAGAAATAGTTTTAAACTAGACTTGAACAGAAATCCAAAATTCTTCAACTGCTATTTCGGAAAATTTCATTTTGAGAGTACGATCTGTTGACAACCTAATGTGAATTAGTCCTCTTGCAACAAAAACTCGTAACTTGATGTGTTGACTGCACAAAATGGATTTCGTATACAAAAATATTTTTCGATATTCAATGCGGGAAAGTATTTCGAAACTTTTTCTTCTAATAATGCTAAATCGTGTGTTATAATAGGAATTATTTCACTGATATTATTTTGGACTGAAGGAAACATGTATACTGTCCTTTTTTGAACTGTGCGCGTTCTCCAGTGATATTTTTTTAATGCTGACAGTTTGTCAGTGAATGTTAGAATGCTTTCTTTTTTTTATGTTGTATACCGGTATTCACGTTAATTAAATGATTAAAGATGTCAGCTAATGTGCCGTTTCAATACACCAAATATTGTTTGTAAAAAAGTTTTAAAGATATCGTTCCCTTCGTTTTTTTTACCATATTTACAATTTGGTCTAATACGGATTTTATGTCGTAGGTAATGTTTTTGAGACAAGTGATCACAATGGTGTAAAAACAGTGTGTAGATATATTAGGATCCTTCTTTGCAAAAGTAATAAATTCTATAGTAGAACCAACCATTGAAGGAACACTATCGGTACAGATTCCTAAACATTGGTCTTATGTTATGTTAAATTCATCTAAATAGGACGAAATGGAGTAAAAAATATTATGTCCATTTGTGCGGTATGTTATGTGCAGCATAAAAATTGATTCACTGTTTGGTTTTCATCAATGAAACGAACAAATCCTAGTACGTGAGCTTAACCGCTGATGTCAATGGACTCGTCAATTTGAAAAGCTAAGTATTGTTCTGAAAGCTTATTAGTAACTGTTTTCAAAATATCATCCGATATATATATATATATATATAATTTCATTTTTTATTGTGTCGTCCGAATAAGGAACTTTCATAATTTTTTTTTCTTGCATCACCAAATTTAATTTGAACTATTTCAAAACATGCTGGTAAAATCAGACGCTCTGCTATGGTGTGTGGTTTTAAAGTTTTAGCAATTATTCTCGCAACTTTACATGATATAATTTGTACTTTGTTAGAAATTGTTATTGTTTTTTTAAAGTTTTTTCGCTTGACTTATTTGATTATTCAACAATCTTTGAAAATAATTATTGTCTTTGGACTGGAGATTGGCGTGTTTAGATGTAAACGCCGTTTTAATTTTTCTGGTACCATTGCACTATTTCAAAGCTTTGCCTCACAAGTTACGCAAAGGTAAATTTGACATTGATTTTCGTCAATATAAATGAAACCGAAATCTAAATAATCATTAAATATTGTTTATTGACAATTTTTTTATTTGTTCCCCATATTACGAGTATCTTTATAAATAATGCTTGTACTTGCACTAGCACTATTAGCTCTAGAAACATAATTTCGTCTTAGAAATTTGTCCATTTTGCCGTTTCTAACAATTATTTTTAATTATAGAAGGTAAGAACTATTTTATTATTATTTGCTCACTCACGGAAAAAATTTTGCTTTTTCAACTTTAATAAACCCTAAACTAATAGCCGCATCGGAAAAAGATCTTCACAATTGTCCAGGGAATACGACGAAGAACAAACCATGTTAATTTCGTATTTTTCTGATCCGTACTTTCTCGGGAAACCGTCTAAGAATCGAGCTAGCTTAACAACACAGTTTTCAATCCTGCGGCGGTAACTTTTTTTTTAATATAGAGAGACATTTTATATAGGCATTAAATACACGTTAACTATTTTTGTTTGATGTGTGTGTATATTATATTTATTTTATCTTCTACATTTTTGAAGAAGGTTTTTGTGGTGGTTGTTATGTGCATTTACTAGCTGAGCAATTTTTTGTACCGTGATTATAAAATAAATTTCATTAAACATGATGCTTGAGTTGGCACTATTTATAATAACCTCACTGGCACAATGTTTTAAATAATTTGGTTTTCTTTACAATTTCAAATAGGTTTTTGTGTTTTATATTCTTATAATAGAATATTGTATATGTTTATAATAAATGGAGCGTTTGTGGTCACAGGTTTGAATTACATTTCTCAATTCATGCTTGCAGAAAAATTAAAAGCCTTTTGATGTGCGTCTATTTTATAATAACATAACAATGGAACTGAGCCGTTAATTTGTTATTGAAAATTTGAAATGGAATTCGCATAGCATTTTGATTCTCCCATTAAATTTTTAAAAGTATTTTGGAGCCTAAAATTCTTATTATTTTTATTTCCAGTAGCCTTTTTTAAAGAGAACGATATTTTATGAAGTACCTCTTGTGAAACAGATGAAGTGCCTTGTGTGATATTTGAAATTTATATTGAAAACATGTTTTCAATCTATCTAATTCTCGTATTCCGAGAAACTTAAGATTGATCTAATGAATATATGGTTAACAGTGTAAGAGACTGAACCTCGGTTTGAGTGGTGGGCCCTTAAGGCTAGAAGACTCGTCGACCCCTCCAAAAGAGTGATTGAAAAAATTCACAAAAATACAGTTAATATTGGTAGTGAGATAAATATAATAGTTTCAACAAAATGGTTTAAACAAGCATGTCTAACTCGCGGGCCGTATGCGGCCCACAACGAATATCTTTGCAGTCTAGCAAACATATCAGTATTTAACAAAATTTTACAATTCGCCACACAATGAGCAATTACTCATCGCGTCGTATTGAATCAACGCATCAATTCCCCATCAATAGCAGCAGGTATTTTAGCAGTCGATAATAAAATAATACCTACCATTCTATTAGTCTTTTAATGCCTTGCTTGGTGTGCCTAACAGTAAATATTTCACTTTCAGTGAACAAGAAAAAATATGTTTATTTTCATTTTGATTAGTAATTTGTGCAGTTATTCTGTGTCTGCTAAGTTAATGTTCAAGAAAAAAAATAGAAATCTTTTAAAAAAGTTTTATTATTTTGTGTTAACGAGATTATTTCCATGTTTGGAAGTACTTATGGGTGCGAGCAATTATTTTCACTTATGAAAGGAAATAAGTCTCTATCCTGTCAGATCCAAAGTTACTGACATTCGCCTTGGGTCAGTTTTTAAAGTAATCATTGCGAACAAGATATTCCCCGAAGTAGGAAAGATGGTAGCAGAGAAGGGTCCAAGTGTTTTCAAATAAATTTACTTTTCCATAAAAATTGAAGTTTTTGTGCGGCACAAGTAAACTTAGACCTTGTTTTATTTGGCCCATGTTAGCATTTGAGTTTGACATGCGTGGCTTAGAATAAGTAATACTACATGGTATCAAAAGTTTTTCTTAAAGATAGAAAGCCACCGATTTAATGGATGTTATCAGCAACGGGAAAATGTTGCAAACGCTAAATACAACATGTAATCTCAAACAAACGGTATTTTTTTATTTCAAGTAAATGAAACACTTTGTTGAGTCTAAAGACATTTGAGTCTAAGAACGATAATTGGGTTATAAAAAGAATCATCTGGACAAAGATTGATTTAGATGGAGGCAAATTAGATACCTCGATGTAGCTATTCCGCAAGAAGTGGTCGGTGTGAGACGCTTATTGCTTTAAAGGAGACAAAGATTGATTTGGATGAAGGCAACTCGATGTTCTGCTCTGTTGTGTCACACCGACTCTTATTTGCATCACTGCCGGCGTGAGACACTTATTAGTTTAAAAGAGACTGCTCATACTGCATGATATACATTAGTAGACTGGTTCTGTAAACACAGTCAAGGAAGAAGCGTGGCTCAATCAACACTTCCTTAAGTTAAATACGAAGCTATAATACAGGGGTGGTCAGCTACACTACCTTTGGAAGCCATGTGTCAGGAAGGAATATTTGAAAGAGCCATTTATTTATCTTTGATAACAAAACAGTGAGAAATTGAAAATTAGTTCAATTTTTTAAAGCTTTTTCCCACAGATCCGCCTTTTCCGGTCAGCCTGATTCGTAGCTGAAACAAACTGCGTTGCTTTCTTAGCTGAGACAACTTTTGACTAAAAGCAAAATATTCAGCATAACAAATGTGTGAAAAACATCACAATATCGCTTTGCCGACTGATCGTTGGTTTAACAACGTAAGTCGCACGAGTCTCGCACGTAACAAAGCTCACAATTATAGTTTTGTAATATCTGTTGCTTGCTGTTTCCGGAACAAAAATATTCTAAAACCAAAGAGTGTGAGTTGAGACTTATCTCAATTTTCGGTACTTCGTATTGTCGTGAGTCCTAGTATTCAACATTTAAATTTATTAAAAATAAGCATCGGTCTGTTTTAACTGATCAGCATTTAACTAATAACTGAGCTTGTTTGAACTACCCTAAAGTCATCAACTAAACTTTCGGCAGCTAACTGCTAGTCCGGACAATATTCGTAAAGCATCCACAAAGCACAAATCTAATTTTTACAGATTTACTTTTCAAAATTGTTGGATAGAATCAGAGCAATATTATTTTGAATTACATTTTTATTTTTGAATTACATTTTTATTTTTTAATTACATTTTTATTTTTAATTACATTTTTATTTTTTAATTACATTTCTATTTTTGTTTTTGAATAACGTTGTAACTTTTATGTTTTTGAATAACGTTGTAACAATAAATGAAATAAAATCATTACTGTTGAACATTGATCAGTATTAGTTAGCCATATTTCTCATACATACATTTTATTTGCATAAAAGCCACACCACTCGCCTGAGAGAGCCGCGCTATAGCCACCCCTGCTTTAGTAAATCAATTAACATTTCCTTCCACCTTCGTATAGGATGTGTTGGGTAAGCAGGGACATTTTTATAGTTAGAACCGGACAAGAATTTGTGGTTAAAAGCACAAAAAATACAGTATTCATGCGAACACATACAAGTTCAATCAAGTGTAAAGTGACCAGACGTCTCAAATTTACCAGAACAAGCCCTTCATGCATCTATTCTGATGTTTCCCTCAATTCAATAAATGTGTCCTGATTAATAGAATAAGTCCCATTCGCCTAAATAGCACGTTGTGTTGCTCCAGTGCTACTAAAATTCGACTACCAACCAACCCATTTCCCAAAAATTACTCGCTGATGAACTATTAAGATGACTTCAAGGCACAACAGAAAAAAAAATGTGAATTTACATTGTAACTTTAAAATCGCGTCAGTTGTCTACACTCTTTCTACTAAGGCAGCTCCCTCGGGCACCCTAGTTCATTTGTTTGCCTTGTAACTACTTTTCCCAAACAAGAGTCGGCACCTGTTTGTTGGTTTTTGTCATCCCGATATCTTCTCTTTGAACTGCAGTCACCTCACTCAAGCGCTGTTGTACATGTTAAAAAAAAGTTCGCTGAGAAAGAATTGATGGATCTCTGCAGGTAATACTGGACATAATAAAATTTGAACAATCAACAAAATGACTCTCCATGCTGGAAAAACGTTGTCTAAATACTTAATTTCTCAATAAACAGGAAATCATTCGCCTCTGCTTAAGAACTAGTGATTGTGACACTCTAGATACGAATAAAATTTGCTAGTGGAGTCAGAACATAGTCCACTGCAACACTTGCAAGAATCAAAATGTTATATTGACAAACTGTGCAAAAGTAAATCCCTGAATCCAACTTGGTGTCGTGAAAACTACGAAATCTTCATTTCACCTCCTTCACCATGAAATTGATTCCTTTTAATTAAAAAGATCACTCAAACAAGCAATACATAATTTACAAGTCAGTTCTCAAAATAACCTTTTCAACAGAAAAGCTGTTTTGTTCCATTACTGTTGTTCCATTGCTAATATATTCCAAACAATTTCCTTATTTACTGATCAAAATGGGATTCTTGCATTAAAAATAGCCGATGAAGAAAAGTATCCAATAAATTTGTTAATTAACGTATTTAAGCTTATATACTATTCAAAAATACTCAAATAAATGTACACTAAAACACCAAATAAAATGGAGCGCCTTTTTAAAAGGCTTATACCTGCCTGTAATTTTGATTGGTTTCTTGATTTGGTTTGACTTGGATATAATTTGTGAAACCGATCTGGAGCCTGATGCCGATACACAAACCAAATGCACATTTCCGTGAGTAGTTCATAGGAACAGGAACTGAAATAGAAAAATTGTCAACGGGTTCTGTTTGTAGGAGATTCAGGATATATATTTTTGCGCGTGCTCCACTCGTATAATGAACCACATCTTATGCAAAACAGAAAATGGTAATTTGATGATTCAAATAAATGTATGCATCTATATCTTCCGAGAAAAATGCCAACTAAAAACTGTTTATAAAAAGCTAAATCTGTCAGAGTATTGGAGACAGTAGGTACTCGTACTGTCCAAAATATGAATTTCAACCCACCAAGAACTTACATTTGAACAAGTCTATGAATAATTTTTTTCATTATATTTCCTGATTAAGATATTCTTGTAAAAGGGTACTTATGACCCGAGACAAAGGTCAGGAGTCCTGTAGTTCCGTGAGAAGAGAAATGATAGCAAACAGTACTTAGTAGATCTTTCACATTAATATATTCAAGTCTTATGAAAGTTGATGTATTTAATTTCCTACAAATTTCAGCTTTATTAAAACAAAATTCGTCGATGTTCTTGGTGCCAGTTAAATGAATATGATTCAAGTGAAGAGAACCTCCATTGGTCAGCATAAATCATGAGAACTATCGAGTGCGTTCGGTTTGTTATGGTTTTAAAGTATAAACAAAAACTGTCTGATTCATCGTTTTGATTGTTGGAATCCTTGCATTCGATATATGTGCTTGCCTCGTGGGTTTTTAAGCTGGAAATTTTAAGTTAGCTGTGCCTGTACACCTCGTACTTAATAAGTTAATGTCGCCACAAAAAATAGGCATAATTCCTAAGCATTGTGTGGCTATAAGAACTATGAATCTTGTGTTAATTTTTAGAATTATTTCTATGCAGAAGAAAAACTTAAACTTATTTTGAGATTTTAATATTTATTTCCTACAGTTTAAAAATACTGCTTTTGTTTGACAAAAGCTGAAAGATTTGTCTTGCAGAAGAGATTTCGAGACTCTTTTATTTCTATCCAAAACAGAAACGTTTTAACATAATGAAGATTATTTTTTTCTTTCCGAAAATGTACTTGGGATATAATAAAGAAAAGTAAGTGATATCAGAAGTAATTTGATATTGAAAAGAAGTTTTTCTGGACAAAGGCCAGGGCACTCACATAGGGGGTCGCCTATACCATTTTACCTGTTCACGAGGAAGGTCCCGGTAATTTTGTTAAAAGGTTATTGTACTTATTGAACAATCTGTTTTTGTTTGAAAGTTAAATATTTTTTGCAACGGTAAAATTGTACAATACGCAAAGGAAAAGATAAATAGTATACTATTGCCTGGTGCATTTAACATGGCACTAGGGCAGGAGAAAAGATGTATGGAACCCGAAAGGTGCTTTTAGACCTCTCGAGAAAATTTCTTAAATTCATGCCGATTTAAGTATATAAAGAAGTGTATTCAGAGCAGTCCACCTCTTCTGCTCTGTTGGTACCAGTACCAGACTATATAAAGGGACCCCTTAAGAAATGGAGAAAAAATGCATTTCAAAAACTCCATTGTAAACGAACAAATTTTCTCCGAATATTTTTTATACAGCTTTATATGATAAAACAATGGGAAAAGTATTACATTTTCGTCTTAGAAAAGAGACTACACGCTACAGTTAAAATAAAACATTTACACTCAATGTCTTTATGTGTAACTTTAAAATCGGAATATACCGAACTAGGGGGCTTGCCCCCTGCTCGCTAACGCTCGCCAACCCCCGGAGGATTGCTTCGCAATCCTCATTGGTTCGCTGCGCGAACCTATACTCGCTTCGCTCGCCTCAATGAAGACGTGTCCTAGCAGAAGAGATTGTTTACAAAATATGTTACCAAAAAAATGTTTTTCAAATCTAAATTTGCTGTATTACAGAAAAATTATATACAGTATCTCTAAAATCAGAATTCAAATGAAAACTTTGTGCAAAATTTGACTCGAAATGTGAGCGTTGCTTTGGAAATTGAATACCCAGCATGTTGTTTGTGTGTACATTTTCCCAGCACTCAAACGACCCACACTTTTTCATTGAGTTTGTTGCCGAAAGTTGTAGTGCAAGCGTCTTGTTGAACTATAATTGTTGGCCCTGAAAAAGAGCGTTTTTTAAATGGCCCTGATAAGATCCTCCGCTTTCTTTGATTTCTATTATAAACTAACTGCAACAGCTCATTAAAATTTCCTTTTTTTTTCCAATAAAATTTCATCCGATAACGCTATAAATTCAATCGATGCGCGAGATTTCGCGATAAACAAACAATCGTACAGTGTTGCCAAAACGCGATTACAAATAACGTCTTTTTTGAGTGCCACGTAAGAGAATTATATATATAGATTGTGTGAGATGCAAGAAAAGAAACTACTAAAATATCTGAGAGTGGAGGCCATATAATTATAAAATACTAGTTGGTCCACAAAAGAGTCTCGAATAGGATAAAAGGCGAGTAATTAACAAACTTAATCACTGAACACAAAATAACCGATGTACGTTTACATCAAAAAAACATAGTTGATACATTTTTTTCATCTTATTTATGATTATCTAACTCTGATATAAATATGCATGATTGCAAAAGCAGAGAAGTAAATGGGTGTGCACGGTAAAATTTAAAAATACATTTTTGGATTGAATTTGGTGGTCCACTGACCCCTTTATAGTTTGTCTTTTAATTGAAAGAATGTTAAAACAACGTGTCCAAACTTACAACACTCTTCTGGGGTTTTTCCTGTGAGACCAGGAGCGTGAAATTTCCGATTTACCCACTACCCTATCTATCAAGCTCTTTGGAGTGTGCGCCGACCAACCGGTATAGTGGTTAAGGTGTTAGCCTCTAGATCGGAAGGTTCCTGGTTCGAATACGGGTGCGGGCATGGATGTTTGTAAACGTATGGTGTAGAGGCGGCTGGTGCACCTTAAATCTGTCGTGGCCGAAAGTCCTCACGTTGGGTTGGCGTGGAAGTTTGGAGAGTGGGGTGCCAGCTCAGGTGTTGCTTCGTCATCTGACCGTGGTTCAAAATTACGAGGTGTTGTCCTCGAATCTTTCCCTTAAGGGACTGATTCCGGACCGTCGTCAATAGCCCGTTGTGTTGCTCTAGTACGACGTTAACTAAAAATTACCATTACCATTACTTTGGAGTGTGCCTAGATACTCAGTTTGTTTCGGGTCTTTTTTTAAACTAACAGGAGATCCCCGGTGAGGTGTTTTATTTAATCTTACACGCTTTACTCTAATCTTTCTTTTTTTTCTTTCTTACGCACGTTATAGTGCGTAAAAAAAAGTAGGATAAAAGTCCACTAAGTAGAATAGGATACTAGGCGAGTAATTTAAAAACTTAATCACTGAACATAAAATGCCCGATGTATGGCGAAACCACGTTTACATCGAAAAAACATAGTTGATACATTGATTTCTTCTCTGATTTATCATTATCTAACTCTGATATAAAAATGCATGATCGCAAAAGTATCTGTATTCTTTCCTGTGAAACCAGGAGTGTAAAATTTCCGATTTACCCACTACCCTAACCATCAAGCTTTTTGGAGTGTGCCTTAACCCTCATTTAGTTTCGTGTCTTTTTTTAAACAAAAAGGAGATCTGTGAGGTGTTTTATTTAATCTCACACGCTTTACTTTACTTTTTCTTTTTTACTTTCTTACGCACGTTATAGTAATTCAATTTTTTAAATACGCATTAGGGTAGCTAAAAGGCTTAGGGTAACTAAAAAACGAAAATTTGAAATTTATGAATAGTACATTTTTAATGCTATTGTTTTATTGCATGACGTTGAAAAAAGCCACCTGTCAGACGGCTAACGGGGGGTTAATTGAGCCGAGTGACTTAGCCCTGAGAGGTTCATACGCATAATTCCATCTTACAACCTGCAGTCTTCCCTGTGTGACTTTTAATCCATTTGGACCTTGAGCTATGGAATCTTTCTAGAGGATTCTATTACAAGGAAGGGAGGTAAAAGAACCTTTTCAAAGGATTATATTCTAAGGAAAGCACACCAGCAAAATTATTCCAAAGAATCGTATTCCAGGGTAAGGATCAAAAGAATCATTCCAAAAGATTATATTCTAAGGAAGGGATCAATAGAATCTCTTTCAAAAGGTTGAAAGAATCCATAGATTCTTTTGACCAATATATGTGTTTATTTAGTCAGTGTGTAGTAAGTTACTGTGTTGTGGGATAAAAGCATTATACTATTCGGAAATTTCGCTACTCTCAGAAGATTTCCAGAGGTACTATGGTAATTAAAGCGAAATTCGATACCGGACGAAAGTTTTCTTTATCTTAGTATCTGTATACAAAATTTAATATCTTTAAAAGATCATAATGATACATTACATATGGTTCGGTTATTATCCTGTTTTTCATCTTACACAGTTGTGGTAATTTATTCATTCATATTTTATTAATTAACTTTTTCTCGTTTGATTGGTTTTAATTGCAAAGGGTTAGGAATTTTTTTTTTCAAATTAACATAATATGCATTAGTAGTTTGTTAAGAATGTGTATTGTGTATGATATATACAAAGCTTTATTATCTTTAGCTAAAAGGATCATTTAAATTTTGCCTCATATGTCTAAAATTTTTTGTTATGATTTATTATGTTTCATAGGGGATTCGAGACCAGCTCCTTATCCTGTTGCTTTATATTCATGTACTGGCAGAGAAATAATAAGCTTAGAGAGAGAAAGTAAGTTTTTTTTTTTTTAATTATACTACTTCTGATGCAAAGAAAATTAGATTGAGGATAGTTTTAAAATCATTCTTGTTCATACAGTTTTGAATCATGAAATATTACTTCTTAAATGTTTCCCGCTAGTAGTAGTAGTTTCTCTAATTTTTCTAATTTTATCGAGATCGGATACAAAGTATCTCACCTTATTTTTTATGACTCTGCAGCCTGGAGATAAGACTTGTAACCTGATCATGAACCTGACTGTGAACCTATCATGTAACCTATAACCCTACTAAAATTGTGATTGTTTCTAGATAGCGCACATATACTTGCACTTGTATTCTGGGTTCGTCGCATGTTGGTTTTCAGCTAAAATGATTGTTAGACAAGACATGCTGGATTGCGCGAATATTGAGCCAGATTTAATAACAAATGTACGATCGAAGATGAGTCTTGGGTCTTTGGAACTGCGGTTTTTCCTGAAACAAAAGCATTGTCATCCCACTGGAAACTGAGTCTTCTTTACAGCCAAAGGAGACACGGAAATCACCAAGTACTAAGACCTTCGAAACAATTTGTTTATGAAAACCAATCGTAACGCATCGCGAGTAAGTTTCGCAGAAACAAACTCAACAAACGTAGTTGACAAGATAGTGCAATTTTTCTGTGCACGCATCACACCACATAGAGTAGTTCTCGGCCAAATACGGCTATACACTGGTTCGGATGGGGGCATGCTGTTATATCCAAATAAATTTTGTTTATTCACTCCAATAATACTTTTTCAACTGAATATCCCCTTTGAAGACACTCAATAGAGAACTAATGGTACTCATTGATTGGTGACAGCTGATAAATATGTAACTTCTTTGTTCACTGAACAATAAGTGTCACTCACAAACATTCATCAGCAGCTTTATTTTGTACAAATGGGGCCGTCCATACATAGTGCATCGGTTTGGTTAATCTAATAAAGGAATCAAGTTTTTGTCACGAATTTTTTGGTGCGATTCAAACAAGTACACATGCTTTCCCTCACTTCCTTGTTCATTTTTGAGACCATAGTATTTGAGGAGGTAAATAAACTGAGCTTGAAAAATATGCTCTAAATCTCACATTAGAAAAATATTCGTCTTGTAAGATTCTTCTAATTATGAAATTTCAAGCAAAAGGATTTATACTCTTTGATTTTCTTGTAGAGCAAAATACCATAAGATATCTTTGGAATGTAGAACTAATTTAAAGTTTATTTAAGTAGAACACATCATGTAATCATTACGCAGTTGTGCTGCTTATTACTACTGTTACTTTGGCATCTGTAAAAATTTGGTATTTTAACTTCGCATTTTCAATCCTCCTATTAAATAATTTTGTGAGCCGCGGTAGCTCAGGCAGTAGAGCGTCGGGCTCGCATCAGAAGGGTTGTGGGTTCTGCCCTCGGCGGAGCCTGCAATTCTGATGATTACGAGATCGGCGCTTCGACCTGGCTAAAGACCGTCGTGTTCACTAATGGTGACTGGGACACGTTAAATAGGTCGTGGTCACAAAGTCCCCCATGTTCCCATACCAAATCAATACCTCTGGGGGTACCTGATCAGGGGGGGTATCGGCCTCTGATTGGGATCTAAATTACGATATGTGTGAGTGAATGGATGTATGAAAGGTGCCTTCCTGTAAAACGGATGTGCCATGTATGTCGAACAAAGTCGGACTTCCTCCCAATGGGGCTCAATAACATGGAAGGCGCACCCCCTCGCCTCTTGCCGTCTTCGACGGGCCTGGCACTCCTCTGGTCGGCCAGTGTAGGCATGAGAAACAACAACAACAAAATAATTTTGATAAGTTGTTTACCCTAAATTTTAAGTTTTATGGATTTGTATTATTACATTGAATTTGAAATGATATAACAATAGCAACCAACTATACAAAATTATTATAATTTAAAAAAATTCACTCTCTCTGTATATACTATGTGTGTGTTACATATAAATAAATATAAATTTATGCTGATTTCCCAATCTTTTGTCCCTTTACACCTACGTATTAATGTTAATATTCTATTCCAGACACTGCCTACAAATTGTTTGTCTAACATATTTAACAAGTTAAAACGTTTTTGAAAATTAATTTAAATCAAATAAATCCGACTTAATAAAGTAAAATCAGGATTTTTCTATACCCTGGTTTCTAATCGCAGTCTGTATGTGCATCTTCAGTGTCACCGTTAAGTTGTACGAGTATATCCCTAGAAATTAATGTTATAAAAAGGCAAGGTAAGGTATTACGATATTTCAATTTTTCTTTCGACATGATTCCATAGTTTATTATTTTATATTTTAAAGACTTGTTTTTTCGCTTTAGCTTGTTTAGAACCTAAATCATCATCCCCAATACTTGGTACGCCAAATATCTTCACATCATTTTCAGAACCAAACGGAACAGGTAATAAAGATTTTTGTTTTTGTGCTCTTGTCTGATTTAATATGTAACTTTTCGATCTGCCCCTCCCAATTAGTGATTTTTGAGATTAAGAAATTAAAGGAAGGGAAATGTTTCATTTGCCCCTATGCGAGTATATATCTTCACATTTCACAGGGCGTTAGAAACTATTGATCAGATAACTAAATACGAAGTCTGTGTGGAAAGTATTCAGCCATGTTATATGAAACAAGATACATCGCACTTATGGTATACCTAGTTTCCTTCTAAAGCTTTGGTTTCCTAAGAAAGTGGAGCCGTTATCTAACAGCCGTGATACGTCATGATGCCGCGGGCATAACTAGACGGCCGTCTAAACAAAAATCCAGAGGTGTCAACTTAGGCGGACAGAATACGTTGGAGAATGGTCAGCACAGACGGCTGTCGTGGTTTATTTTATTCGAGAAACAAAACAAAGTGTTTTTTTATTCTCTAGTTCAAAGTTTCTAACTTCGGGATCGTTGAAGGTAGAGTGAAAAGTTCAACAGATTTCAAATCAGCGTAAATTTCTACGCCAGATCGATATCAAAAACAGTTTTATTATTCAATTATTTACCATTTGATTATTTAATTATTTATTAAATAATTAATTATCTATTTAAAGAAAATCACATTTAAGGTATCGATCTGGTGTCACATTTTCCGCAGATTTCGAATCCGTTGAAATTTTTATTCTGTGTTTAACGATCCCGATTTTACAAAAACGAATTAATCAATGGCAGTCAAAAAAGTTTATTTATTTCGCTCCTCTTCGCTGGAATCGTTTGGAGCAGGAAATGAAATCTCGCCGCTACAAGAGAAAAAACGTTCCTCAACTGTTTGAGACCGCTATGACGACAGTCATGGAAATGGCGGCTCCGATCATTTTCGTTACGCTCACAAACAACGCTCTCTAGGAAACCAACACCACGTGTTAGTATAAACAACGTTTTAGTGACGTCACCCACCGATACATCACGGCCGCCAGATCACGGCTACGCTTTCTTAGGAAACCGGAGCTTAAGTAAGCACCTTGGAACCTCACACACTTCTCTCATCATCGCTTTCACGTTTCAAAACACTCTACAGAGCCCATTGTTGGAATAGCCATCAGCAAGCTCGTCGTGTTCTTCTGAATCTGAATCAGTCTGAAATCTCTTCCTTTTTGGATGTGATTTCCACTTTAGCAAAAGCCCGAAGTCGCAAAGCGCCGAATCTGGATTGTAGGGGGCTGAGATACCTATGTGGTTTGATATTTTCTCAAAAAGAAACTGTTTGAGACGTGATAAACAGGCGTGCTTATTGTCGTAATGAAACTGCAACTCACCAATTTCCCACAGCTGCAGGAGTTTTCTTCGTATTGCATCCCAGCCAGGCGAAGAACATCGATGTAGTACTTCTTATTAAGTGTCTGACCTAAAGTCACGTACTCGTCATGGACAACACTTTCACATTTGAAAAAGGATAGTCAACATGGTCTTGACGTTGCTTGCGACTTAATCTCGCCTTCTTCGGACGGGAAGAACTAGTCGTCTTCCATTGGGAAGACTTCTTAAGCATCTGAATAGCTTTTATGGGAGAAATGTTTAGTTTAACGCAAAATTTGTTGCAAATTCTCTGCTCTATTCGCTCGGTCATTGAGAATGCGACTGCCTCACAGAACATAAGCTTACTCAAGGGCGTCTGACTCATTGGCAACGGATTAGTCCAATGGGTTAGTGACTTTTCACATATGTATTACAAATCACTAATGCCTCACAAACTGTTTTCGTTATATTAACAATGGCTGGATACCTTCCGTATATACCCGTTTAGATTTTAGAGAATTAAATTAATATTGTTATATTTTCAAAACTGTTGAAATTTGCTTTTCATACTCTAATACATGAAGGTGAATAATTTTTTCATTTGTTAATGAAAATGGCATTCTGAAATGTACGGTTATCTATATACACCTTTCTTTGATGTCGTTTAGTTTTTTTACCAAATATAATCCAAATATAATTAATTAATATCAGTTAAAATACTTTGTTTTTAGGCTTTTGAAAAATTAGAATTCTCAAATGTTATGTTTATGTGTAATTTTGAACTTGCATATAATCAAATGTTCAATTTAAAAAAGATATTAGATTCAATATATTTTTGTATTTAAAAAATGAAACTGAGCGATCTACGTTGAGAAAAAATTCGTTCTCATTTCTAAGAACAACATCTGTTGCAAAGTCAGAATTCAAAATCGATAAATACGTCTATGACTTATTTTTGTGGAATACATTAAATAAGTAGAAGAATATGTTTATTTATTTAAAATATATAATTGTTTCACTCATGTTTTATAATATATTGATTTCAACTGTAATAACCTTCCTTTCAAACTACTTTAGAATCTATGTTATATTCTTGAAAGCAACTCACTTTTCCAAATTTCACCTTCAGAATAATATGATATCTATGCAAATTTTATAACTTTGATGACTAGTTACATGGACAGCAAACTAAATGGTATATAATTGCAAACAAAGTTTTTACTTAATTCCATTGATTGCATATGTTTAAATGTATATAATAACAGTAATGAAAATTTTGGCTGAATACAAATCCCATTATTCTACTAACCGGTTGATGGCTCTTTGAGTGGAGCAACACGTCCCCTATCATCAGGCCCAAAATCTTCTTGTTCATTTTGGTCCTGTGATGAAAACAATTTTGATCCACATCTTAAAGACCAAAATCCTTTTGTTGCTTCATTTTGATCCTGATGGTGGGGGACGTGTCCGCCAAAATACCCATCAACTAGTTTGTTTTTATTATCTTTATTGGTCGTTTTTTGAAGCCTTTATGCTACTGATTAGGGTAAACACATTCGTTTAATATAATTAAATAATGAATAAGCAAAAAAAATTTGTTTCACTGAGTAGAATTTTAAACTTCGTGAATCTTAAATATAAATTCTTCAGAAATCATTGCAATGATCTTAGTAATAAAACTTTTAATTTACCCGAAAAAGAAGAAAAGTAAAAAAAAAGTTCATTAAAAATATAAAATTATTTTGGTTTATGCATAGGCGATTTTTTTATTATTATCCGAATTTTAACTTTATGTTACCCTTTAGAAAATGAATGAATGATTATCATTTCTTAAGTAACCTATAAAAGTTTGTTCTGTCAATTTGCTGAAAATTAGAGTTAAGTTGGGCAATAACTCTGGTGGTTACTAAACTCAAAACTAGCTCTTGAGATCCCTTTTAGGTCCTAGGAGTCTATGAAATAGATTATAAAACCTGTTCATACCTAGTTCTGTTATTTTATTCGTTTAGTAGATCACGGATGTAAGAAAATTGTGCAGTTATAAAATATTGAAGATTAAAGATTTTTCTATTCAAGTATGGGACATGCCACCATGATTTGAGGATTCTTCAAAGCTAGCAACAGTCATATCAAATAAGTAGTTCGAATTATCACTACTTGAACGTGGTTCATGGACTTCATTCAAACTAAAGGGCTGTATTCTAATTACATTGTATGTGTTCTTGTTTCTCTAAAAACTGTTTCTCAAAATGCGAATTGAAAATTTCGAGTTGAAAATTTTTCTTACTTTTTTCGCTCTTTCACCTCCGATATTCTAGCAGTGATTTTCAGCTCCTGTGCCTCAAGAATGGCACTGACGTACCTCACTGATGGTTCAACGACTTAATGTTTATTTCATTTCAACGGTTTGATTTTGAACTTTTGGCAATTCAGTTCACAGCTTATTTCAATTAGTACCCGTATAAATAATATTGAGTATTTTTTTTATTAGGGCCGCGGTAGCCGGTTGGAAGAGTAACGGATTTGCAACCGGAGGGTTGCGAATTCGAATAAAAGACTGTCGTGTACAAAAGGGGATAGTGCACGTTACATCTGTTGTGGCCTCAAATGTTCTCACGTTGGTGTGGTGTGGAATTTTGGAGAGTGAGGTGCTATTTTAGGTGTTGCCTCGTTATCTGACCGTGGTTCAAAATTATGTGGATTTGTCCTCGGATCTTTCCCTTTGGGATTGATCCCGGACCGTCGCCAACAGCCCGTTGTTTTGCGCTAGTGTGATACGTTAACTACCTACCTATTTATTTTTTTATTACGAAGTATCATAAATGCATTGTAAAATAAAGGCTTTTTAAAAAGCGAATTTGGAGCTTAAAGGGTTGTAATTAATACTCTTTTTTGAAAGTCAAGCAAAATTATACCTTTTTTCCCAGGAATTCCTAAAAACTTATTTAGTTTGAATCTCAATATAATCTGTTCTTCATTATAAATTGTTAACTGCAATCAATTTAAAAATTTCTTTTTGTTATAAAAACATTTGAAGTGGGTGTTCTAATCATGCATTTCAACAATTTTTTTGTGAGATCCAAATTACAAATAAAACGGTCTATCACTCAGTGGTTTACATGACTTCAAAACTTTTTAAACGTGCTATTTGAAATCAAATTTACACATATATAATCAAAAATTACATATATATAAATATATTTATGTAACAGGTATATTTATTTCCAATATTGTGTACAAAAAAGTTCTTTTATATAACTAATAAATTAACTAAATAATATTTCCATCTTTGTTACTCGGAGAAAAGTTGTTTAGACTCCAATTTTTTTTCATTGTTTAAGGAAAGATATATATATATATATATATATATATATATATATATATATATATATATATATATATATATATATATATATATATATATATTTATATAAATTTAAATTCACAACACTTGGTAGAGTATAAAAACATGTTTTATTTTTTTTTCTTATTACACCTGTATAAAATCAGTAGATATAATATGCAATTCGGAGAACGAAAGAAATATCGTGAATGAAGTTCACAAATCTTGTGTAAATTAGGTTAAAGTACTTATTGCTTTTCAATACCCAGATTGTTCAGCCAACTCAGTGAGTGTAAGTGTATTTGAGAAGGGATTAGTATGAGTTTTATTAGGCCCCAAAACCGTCCGCAAGGACCAGCCAAGCTTGAGCGTTGAATTACTATACGTTCACATAAAACAAACAAGACAAAAATTAACAAGATATAGAAAACAGTTAAATGTCATAGACCGTCTAACTACTATTTGTTGCTTAAGATTTCTTTCGTATTACCAGGAATATTTATGATTGATGTCATTGTCCGCTACTGAAACTTACATCGTGGGTTTTTAAGTTTTCCTCTCTTAAATTCTTTTTTCGGTGTGTCGTTTTACCATTTTCTATTGTTTAGTTTTTCGATCTAATGTGCTAATTAAAGCTGTAATTGAACTAATAACTTATTCTAAAGTTTCTAAAATATAGAAGGCAGAATTTATTTTGAAGGAAAAGAAAACTTAAGATTTTGTAATCAGTGAGCTATCCCAAAGCATTGTGTGTGGATGTGTAGCACATGAAACTGAAAGGTAGTTTCACCATGTAACCAATAATTTAATCTACTCGTACATGCAACAAGAAAGAAGTGGACTGGTAGTTTGAAACAAAAATTAACAAGAGTTAAATAACAAGAGCAAGATACATCGAATGTGTAAAGCTTCGCTTTAGATTCATTCTCGATTGCCATTGAGTACTTCGTAGTTTTCAACATCATACTTTCCGAGTCCTGCCAGGCTTTGTTCTTATGACCTCATCTAAAAACATTTCCAAAGTTCGAAACTCCGCCAATGATTTTGATTTTTAAAATCATTAAGACGTGTGCTCTTTTTTGTTAACGAAATTAAATATTAAGTAATTATATTTTATGTTATCCCCTTAGACATCAAAGAATGTTTCATTGCACATGTCGTGGTAGTGTGAAACTTGCATTCATAATGTAATTTTTATAACTGCGTTTCACTCAGTTTATTCGACAATGAAATAAGAACTAATGATTATTAAGCACCGATCAAGAATTTTTTTTAGGGTAATTTACCGGTATTGAGAACTGTGACAATTTTTAAACCCTAGTAGCTACTAAATTGCAGTGTTAGATCTCTTATTCAATTCCAGGCTATGGAATCTTTCCGTCTCTTGTTCTGTGGTTTTACAATTTCTCTATTATAATCGAATTAAAAAATCTAGGCTAAAACGTAGACGAGTAAAAAACATCTTCCTGAAAGATCTGAAATTCACCCTATCCACTGTGTTTTGTTGGTAAATTATTCAGTTTCTGTGGCATTTGTGAAAGTTTTCCTGACAATTACGAAGTTTCTAACTTGAACCCCTTGCTGTAGGAAACTGTTCTGCACATGAAAAATACTTTATTTCAATACGGATATGGACTATAACCCCCACATAGGCTTCGGAATGAGATTTGTCTGACATTAATTTCATCTTCTTAGCTTGAATTTCCAAACATTCTATAGAGTTTCCTCTTTCACTCTGAACATTCATTTCAATAAAACGAAATTTACAGATCTACTGTACAACTTTGTCTTCAAAAACAGTCTTCTAAACAGGGATGTAGTGGAATCGGAATGCCGTTCCGGTGCTGCTTATTTTTTTACGAGAAATGAATCAGAAAACATTTTAAAATACTGCTCCATTCTGAAGATTTGAAAAGTTTGAAATCTGCATTTGCACATTTTATGAACCCATTTATTTGTGATATTATTGAAGACAGATTTCCAATTTCTGAAGTAATACTTGTTGAAAAATCGGCTGGGGAATTGGAGTTAGAAAATCCTAAATTAGAAATGAAAAAGGATTAGGCATTACAAATGCAGCACAAATTTACTTCTTTAATTGAATTTTGGAAACTCGTGCCAGAATGAAAATATCCCCACTTAAAGAAAGCTGCTTGCCGTCTAATTTCAATTTTTGGTACAACATATTGCTGTGAATCTTTGTACTGCACAATGTTCGTGAAGTCGAAATATTGTTCATTGTTGAGCAATTCAGCTGCGGAAAGCTTTAACAAATTTTACGCCTAATTTCAAAGATTTGACCAAAGGTCTTCGTTAGATGTTATACTTTTTATTAATACATTTTTATATTGTGTTTTATTTTTATTAATACATTTTTACATTGTATTTTATTTTTATTAATACATTTTTATATTATATTTTATTTTTATTATTAAAATTTTGAAATAATTATTTTGTATTTTCTTTCTTTTAATTATATTTTCTTATTTGTGTACTTTACATAGCACTTAAAGACTTGTACAGAATATGTAACCATATTAATTCAATTAAATTAAATTTGAATTTGTGTGTTTAATGCTATGTAACTATGGCGTGGCTCGTTATAATATACGAAAAACTGTAATGCGGCTTTCATTGACCTCATGCATGCCAACACCTGCACTAGACGATCGGTCTACCAAACAAGTCACTCTTAACAGTTTGGAAGTGCTTATAAATTCAGTAGGGATGGAAGGTAAAAGGCATTTCTTGTTGATGTTCTATGAGTCTGGTGCAAAAAAGATATTCGGCTACAGTAATCTCTATATTAAGTTCAGAAAATTATCATAATTTCAAAAATATCTGACCAGTGGATCTCACTTAAAAGCCTTTTGAATTCGGAACTTTATTTACTCGGTTATTTTACACTTTAATGGGGTGTCGATCATTATTCTATGAAATAACTAGTTGAACCATGGAATACAGGTGAGTTTTGCACTTTAACTGACTTGATAAGTTATTTCATGAAATAACTAGGTATTCTATGAAATAACGGATTTCATACTTTAACGATAACATATGCATTGAAAAGCTATCGACAAGTCATCTGTGAGAATCATTTATAAAGGTTGGTTCTGCAAAAGGTAAGGTAATTAATTAATATCGCATTGGAGCTGTTTCTGCAGAAGGATGTTTGAACAAAACATGACGGATTCCATCATCTCATGAATTTTTATGCGCTCTGGTAAGTTTCGCCCATAAATGTAAGTATAAAATAATTCATGAAATAAAATTACGATATGCGCAATCATGTAGTTCCAAAATTTAAGTTTTCACCAACATTTATTCTGTATCGAAAGTCCTTCAAAATATTATTTTTGCTCGGACCTGCATCCTAAATTTTCGAAAGCATCTTTGGCGTAATAGTTTTTGTACCTTTGATACAGTTTACTTCTCCAATACTTAAATTTATACCTAACATACTAACAATCTTACATACCACTCGACACTATTGAATTCTTCACAACTGTTTTAGTGTTCAGCATTTTTCTTTCTGATAGTTCTTCATAATATATGTTGTATTTATTATTATTATTTACCAGAGTGCTGAATTAACCTAAATGATGCCTATAAATGTTCATTCTTATGTTTGTCATCATTTCACTTAAAGGTACGTACAAACCACCGTCTCCTATTAATTTCAATTCTCCATATCCAACATTCCCTTTACGATCGGAAGTTACAGATACAGGTAAGCCATTAATTATTTCTTTTCATATTTCATGGATTTTTTATTGGTAAAAAATAATTGTTTGTTTTAAGTGATATTAATCTAAATGAAATTTTGATGGCACAAATAACAATACCTTATTTTTGAAATCTTTTATTTTGTTGATAAACGGCAAATATGAATTTTAAACTTATATTTTATACAGCTACGGCAATTTATTTCTTTTCTTTTAAAAATTATGGTGCTTCATCGAAGATTTTATTTTGTTTTGGCACTTCCAGTATCGGAGTTTCGTTCTTGTTAAATGTAATTTTTATTTTAAAAATATCATTTTTTGCCACCTGATATTGAATTTCTTAACCAGGATGTACATTTGGTGGGTTTTTTCTTCTGAAATACTCGAGGGGGCAATTGGAATTAATTAAAACCGAAAGATCCAAAAAATCATCGGAAGTTCAGAAAGATATAAAGCAAAATATGGTTAGTTATTATGTCATTTGATAAACATAAATGCCTTATATCATGTCGGGGGTGAATAAATGTGACCCTTTTTATAATAGTTGGGATGATTATAATACAAAATCATTGTTTTTTAAACTAAATTGAGAAAAGGAAAATGTCTTCCAATTACTTTCATTGCAATAGCGGAGTTACGTTACTTGCCACTAGGATGGTAGAAATGAATTTATATATTATAGCTTTATTAATACATTGCTGATGGTTTAGTTCGGATAAATGAACATTTTCCATACAGCTAAAGGAAAGGTATCACTTACTTTGCTCAATTTGCGCAAAAATTAAACAAGTATCACATGCTAGTTTTATTATGAAATAAAACTAGGATATTATTATCGGTTAATATTATTTAAGCTAAGATTTTTTCGGAGGTTAGACTTCACAATACTACAATGAGATACTTGAAATTCGAATGTTGACAAGCAAAAGAAAAACATTATTTCCTATATTTAATACCTGTACAAAACCTTCTGCGTGAAATGTATTTCGACATTATTTGAAAGAAGTATTCACATTGTTCCATATCTCAACAATTCCTCTTTAAGCAATATTTCCTATTTATTTTATACTCTAAACGAAATTATCTCTCCTCTATTTAAAAATCAGTTTTATTTTGTTTAGTGACAGTGTATTGTGCATTACAGATTAGTTTTAGATAACTGATTAAAAGTAGCTTGTGAGGACATGAAACTAAATACTATGGTGTTTAAATTTTATTTAGTTTTAAAAATTGTGATGTTAATAAGAGAAAAACACATTTGTATACATTGAGGAGTAAATAATATTCACGATGGTCTAGGCCAGGGGTAAGGAACATTTTCAGGTTGGAAAAGTTTCCCTCAACCACATTAATATAGTTGTCATCAAATAAGGTTGCAATAAAAAATATTCAATTAGATTTAATTTAAAAAAATGCACATTATTTTGTAACGATATAACTAATATATACGTAATAAATTTTTTTTTTAATTTAAACTATTTGTTAATTTTAAAGTCCTAAACTTTTAATGACTGTTTTGTCTGTTTTTTTTTCGTTGGAAAGCATTTGAATATTTGGTTGCAGCGTGGAGGTCCGCAGTTCCAGGTGATCCTCTAGGTGGGTATAGATACTTTGTGACCTTAAGGGACCTTAAAGAAGTCTTGATTTGGGTTAGGTAGGAAAATCTAGATTCGCAGCAATGAGAGGTTGAAAAACAATAAAACATTTTTCGGACATGTTGCCGAAGGCTTGGATATTCTTTTTTATTTTTCATTTTCTTTTAATTGGATCCTTTTTGTCATCAAACAATGACTTTAAGATGTCATCGACTAAGAGCTAAATCCATTACTTTCTTCACGTGCCTTGGGCTTTTTTACAGGATGGGATGTTAAGCAGACAGATTTAAAAAATACTGTCGAGCTGTGCAACTATTCAAATTCCAATTCAAACAGAAGCACAGTGTACCGTTGCCTTAAGCTGATGATTAACTGGGTTCTCCATCCAAAAAACTCTGGCCAGCGATTTGAGGGCGCCATTCAGGTGGGGGAGGTTATGAGGCCTTTTTAGAGACGTATTAGAGCTAAATCATAAGCTTGCAGTTGTCAATTTAGCCCTTATGGTTTATTAATGTTCTTACTGTGCTGGTCAATCAGGAAGGATTATTTCGTTGAAGCTTATTTTATTCTTTGGTATTTTAGATATGTTCATTTTAAAAATAAAAGGATTTCTTTTGTAAAGTTTGGATTTAGTCAAAAGGCCGCGCTTTAGGACCTAAAAGGCCAACTGCGACCTTTAGGCTATAGGTTCCCCACCACTGGTCTAGGCTCTTGCTACGGCTTCGCTATGTTATAAAAATTCAAATCAAATTCAGTATTCAGGGCATTACAGTAAAATTCTAAACGATTTTATGGTAATCATGTTTCTCTTGTACATAAGAGTACGAAAAGGTAGGAGGTACATATAATTGAAATATATGTATATAATAAGCATGGACTTTATAATGACATTAAGTAGACATACACAAAATGGAATGGAATGTGCATGCCATTGTTTTTTTACAAAAAACAAACAAACATTTATTTAATGTTTGGAGTTAGGTTTAAAGAAGGAATTTAATTTTTGGTATTTATATCTTCATAGTTTATGTTATAATTTTATTTTTCTGTATAGTTTGCCATGTTTAGTAAACAAAAGTCTTAACTCGGAAGATTGTTTTAATTTATTAGTCAGTGCTTTTGTTTGTCCATGTTTAAAGTCCAATTCTAGAAATGCATACTCTATAATACTAGAAATATAAAATAAAATATCAGATGTCTCAAGAGTAAGTCAATATTATTTTGTTATTTCTATTGTAGTTTTCACTACAGTGAAATATTGATTTAGTTACACATTACATGAGTATTCTAAAATCTAAAGAAATTAAAATCCGTATTTAGTTTTTACTTGAGATTATACATTACTTACTATTAGCATACAATCAGGAGATAAACAAAAATGACATACAGAAAAAAATATTCCTTACAATAATTTGTTAAACCTAGTTTTCTTCATAGTTTATATTCTCGACTTAAATGTACCAAAAATTGATTAAAACACGTTTCTCAAGTTTTAATTTCTGGTTATATTTAAAAATGATATAATTAAATGCCCAAAAGTTATATATTTAAAGGCTGTTTGGAAATAATTTTTTAGACTTTTTACACTTATAAATATTCTGCCTATGTGTAGCTCAAGCATCTTATTTGCTATGAGCTTCGATTATAATCATTTTGCATCATTCTTGATAGATGATTCATGTAAATTTCCAGCGATTCCAAAATTTCTTTCACTGTGAAACAACTGTACGAAAAACCGAAAACTATACTACATTTTACTACTACCTCTACTGAAAAATACATAAAGCAAGGATTAAGGAATAATCTAAACTCAGATTTGTCTCATAAGTTTGCATTTATAGCGATAATATCTAATATTAAAAAAGGAAGTTTTTGTGTCTGTTTGTTTGTTTCCTGCACGCAAAGTCCTGACGAAACTATGGCACTTACGGTAATGGGATTCGGCACACAGGTAAAACACATTTTTTGCAATTTTTAGGTTGCGGCGAATTTTAAAATTTAATCTAGAACATTTTAAATTGAATTTAATAAAATTGAATTATTATTAAATGCAACAGCATAGAAGATCACAAGTTCAAATTTTTTTTTCGTTTCCGTTTTCATTCTGCGCGGAAGAATGATTTTACCAACATACGATGAAAACAAATAAACTTTAAACTGGAGTTATTTAGTTCTTTTTTTCTATCTTCTAGACCGTTAAAGATAGAGTAAAAGTTTCAATGGATTTGAAATCTGCGGAAAATTTCACATCGATACCTAAAAATAGGATTTTCTTTAAATAAATATAATTTTTTAATTGAATATCTTTAACATTTTCGCAAGACATAGTGAAATATAAAAATCAACCTAGTGTTTAAAAAATAAGCAGATTACATTTCCTGCCCTCTTACGATTTCAGCGAAAGAAAGCAAAAAAAAAAAAAAAAAAACATTTTGGCTAACATTGTTTAGTTCTTTTTTTTTGTAAAATCGGGATCGTTAAAGACAGATTGAAAATTTCATCGAATTCGAAATCTGTGAAAAATTTGACACCAGTTAGATACCTTATACGTTTGATTTTCTTTTAATAAATAATTTTTCAATTAAATATTTATATTTTTGCAAGAAATTGTGACGTCACGCCGAATTTCCATTTGGTTTAAGAAGGAAACCAACACCACGGGTAACGCCATGATGGCTGTTATCCAATAGGCTACAAATTCTGCAAACCAAATGGGAATTCGTAGCAATCACCGGGGGTTAGCGAGCAGTGGTCACACCTGACCCCACGAAAAGAAGTGTCAATATTTGTACAGGTGGCTTTGGGTATTGAAACGTCTGTAGCATCAAAAATTCAGGCGTAAAAAGCTAGTTAAGGAAACAAGAGACCAGAGAAAGATATTATTTCTCACTGTGAAGAAATAGGGGACACTATTGTACCTAATGTACAATCTAGGGACAGTCGCTGTAAATAATAGAAGAGAAGGGAATTTGTTTAAACAGGTTGGTAACACTGGGCTAGGATGCTGTCAATCACTCATGTCGTTTGAAGGTGGTGACTTCAACAGAATAAGTCGTATTTTGCATTTTTCTGAATTTCATGCAATTTTTAGAAATCAATTCTGCGCGTTTCAAGAGTTAATTTATATTTTTTTGGGGATCGTTCACCCAACTTCAACCCTGCCATATTGGCGATCGAATTTTAAATGGCCAGCTGTTGTACCAAGGGACACTTTTGCTTGTCGTACTTAGGGACAAAATACCATGCTGTCCCTATGTACAACAGTGGATCGTCAATGATCTATTTCCAAGCTACTTTGAAAATTTCAGAATGTGATATAATTCACAGGCAAAAGGATTTAGTATGTGCCTATATAAAACAAAACTTTACTGATAAAAAGATTTAAAAAAAAACTTCAATTGAAGTTGTGACGTCACCCAGCACTGGACATCGACCTTATAATGAAATAGACGGAACATGTGCCCCCAGCTTCATGTTATTTCACCAGTTTGAAGATCTGTCAAGTGGTTGTGGATAAAAGCGTGAATCCTAAAATGTTGAATGGTTAAACTGATTATCCAGTGATAACAAAAACACTAGGCTGCGATTTAACAGCCAATCGATGAACCAAAAGGTCTTGGCTCTGTTTCCGCGTATTTATTTTACTAGTGTAATAATTTTTCATTGAATAAATTCAATTTCTTTTCCTGAAGAGAGAATTTTTCATCTCCTTTAGTCCGATGAGCCTTTTATGTAAAGAAGTCATCGTGGAATTTTAGGACACAAACGGTAGATAAAAAAATAGTAACGCTTCAATATATATGCATTTTAATCGATGGAAATATCTGTATCACGGTGAAGTTGCAATCGTTTCAAAGATGATACTGAGTGATTTTTAAAATTTGACTGCAATTAATCAACGACGAAACTTTCCGATTCCAGCACTCGAATAAAAAAATATCCTTATTTTACAGTCGGCCAAAAAGTTCCACATGGTGTTGTTTTTCCTCGGATCGTTTTCCACCTTCCACTTTTATTTCTAGTGTGTATTCCACCTTAGTCATTATCGCGATTTACACAACATGGCTGTACTTCGCATTCCATGAAATCAAAAACTGCCGAATAAATTGCCGAGTAGGAAGGAGAAAAAGTGTTCTAAACAACAGGCAAGCTAGTTAAGTTTTCCTTTCTCGTCTCCTTTTCTTGTGTTCATTTGCTTTACATTATTATTTATATTTGCTTTTACCCCAAAACAGCGAACGAACCGGTCTGATGCACGCCCGAAATGAGTGTTATTGTCGTCATTACCTCCATTGTAGAATCGCCGCTCTTATTCTCTTTTCAATTTCTTATAGCATCACTTTTCCAAAAAGAAACTCGAGTGGTATTATCTCGAAAGAAGCGTTCCGTGGAGCGTGCCTATATTTTTCTGGCCACATTATCAACCACCAAATCCCGCAATAACTAGCAAAAAACAAAAACTTAAATCAATTTCACGGCACACAGTAGTAGTTACAGGCGAAGGGTGACGACGACAATGGGAATATAATAGCCTGTTCCCTTGCATGAGAAGGAATGCAAACCAAGATCAAGGGGATGAAATTGCCTGTTGCAGCATTCCACTAAAAGAAGACTTCTTTAAGGGATGGGTGGAGATTTTGGAGTGACCATCACTCTCTATTCTCCTGATCCCTTGTTTTATAATGATTCGCTTGTTCACTTTAAACTGTACTCTTGGCGTAAAGACCTATAAAATGCATCATTAGGGATGCGTTTTTTTCTCTCTTCCCAGCGTTTATTTATAAAAGGGTCGTAATTGAGATTTCTTTTCGCTTCACGGGTGACCGTCTGCCCTCCAAAGGTGCGTGGTCATTCGTATTTGTTTTTGTCATTGATAGTGTACGGTGCCTTAGTTTTACTTTTTGAATCTTCATTTGTGTGCATAATGTGTCCAGGTTAAAATACGTTTTGAATTCAGCTCTATTGTGTTTTAAATACCACCGCTGTTGTTGCTCTGCAATTGCCGAGTGAACTGTTCCAGTCTAGCGACTGAGTAGTCTGCACTCAGGTCTTGATTGATCGTATTCTAGGCATGGATGTCCAATCTGGTCCGGTATCCACTTTCGACAGTAGTATAATTTAAACCCGTGGAGTTAAAAATAGGACTTCAAACAGACGCTTGAACAGTAAACTTAAAGGTACTAATCCACGTAATCAGATCCGCCAACTTCAGATACTTAACCCCGTTTAGTCGCTTGACTTTTCAGAATGTCCTTAGTCACCCTGGTTCCGTTGAACTCTCGTAGTACGCACACCCACAAAAACAAGAGCGCCATTTTTATTTAGGTTTACAAAGGCGCCGCGATAGCCCAATTGATAGAGTTGGATTAGCAACCGGAGGATTGCGAAATCAAAACTCTATCCAACCAAAGACCGTATTGTACGTGTTCACTGGGGCACATTAAATCTGTCATGGCCTCTCTTTGGTGTTGAGAGTGAGGTGTCAGCTCAGGTGTTGACCTCGTCATCTGATCGTACTTTAAAATTATGAGATGTTATCCTCGTATCTTCCTCTTCGGAATTGATCCAGGACCATCACCAATAACCCATTGTGTTGATACAGTGCGACGTAAATTCAACTACTTACCGAAATCTGTTTTGCTATGCAGAAATTTATGCATATTTAGCTATGCAGCCCGGTTGGATGGTAATGGTAATGGTAATTTTAGTTAACGTCGTACTAGAGCAACACAACGGGCTATTGACGACGGTCCGGGATCAGTCCCTTAAGGGAAAGATCCGAGGACAACACCTCGTAATTTTGAACCACGGTCAGATGACAGCCCGGTTGGAAGAGAAACGGATTAGCAACTTGAGGGTTCTGAGTTTAATCGAACCAAAGAACGCAGTGTATAAGGGGGCTGGTATACGTTAAATCTCGCCTGGCCTCAAATGTCCTCACGTTGGCGTGGTGTTGCAGTTTGGAGAGTGAAGTGCCAGGTCAGGCATGACCTCGTATCTGACCATAGTTCAAAGTTACGTGGTGATGTTCTCGGATATTTTCTTTCGAGTTTGATCCTGGATCGTCGCCAATACCCCGTTGTATTGCTCCAGTTCGACGAAAATTAAATACCTACGTACTTAGCTTATATTTTTCTTCTACAAATTTCAAACAAAAAATCGGCTGTTTTTTGTTTAAAATAAAGGCAGCACGTGTGAAAAGAAATAGAAAACAAAATTGGCTAGTTGTTTTACGGAGTTTTCATTCTGGTTACTCAAAAATCTAATAAAAATGGTAGGTAGTTAATTAATGTCACACTTTAGGAACACTACGGGGTATCGCCGACGGTACGGGATCATTCCCGAAGGTAAAGATCCAAACTAATAAAAAGGGAAAATAGAATAGAGCATAATATTGAAACTACTCAATATTTGAGAACGAAATCAAACTTCTATCGACGTGATTCTAAACATCAAGCGCATCTGAAAGTTCCTTGTTTAAAACATCTGCCTTCACCTCTGGTTTGGCTTATGTAAATAAATCAAAAATTAACATTTGATTCTTTTCCAATTTCAATATGCAATTTTTTAAAGTTATAATTTTCTTGTAAAAAATCATATAAGGTAGAGCAATTTCTGTTTATCTTTGAGCCTGATATCGTTCTTTAATTTGCGAATAAGCACGCCAGCTAAAGAAAAAGCGTTCGATGGCAAAATGAAATCAACGGCAAATAAAACGCTGGAAAATCACATCCACGATGTAACCTTGTGTGGAAATTGCCGTCACAGATTTTATAAACTTTTGCATTGATTTAGATGATCTTAGATGGGTAGATACATCGACAATTTCTATTCTAAAACGACGCCCAACCGGTATAGTGGTTAAGGTGTTAGCCTCTAGATCGGAAGGTTCCTGGTTCGAATTCAGGTCCGGGCATGGATGTTTGTAAGCGTATGGTGTAGAGGCGGCTGGTGCACCTTAAATCTGTCGTGGCCGAAAGTCCTCACGTTGGGTTGGCGTGGAAGTTTGGAGAGTGGGGTGCCAGCTCAGGTGTTGCTTCGTCATCTGACCGTGGTTCAAATTACGAGGTGTTGTCCTCGGATCTTTCCCTTAAGGGACTGATCCCGGACCGTCGTCAATAGCCCGTGTGAAGCTATGTATATTTATACTTACAACTACAGAGGCTTTTCGGACATTTTTCAAACGATTTTGATGAGCTGTAAATAAATTGTATCTGCTACGAAAGAATTTTATTTTCGCAGCAGTTAAATAGTTTAAGTATAACTTACCGTCTGGTTAACTCAGGGTTTTGATGACTTTCAAATAACAATGGATGTGGAAAGCTGTGTTTCTGCTCTCAACAAAGAGAATTATGCTCAGTTAATTATTCAAAAACGCTGTAAAAGTCATGGTTTATCGATATCTAGAGGTACGCTAAGTAATATTGTTAATGAGAGCAAAAGAAACGTAAAAGTGGAAAAGTACTTCCAAATACGTATCCGAAAATGAAAAGAATTTCTGAGAAAATTTGTGAGCTAAGATCTTTAATTTTAAAAGAGAATCCAATAAAATCAAAGGACTATTGCAAGGCAGAGTGTAAAAAAAAATCATGATTAAAAAAATGAAGTAATCTGTTTTTTTTTTTTTTTTTTTAATTTAAATCCGACTATTTTATTTAAATTTCTGTAGGCCCTATACATTCCTTTTATAATAATTGCACAGTACAAAGTCCCAAATCCGGACTTCCGAAATCCGGAACTGTCCAAAATCCGGACATTTTGCTGCCCGACGTATTTTTGTTTTTCTCACTTTTTTCCATTCTTCTGACAATTTTTAAAGAACAAGGAGGTAAACCTGGACCTAATTGATGAAACAACGCAAAATAACGGACATGTTCAGAGTAAATACCACACAAAAAAAAATAAACAAATTTGCAAGTAAAATTTCTTGCATTGTATTAAAAAGCTTCTATTTTACTATTGCAAACGCAAAATTCGCGCGGGGGGTTGTTAGATTAGGTTTTTTTTTACAAAAAATGGCAAATAATCCGAAATCCGGAAAAGCCTAGGTTTGGAGGATTCTGGATTTGGGACTTTGTACTGTATACAAATTTGTTAAAAAAAAATTGAGGTTTTGATATGACATGTAAACCAATATTTATTTTAAGTAAACAATCAGAATTTGTGACATGGTTAATCAATATTTATTTAACTAAAAATTATAGTTTGTTACATGGTAATACATTTAAAAAATGAATTTTCAAAATAAAAGCAAAAGGTAAAACATTTGTTCAACTTTAAAACACAAGTTGACATCCTACATAGTTTTTCTTTAGTAAATTACATCATCATGTTAACAAATTCATCAGTAAGTGTAAGTGACAAACCTAAATTATAGTCTGATTTGAAAAATATTTGTTATGGGTCACTACTCTTAAAGTGACAGGTGACTGTTTCAGGGTGCATTTGGCAAAATAAAAGATACTCATAGTCTTTTAAACTTTCATCTTTTCAAATGGATAGCTCAGTTGTATTTTTTATTTAATAAATTATTAATCACATTAATTGTATTACTTTGTATTTATGTCTCGATTTCTTTAAAAGTAGTTGAAAAATCACTATAGCTATGCCGTGGGCCGTAGTCAATTAAAGGGGTAACAAGTAGTTTATGCCAACTGGTCATAGACAATATAAATAGCTAAAGACATTTTTAAGTATTACATTAATGAACAAGATTTTCTCATGCTTCCCACATTTGAATGAATGCTTTATTGTTTGTAACATAATATAAAATTTTGTATGAACATTGTCAAAACTTACAAATAGATATTAACTTATATTTTACTTTACGGTTGGCAGAATCCCTGACTCAACACTCAACATATTACTTTTTTCAAAAGTTGATCAGTACTGGGTGTAACCATTAGTGCTGATATCACTATGAGTGCAGAAAGTTTAAAGCATTTGACGAGTTCTGCGATTTTCTAGGGTGTATTTACTTAGTTATAAAAACTATGAGATTGCTTTGTGATTTAAATCTATGATTTTTTAAATCATTTGATTAAAATCATGATTTTAATCGTTGATTTAAATGAAGTGATTTAAATCTTGACACCCTGTTGCAAAGTAATTAAAATGTTCAGTTTCAACTGTAAATAAAATATTTAACAGTGATTTGAATCTTAAAAACACCAAAAAATACGTTCATCGTATATCTCCACGACATATTGCAGAACGCAGAACTCGCTGAAAATTCTGTATGAGAAGTATTTAGCTGGAGAAAGATAGAAAAATGTTGTGACAATAGGCGAGGCGTGGGTGTGTATTTAAATTATTGCAATAAAAAAAAGAACCATTTTATTACCATAAAAGAGGACAACAATTTTAAAGCGCGCGCTCGGTTCAAATAATCTAAACAAGCTTTCTAAAAGGGATTTATGATTGATGCCGGTTTTACATATAATGGAAAATTAAAAGTAAAGAGAGTAAAAAAAAATGTAAAAATCATCTCAATATACTATCAAGACCATATTTTATCCCCAATTAAAAAAAGAAATGCCATATCTTTACCCATAGTACCAACAATCAGTTGAACTGAATCAGGATAATGCAAGTAGCCACACATCTAAATCCACTGTTAAATTCTTGGAATAAATGAAACTAGAAACTGCTATCAAGTCAATACCCTTTTTTAATATTCCTGCTAAATCTCCAGATTTCTCATCCATTTATTTTTGTGCTTTGGTGTAAAAAGAGTAGTATCGAAACGTCGACTGAAAACCATTAAAAGACTTTGGAAAACTGTGGAACAAGAATGGGACAAAATACCTCTGTCGATACTACAAAAGTCATTATTAACATCGAAATTAAGGCGTAGAAAAATAGTTAACAATAAGGGCTAACAAATAAAATATTTAAAACACAAAAACTTCATGTAAAAAATTAATCATCAGTCTAATAAAATAGTTCAAAAAATGTCCGAACAGACTCTGTATTATTGTTTGTGGGGAAGAATATTATTATTTACTAGCAAAATACCCGATCTTACGCCGACCAACCGGTATAGTGGTTAAGGTGTTAGCCTCTAGATCGGAAGGTTCCTGGTTCGAATCCGGGTACGGGCATGGATGTTTGTAAGCGTATGGTGTAGAGGCGGCTGATGCACCTTAAATCTGTCGTAGCCGAAAGTCCTCACGTTTGGTTGGCGTGGAAGTTTGGAGAGTGGGGTGCCAGCTCAGGTGTTGCTTCGTCATCTGACCGTGGTTCAAAATTACGAGGTGTTGTCCTCGGATCTTTCCCTCAAGGGACTGATCCCGGACCGTCGTCAATAGCCCGTTGTGTTGCTCTAGACGACGTTAACTAAAATTACCATTACCATTACCCGATCTTACTCGGTTTGAATTGGTTTACTCTAGATTGAAGAGATGGTATAAAAATAATATAAAATCACTTACGTTTTTTGTAGAATATAATAATGTTTTAACACCTTTCGCCATCGTTATAATTTCTACAACTTTCTTTGGACACAAATCCTACACATACGTATCCATTCATGTAATACACTTCACATACATCTCACCCTTGCTGTATGACAAAGCTGCAAAATGACGAAAGGTGACACTAAGGTTACTAATACAAAAGAGGATTTTGAGGAGAATTTGGAATTCCTTTTCTTAAGTTCTTTTCACACACACATGTTCAACTCAATAAAAATGATAGTTTATGGCGAGTGCTCTCGCACTCATACAAATACAAATTCAAATATTGACGACCAGCACAGGCTCAAGCCCAACTAGGCTGGTCCTTTGTTTATGAATTCCCCAATTCCCACTGACTATCCAATTGTATCTTAAATTCGTACACTCCCTTTGAACTATATTTTTTTAACTATATTTTTTGGCAACGCGTTCCATTTGTCTATTATCTTATTAAAGTAGTAGTTTTTCCTTAAATGTGCCGACTCTGTATTATTATAGTCAACAAAACAATATTTTTTTACCTGTGGCACTCTTGTATCCGGCATGCGACATTGTGGAATTTCGCAATCTTCCCCTGTCATTATGACAAAAAGAAATTTAATTTTTGAAAAGTTCTAGTTCGGATTTTTTAAACATTATATTATTTCAATAACGGTATTATTCTTTCAATAATGGCATAATTACACTTAAAATTTACTTTATTCTGACTTACCTGCCACTTTAAGCCGAATACTTTGTGGTGGTGTTGCGTGTGATGAAAATGAAACACAATTTATTAAAATAATAAATATTTAAAACAGAAAACATCGAAATAAAACAAAATGAAAGATGTCGGGCAAAAGAAAAGTGCACAACATTTAGAAATGCGAAATTAATTCAGAGCAAAAGAAACAGAAAATATTACTGCACGTGATCAACCAACACGAGATTCTGTGTCATTCTCGTTCGTTGAAAAATATTATCTGTCCCAAATACTCGGAAATCGTTTATATTGCGCAAAGAGTAAAAATAAGACTCGAAATAAATGAAGTATCTGAGCTAAAATTATATTTAAAAAAATAAGCTTTTGAAAATAATTGCTTTTTTAGAAGAGTACTGATAAAGCAATCAGAGTAATCGTAATACTCAGTACACATTCCACAGTTTTTTAGCATGAAACTCCTATAAAAATAACAATAAAGAAATGTTTAATATTGCATTCACTAAGCTAATAGATAATGTATAAAATAAAACACATTGCAATCAAATATCTGGAATAAAATTCATGTGATGCCTGCACAAACACAAAATCGAACATAGAAAGACGGACAGACTGATTTTCGCAACTAAATTCACTCACTAAATGAAGATAAGTACTCACTGTGTGCAAATTTCCATGTAAATATATTAAACCGTGTGGACTTGTATGGGGCACATACAATACAGACACCAAACGCGCAAGAGGCGGATTTGGCATCAGAAGGGTCCAAAACGGATAGAAAACTTGAAATGGGTCGAAAATATTCAATGTACAGACACTCCATTCTTATTTATATACGAAAGAATGATCATAATTTTTTTTAAAGGTGATTAAAAAATCAAGAAAATTAAAATTCATATTGTATGTGTAGCGGGATAAATTGAGAATAGATAGCGCACGTTTCACGGTCATGACGTCATTACTAACGCCTTGGCTGCCGGCCAAGAACGTCTAGTTTTACTTTCGCCTTCGGCAAAAATGGATGTGACACGCGAAGTGCAATACACTGCATTGAAATTTTGTTTTCGCCTTAAAATGTCGTCAGATCTTTCAAAAACCAATGTCTTGTGTGTTCCCCATCCTGCATATAGTCTTGATATAGCCCATGCGATTTTTTTTTCTTTTCCCGAATTTGAAGAAACACCTCAGGGAAAGGCGGTTTTCATCATCACAGGCAGTGGTAAAAGTTGCGTCGGTGATTTTGAAGGACCTGTCAAAAATGACTTCCAGCTTGTGTTTGAAGACTGGAAAAGAGGTGGGATAAGTGCATTGCATGTAATGGAGAGTATTTTGAGAAAGACCATCAAAATTTGGAGGATTAGTACAGGAAATATTTTTTATTACTTTATGATCATTCTTTATTAAACAGCCCTCGTAGATTTAAGTGTAAAATATTTTGTATTTATTTAGATTGTATGTGCATTAAATTAGTACTATAATGAGCAAATTTCAGTTAGTGTTTCCCCTTCATGAGAGGTCGAACTTAGTATTCCTGTAGTAAAAACTGACTAAAGTAAGACAAGCCAAACCAAAACCTTTAGAATTTTAGAAATTTTCACTCGCAGTCAAAAAGTTAAGAGGGATTTTTTTAAACCAACGAAGATAATTATTCATAATTATTTCAGATGCCTATAATTTAACACGGTAAAATAGGTTTGTATAAAATGTAGCACTCTTTGCTTTGGAGAAACTTTCTACTTCTGTGTAAAAATATGTAAAAAAGGTTTATTTTATTTTAATGAGAAAGCGTGCTTTTCATTTCTCAAATAGTTTCCCTACTGAACCTTTCTGATAGAACATTTTCAAATGGTGTCGTTTAAAAAAAAAAAAAAGTGTGAAACAAAATTGAAAGCATAGTTAGCTGTTTGATCTATTTTTGTTATTTGATCTGGTTACATAACAACTATATATATATATAGCATAATAAATAATAATTGCTTAAATTTAGGTTACGAAAATGAACCGACCAAATTATAAATACTCAGTTTGCTAGAAAAGTTCCTTTCCTAAAACATTTATGACAATTCTGATTTTGTTTAGCTACCATGTTTTAAGTAAAACAAACATTTAACATTGACTCTTCCAATTTTGTTTTTATTCCATGTGCTTTTATGATCTTGTAATAAATCATATAAGTTGGATTCTTACGAACTTCTGTTATTTTCTTTTTTTATATTCTTAAGAAAGGCGCAAACACGTTTACAACGCGTCATGTCATTTAGCTACTAATAATTAAATTCTCAGCTATGCATTTTCGTATTCGTATGTACAGAAATTTTTAGACTACTTTTGTAATATTTAGCCGCTTTCCTTTGTGTATCTCTAGACACAATTCTTATTGAGGTTTAAAAAGTTTTGAACTTAAGTGTAAGATTAAATGAACTGCCCAATTTGCGCTACAAAGAAAAACAATTAACAAATCGACAGAACACTTATATTTTACACACTTTCAGGAACACATATTCGAATATCAGTTAATAATTTTGGGAAAATGCGCTAAATACATTGTTACTGTAACTGTATATAACTTGTAAGTACTATAAGTTAACAGTGGAGTTACGAGTTTTGCTAATTAGCATGACGATATTTATTCCTGTGTTGGCTATGGACCAAATATGATTTCAGCATGATGAAGGTCGCCAGCATACTTAAGTTGTGATGGGCGTAATTATTGGTGAACGCCGTTTTTGAGAGCCGATGGAATCATATTAGTTGATCTCTCACTTGTACACCAAGATCGCCCGATTTAACATGCTTCGATTTCTTCTTAATGGGGATAACCTGAAGCGCCGTCCATTGACTCCCATAGGACATCGTCGCAAGAGTTTCTGTTCATGTTGCGATAATCCTAGCTCTAGTTATGACACTTGCGTTGTGTGTGTGAAAATTATATTGCCTCTCATAAAATTTAACCAGTTATGATGTAATGTATGATTGAAACCGAGGGAAAAGTTAATCTTTAAATAAGACCAAATGCAATGTTCAATTACATTTCTAATGTGGGATTTTGATGAAACCAAATGCCATAAAAGAATTTGAAATTATTTTTAGGTTTGGGAAATTATTCAAAAGAACTTAATACAAATTATAATTGCTGAATATGACATAAAAACGGTTTGCAATTTATTTCAATTATTTTTTTCCTTATAGATGTGGCGAATCGGTGCCTTTTCTTTTTAAGTTAAATTCTATCTTGTTGAGTAAGGTGGTTTTGCCGAAATATTATTCACTTCATGGAAACTAAGGAATTATCAACCAGTCGATATTATCTTTTGGATACAGTATGATTCTTGTATTAATTATATATACCAATATCAATTTTTATTCTTAACTTTTGATAGTTTCAGAAACGGTTGTTAGTGTAATTTTTTTCAAACTCCTCGAAGTTTTCCAACTTTATCTCTTTTCAAACAACGTTGTTTACATTCTTTCGTTTTGTACATTTCCAGTGCCCAATTTCACTTTTTTATTTTGAGAAATCATTTTCTTTTTTGTTTTAATAAACATGTTATGACTGAATTTTGAATTTTGTTATCGATTAATATTTTATGCAACTTTATGCAACAATAATTTTATGCAACTAATATTTTATGCAACCGGGAACTTTTATCGGATGGATAAGTATGATTCTTGCCTTAGTTATCCATCGTCTAAAATCAATTTTTATTCTTCTTTCGATAGTTTCAGTAACGGTTGTTTGCGTAATTTTTTTCAAACTCCTCGAAGTTTTCCAACTTTATCTCTTTTCAAACAAAGACCTTCACATTATTTTTTTTTGTACCCTTATTTTTTCGTATTTTCCCTGTCCAATTTCATTCTTTTACTTTTTTGAATTCATTTCCTATTTATTTTTAATAAACATGTACAGACTGAATTTTGAATTTTGTTATTGATTAATATTTTAAACAATTTAGAATGATAATTACAAAAATTTCTAAACAAGAATTTAAGAGTAAGAGAAAAGAAAACAAAATGATTGTTTTCAAACGGGGAGCATTGTTTTAAAAATTGAAATATTTTTATTTGTGAAGACTTTTAAACGAAACACATTCATATATTTCTTAAATAAAAGAAACTCTTCATAAATTATAATAAACTGTTGAATATTCTATTTGGGATGTATGATCCTGATGTGAAGCCAATTATGTTTTATAAATTAAACTTGAAACATAAAGTTAAGGAGTTTTAATGAAAGGTTCTATTATCTGGCTAAAACGAATAATAAGCGTGGTGGTATTTTAATAAAACTGGAGTTTAGAAAATGCCTGAGAAATTTAAAAAGAATTTGATAAATATAAAATAGAATAGTTTCTAGATTCAAAAATTTGACTTGGCTACATTACTTTTTAATAGATATCAAGCCATAATTGTAAGCAAACTTTGATACTTCACGAATTTACTTTTGTATATACAATACTGTTTCATTTTTATTATTCAAACAAGACCCCATGAAATCATAATTTGATGCCATTCTGTGTGTGCAAATATTTATTTTTATTATCTATACTACGTTTTTATGTGTCTAATGTTAAGACATTAGAAAAATATTTTACTTATATCTTACTACATCAATGTAATTTTAGAGTTTATAGTCTTCTTCATACACTACCCTACAATAATGAACCGGACGTATCGGATTTGCATAAAATCCGACTACTTGTTTGGGGGTTGTTTTTCGTGGTATGGCCTGGGAACTTTGCATGTTGTTCCTGGTCAATTGAACGCCGACGCCTACATGAGCATTTTGGACAATCAGGTTCTTCCTACGCTCTGGCAATTTTATGGAATGGACGAATCTTACTTCCATGACGACAACACTCCGTGTCATGTTGCAGCCTCTGTCAAGCAGTGGTATCAAGATATGAATGTAAAACGTCTTCCCTGGCCTGCTGAGAGTCCCGACCTAAACCCCATAGAACATTGTGGGATGAGTTAGAGCGACGCTTACGGACCAGGGAACCACGTCCGAAATCTACAGCTGAGCTGGCGACATTCTTGCAGCAGGAATGGACACAAATACCCATAGCTGTTTATCAAAACCTTGTGGAAAGTATGCCCAGAAGGGTTGCTAGTGTAATTGTAGAACGTGGGGGACCATACCCCTATTAAAGCATGTATTCTTTCCCTTATACCATCACATTTTGCTGTCCGGTTATTATTGTAGTGTAATGTTTTTAGTATTACACATCAAAGGGGGTGATTCTATTGGCTCATTGTGCAGAATAGAATCCTTTGGAAAGATTGTATTGCTCATTTCCTTAGAGGTAGTTAGTTAACGTCTCACTGGAGCAACACAACGGTCTATTGGCGAAGGTCCGGGATCCATCCCTAGAAGATAGATTCAAGGATGCCTCGTAATTTTGAACCACGGTCAGATGACGAGACCAACACCTGAGCTGGCACCTCACTCTCCGAAATTTCCATATCACACCAGTGTCAGGACATTTGAGGCCTGGACCTAGTTTCGAACTCGCAATCCTCCGGTTGCTAATCGGTTGTTCTTCCAACTAGGCCACGGCAGCCCTTTTTTCCACTGTAAAAATTGGTTATAAATCATGAAGGGAAGATTGCGGGGTGTAAGAGCGTTTTGTACACACACCGATAATTATCATACATCGCAGACGTAGTTATCGGAGTGGTGGTATTCAGGCATGGTTTTTGTACACCTCGCGTCCGATTTTTATGAGATCTGCATCATTTTCGTTTGAGTGTGATGAAATTGTATTAAACGATTTTATTCGGTTTTTTATGCAGCTTAGTTAAAATTATAGTTACGGGGGTCCGGGACACATCGAACAAAAATTTTTATTAATTATTTAGAATTTTGAAATTTTTTGTACTGATTACCCATCTAACTAATAAGCAAAATCACAACACAAAGTTTTTTAAAAATTTTAAATTAAAACTTTTTGAAAAAAAGAGGGTGCATTTTAAATTGCTAAAACTCAAAATATTCGTGATCAATTTTCAAAATTCTTGCAGTAAATTATTCACAAATTTATAAACTTTAATTTTGATTCAGCAATTTAAAAAATATTAATTTAATAAATAAAAAATATTTGAATGAAAATCTTTGAAAATTTTAAGGTACTTTTTTTTTAAAAAGTCATATTTTTAAAAGTAAATATTTGTTTCAAATTTGCTGAATCAAAATTAAAGTATAATGTTTGAAAAAGATATATTCCAAATTTCAACCCTTAAACTTTATCGGTTTTCGACTTATAGCAATTTGAATGCAGGAAATCTTGAAAAAATGTATCATGGAGAAAAATGCATTTAAAGTTTTAAAGACAGATCTTGTTGCCATGACAACAACTGTCAAGAGTGTTAGATTTTCCAAACAACGCAGCACAAAAATTATTATATCTCTAGTTCTAATTAAGATAGAAACATGATTTAGACGTCATTTTAAGCAGAAAAACACAGAGAATTTTTTTAAATAATATAAAAAATTTCGAAAATTTGACGATTTTTGTGTCCCGGACTCCCTGAATATGCGTGTATCATTTTGGAAAGAAAAGAAATAAAGAATATTGTACTGGATGTACTTGCGAAAGCGTAAACTTACAGACGCTTTTGAATTCATCGTCTTATAGCCAAACAATATGTGGAAGGTGCGTTTTATACAATGTTTTATAATCTCCGTAAGTAATATAAGTTTTAACACTCATTTTTGCATCGTATCAATAATTTAAAACGTGGGAAGCCGATTATTGCGACTAAAATGCAGATGAATATGTAAACAACTGCAATCCGGGAATGCAAAGCGCAGGCATATTGGATTCATCGGTCCGGTTTAGCGGTCCGTCCGGCAATTCAAAATGTCGGATAGTATCTTTGGCAGATCCGATTATATCTAACGGTCGTGTGCAAGGTACCAATCTAAAACAATGTAATTTGTGTAAGTAATGTAATAATTATCGGTGTATAACAATGTAATAATTATCGGTGTGTGTACAAGGTGGAATTATGTGTGCACCCTTCAGAGGGTTGGTTTTCTCACACTTTGATGAGTTGCTCATTTAAATAAAAGCTATCTCACCAACGACTCTCATAACCTAATTAGGTCTCCTTGCGATAAGATACATAATTATTAAGCCTTGCATTTTACTTAACTTTAATAAATGTAAATGTCATTTAAAACATCTTCCATTTTTAAATTACAAAGGAGAGGAGGATTATTACATTCACGCCAGTAACGGGCGCTAGTCTCTGAGCATGTGACAACGTATTTTTGTGTTATTCCGTTGGGAGGAACGATTTCCTCTGTTCAAGGATTGGGTGGGTATAGAAATTAAACTAATCAACATTAACGTCTTTCGAAGAATGATGATAAATTGCAAATTCTGTTTATATATAATTTGTATATTCTATAAATTGAGGATGAATTACAATACTTTTGCTATGAAGCGTAAGAAATTGATTTTTCAATTTCTATAGTTTCTCTATTTTAATCGATTTTTCTTATTTAATTATTTACACGTTTTTTTACCAATTTTAATATTTTATTACAACACTCATGTAACAAAATTTATTAAATATTGACTGCAGTTGTTTGTAATCGATATTTTTTTGTCAGCGTAACTGGACCCCTCGCATCTGTACCTCGGGACATAAAATAAAAAATAATGGTCCCCTTCATGAAAACCAATAAATACTTCAAAAACTTCAATGTTTAATTTGCTCGCATGTGCATGGTTTTTCTTTCCACACTTATTGCGGGTTCCTTGTTCGAAACTAGGTCCAACCTAAGACCGTCGTGTATGTGGGGGCTGGTGCACGTGAAATCTGGATGTCCTCACTTTGGAGTGACGTGGAAGTTTGGAGAGTGGGGTGCAATATCAGGTTTGTTCTCGTCATCAGGTTCAAAATTACGAGACTTTGTCCTTGGATATTTCCCTCCCCTCGGGATTGATCCTGGGACCGTCGCCAATAGCCTGTAGCATTGCTCCAGTGCGACGTTAATTAAATACCTACCCCACTTATTACACAGCTTTATTACAATGAATATGAGACAATTTACTCCTGATTTTTTATTTGTGAAAGCAGGCTGCACATATTGCAATGTTAAAACTTTCCTCATGTTCCCTTCTCACTCTAGTGCTCCGGTACTATAGTATCGGCAATCCCTCTTTTCTTGAACTTTTTGTCAGCCCTGTTTATCGAACTTTTCCTTTATCACAAACGGCTGTGTGTATTAATTAAAGACTAAAATCATCTATTACAATTCATGCAAACACATACTCAAATGTCAACACACTTGTTAGTTTTCAGTACAGCAATACGCATTTAGTTTAGTGATAACAATGCGCTTTTCAAAACTAAGATTTTCAAGCAGTTGTATAAATATTCGAGATTTTCTTCCAAACTTTCTTTTGTAACCTTTAGCCAATGTGTCTATTTTTAATTACTCAAAATTACTAAATTGTTGTAAAGTTATAACTTTCGAACTAATAAAGAACAGTCGGGTACACCGTTAATATAAGTAGCCACAATATTTGATAACATTCCAACTATTTAAGATTCATTTTGATAATTAAATAACTTTTTAAACTTATGACTAATTCTGGAGTATTTATATCTAAGATGAAAATATTCATTTTCTTTTTTTATAAGATACTAGTCACGGCGTTACCCGTGACAGTTCTTTTTGTGGGGTCAGGTGTGACCACTACTCGCTAACCCCCGGTGATTGTTACGAATTCCCATTTGGTTTGCTTCGCAAATTGGAATTCGTAGCCTATTGGATAACTGCCATCATGACGTTGCCCGTGGTGTGATGGCCTCGTCATTGTTAAATGCTGCCAAATTCGAATTGCAAAGAGATCCAATCGGCGTGACGTCACAATCTCTTGCAGAAACCATCGACGGCCTTGGCTATTAGATGATGCGGGGTGGAACGTCCTTCGGGGCCGGTAGAAAGGAGCTCGATTTACGTTTCGCTCGGCAACCCGCGCGTACTTTGAATTAAATTCCCAATTTAAAAATTAATTTTTAAATGTTCTAGATTTGAATTTTAAAATTCGGCACGAGACCCAAATATTGCAAAAAGTTCGGACTACCTGCGTGCCAAATCCCATTACTGTAAGTGCCATAGATTCGTCAGGAGCATGCACATATACAAACAAACAAAAACTTCCTTTTATAATAGTAGAGAAGGTTCCTTTAGTATTTTCTATCTGATCAGTATAATTGATTTAATATTCGATATAAATTAAGTCAATTCTATTGCTGACACAATATATTGTATTTTTAGGTTTCCTCTCAAAATCGGATGTTGGAGGTGGCTATGACGGAATATCTCCGTCAGACTGTGAATTCTTCAAGCCACAATCACAGAAAATTACTTCCAAAGGTAAATTATTTCAATGAATTATAAGTTGTTACTATATTAAGCCATAAATTTATCAAAACATTTTCTGATATACCGAGTGTCGCATTCATTTTTAAGCAGAGTTTGTAGCAGTACAGGGTCAAGCACATTCTGAGGAGCAGGAAAAATAATGTTGAAATTTGACTCTTGAAGAGAGCTGCCGGCAATTTTGAAAATTTTTAATAGTTTTGATGTGGATTGCAGTGGAATACGTAGAACAATCTTTTGTGATAGATGCTGTTTTGCGCTTTCGAATTTAGATGATGAGACAACCTTATCTCATGTGTGTGTGTGAACTATATATATATATATAAAGCTCGTTTTTTAGTTAAATCAAAGGTACATTTTAATTTGAAAATGAACTATTTCAATTATTGAATGCTGGTTTTCGGACGTATACACTCTGAAATTGCACAAAATTCTCAACGGGCAACCGAAAATTACAAATTTCGCGTTTCACCAAAAGCACGAACCATGTACATAATTTATATAAGGATGGTAATCCTTTATATGTAATGGGGGCTCTAATTTTATTGACCTAAAAGTATTTAGACATTTTGGACCCTTGGCGCAAGATACAGACAACAAAACTTTTGAAAACATAAAAATTTGTTTCATAGTATTATTTCTAAGTTCAACTAGGAAATTTACCAATCTGCTAAAAGTGACTATCACAAAATTCTCTACTGGAAACCTAAAAATTTGTTTCAGAGCAGTATTTCTAAGAGTCCAACTAGAGAGAAAGCAAATTCACTAATTTGCTAATAGTGATTATCTAAACAAGTAAATTTTTTCTGCAAAGTATAAATACGGTGAGATGGACATTTTTGTGCCAAACATTTTAGTTCACTTTTATAATTATTTCGAAGATCAGTATTTTTTGTCCGAGGAAATGATATCTGAATGCGAACCACAATTTGATAAACACTGCTTTACACAGTTTGTATTTTGGCATTATTGAATACTTCGCTTAACAACTCGGAACACATCCCTAAACAAAATGTGATCTTTCATTTTCAAAGTCATGTCAGAAAATCCGGTGATCGATTAGGATATTTTAATTAAACTTATCTGTCAGGGCTGATTTTCGTTCTAAATTTCTTCCCAGAAATTCCTTTTAACTACCCATGCATCGTATTTGGTTGGCGTATCTTCTTGTTAGTACTTAATAGACAATGTCCTTACAGATAGGAATACCATTTGCACACACAAACTATTCTGATTCTAGAAACACAGTTTTGTAAGTCATTTATTTTTGTGGCATCTTTTATGTCATTTTCTCAGATGTAAGGAATTATTGAAAATTATTATTCGAGGTTTAGCATTATGTTTTGGTTTTGTCCCTGGTTTAAGTCAAATTTTAAGTATATGAATTCAAATTGATAAGTTGTTACACTGGATATGTTTAACCTGTATCAATTATCGTGTGTTCGTGTGAAATGTGTTTTTGTGGGTTCTACGACAATGTGTGTGGTATGAATTAGGGATGCGACATCGATGTCGATGTTTTCAAGACATCGATGTCGATGTTTTCAAAACATCGATGTTTTTTTAAAAAACATCGATGTATTGGGGTCGATGTTTTTGTAACATCGATGTTTATACTGGTCGATGTTTTTACGTTGTTGAGGCTTTATTTTTAAATAAAAAAAGTACCGTTATAAAAATTTAAAAATTAACTAAGTAGCATAATTTTCATAATTAGCAAATTGAACATACTTTTAGACCAAAGTGACCAAAGGTGAAGGGTCTGAAAAGTAGGGATACGACATCGATGTCGATGTTTTCAAAACATTGATGTTTTATAAAAAAACATCGATGTATTGGAGCTGATGTCACATCACTAGTTGCTAAACCAGTTTTAAGAAATGGGGAAAAAAGCTTGAATTCACTGAATTTTAAAAACATCAATAGTTTGGGGGCGATGCATTATCAACATCGATGTTTCAATTTTGAACATCGATGTTTTGCTGTCGATGTTGCATCCTTAGTTTGCTAAACTAGTTTTAAGAAATGGGGAAAAAAGTTTAAATACACTGAATTTTAAAAACATCGATGTTTTTGGAACGATGTTTTATCAACATCGATGTTTTGATTTTGAACATCGATGTTTTGCTGTCGATGTCGCATCCCTAGTTTGAATGTGCTGTGCGAACACTGAAATGTTATTTTTCCGATCATCAAAATACAGGACGTAGACAATAAAATCTCGTTTGATCGAGAAAGTGACTTTTGTTTGTCTATCCCCTTGTAATCTTGTTTTATCCATGACACATGATATATTTTCTCTATTATAATGTCACTATCATTTAGAACGCTTGAAGAAACTGAAGCAGTTGTTCGGTTAGATACTCCACATTGGTTGCAGCTATGACTTGGCAATTAATTGAATTATCGTGTATCAACACAATGTTAAAGTTACAATCTTACAGATGATTGTTCCATGATGAAGTGCCACGCTCTTTACTTCTCTCTTCAATTTCTTCAGGCGCCTTGTCTATGTACTGATTGCATCCATCCTTCCTATACACGCCGTCTTTGGGAATAAGATGCTATAGAAAGGTTATCAACGACGTTCAGGGATCAATCCCGAAGGGACATATTAGAGGACAACACCTCTTCATTTTGAATTACGGTCAGATGGTGATGTCATCACCTGAGCTGGCTCCCCAAACTTCCACGCCACGTCATTGGGAGGACATTGGAGGCCATGACAGATTTAAAGTGTACCAGCCCCCGTGTACGCAACAATCTTTTATTTGATCGAGTTTCGTACTAACAATCCTACGGTAACTATTCCGCGACTCTATCAAACGGGCTACCGTGGCGCCTTACCGGTTTTTTGTTACCAATTTAGTTAGTCCTCGTCTTCACACTTGTATGATTAGATGGTTGGTTGGGGTCTTATAGCACAAGGGTCATATTTGACCAAACTGCGTCGAAAACATGATGGACAACGTAAAGTAATGCCCTGAAAAAAAATTGTATGGGACTTGAGTACTTTTTTATTGCCTATATTTTTTCTGTTCAAATATTCTCCTTCTCTTAGAGAAGATTATACGTTCAATTCTGGTTCAACTTTTTCCCCTAAAGGTGTGCTCAATAAAGTGGATAGAAAATTCGAATGATCGAGTTTCGTACTGACAATCCTCAGGTAACTATTCCGCGAATCTATCAAACGGGCTACCGTGGCGCCTTACCGGTTTTTGGTTACCAATTTAGTTAGTCCTCGTCTTCACACTAGTATGATTAGATGGTTGGTTGGGGTCTTAAAGCACAAGGGTCATATTTGACCAAACTGCGTCGAAAACATGATGGACAACGTAAAGTAATGCCCTGAAAACAATTGTATGAGACTTGAGTACTTTTTATGTTGCCTATATTTTTTCTGTTCAAATATTCTCCTTCTCTTAGAGAAGATTATACGTTCCATTCTGGTTCAACTTTTTCCCCTAAAGGTGTGCTCAATAAAGTGGATAGAAAATTCGAATGATCGAGTTTCGTACTGACTATCATCCGGTAACTATTCCGCGAATCTATCAAACGGGCTACCGTGGCGCCTTACCGGTTTTTTGTTACCAATTTAGTTAGTCCTCGTCTTTACACTTGTATGATTAGATGGTTGGTTGGGGTCTTAAAGCACAAGGGTCATATTTGACCAAACTGCGTCGAAAACATGATGGACAACGTAAAGTAATGCCCTGAAAACAATTGTATGAGACTTGAGTACTTTTTATGTTGCCTATATTTTTTCTGTTCAAATATTCTCCTTCTCTTAGAGAAGATTATACGTTCAATTCTGGTTCAACTTTTTCCCCTAAAGGTGTGCTCAATAAAGTGGATAGAAAATTCGAATTATCGAGTTTCATACTGACAATCCTCAGGTAACTATTCCGCGAATCTATCAAACGGGCTACCGTGGCGCCTTACCGGTTTTTGGTTACCAATTTAGTTAGTCCTCGTCTTCACACTAGTATGATTAGATGGTTGGTTGGGGTCTTAAAGCACAAGGGTCATATTTGACCAAACTGCGTCGAAAACATGATGGACAACGTAAAGTAATGCCCTGAAAAAAAATTGTATGGGACTTGAGTACTTTTTTATTGCCTATATTTTTTCTGTTCAAATATTCTCCTTCTCTTAGAGAAGATTATGCGTTCCATTCTGGTTCAACTTTTTCCCCTAAAGGTGTGCGCAATAAAGTGGATAGAAAATTCGAATGATCGAGTTTCGTACTGACTATCATCCGGTAACTATTCCGCGAATCTATCAAACGGGCTACCGTGGCGCCTTACCGGTTTTTTGTTACCAATTTAGTTAGTCCTCTCGTCTTTACACTTGTATGATTAGATGGTTGGTTGGGGTCTTAAAGCACAAGGGTCATATTTGACCAAACTGCGTCGAAAACATGATGGACAACGTGAAGTAATGCCCTGAAAACAATTGTATAAGACTTGAGTACTTTTTATGTTGCCTATATTTTTTCTGTTCAAATATTCTCCTTCTCTTAGAGAAGATTATACGTTCAATTCTGGTTCAACTTTTTCCCCTAAAGGTGTGCTCAATAAAGTGGATAGAAAATTCGAATGATCGAGTTTCGTACTGACAATCTTCAGGTAACTATTCCGCGAATCTATCAAACGGGCTACCGTGGCGCCTTACCGGTTTTTGGTTACCAATTTAGTTAGTCCTCGTCTTCACACTAGTATGATTAGATGGTTGGTTGGGGTCTTATAGCACAAGGGTCATATTTGACCAAACTGCGTCGAAAACATGATGGACAACGTAAAGTAATGCCCTGAAAACAATTGTATGTGATTTGAGTACTTTTTATGTTGCCTATATTTTTTCTGTTCAAATATTCTCCTTCTCTTAGAGAAGATTATACGTTCCATTCTGGTTCAACTTTTTTCCCCTAAAGGTGTGCTCAATAAAGTGGATAGAAAATTGTAGTTATTATAAGAGTAAAATAATTCCATATCGCACACCGGCAAGAAAAGTGGCACAGGTCAAAAAATGAAATTTATGAGATTATGTCATTGAAAAATATATATGAGGTACCCCAGCTTGTTATATTACTCTTCTATTGAATATAATAGAATTTATCGCCATGACTACTTACCTGAAATTTAAAAGACGCTTATACTATTTCAATGTAAGTTTTATAGCATCCTTTAAGTGGATTTTTCTCAAATGCTGCAATTCAAACTCAATATTTAACTGAAATGCTGAAATTCAAATAATTAAATTTATGAGATTGTCATTGAAAAATATGTATGAGCGTGTTATATTACTATTCTATGAATATAATAGAATTTAACGCCATAAATACTTACCTGAAATTTAAAAGAAACTTATACTACTTCAATGTAAGTTTTATAGTATCCTCTAAGTTGATTTTTCTCAAATGCCGCAATTTTGAGTTATGTCACTTTTTTTGCCGTGGTGCGATATCTTAAAATCTATGTTGAAGTATTTAAATCAAAGCCAACTGCTTCAAGTAATTTTCATGTCGTACTAAGATTTTTGAAAGATGAACTTTTACTAGCAAAACCGATGTTCTTACAATCAGTTGCCTTACAAGTAGAACCTTTTTTAAGAAAATTTCAGTGACCAACCACTTTTGCCTTTTTTGTATGCAGAAGAATGTTAAGCAATGGTGTGGTGTACAGCTAAGCGTTTCATATTAAAAGATTTTATGAAATCTATCAAAAATGCTAGTCAGCTAATTGCACTGGAGATAACAGAAAACAAAAATCAACCTGATGTTAGAACAGCGGTAAATGTTGGTTTTGGTGTTGCAGCAATCTGCAAAGGTATAAAAGAATCCCCTGTGTTTGCTTTTTGCTCTGATAGTAAGAAATTTTTACTTACATTACATTTTAAAATGCTAAACAAATTACCATTACATAACCGTATTGTCAAGGGAGTGCCTTGCTTGTTTACTTCAATTATGCTAGGAAATGCCTTTAAATTTAATCGGATCACACTAGCATTGGAGGAGTTCGTTGCAAAAAAATTATATTACTTGCATCAAAGCAGACAGTATGAAAAAAAACATCTCCACGACTTGTAAAAATCCTAGTGTTAAAGAAAAGCTATAACTTTTTGACCAGAATCAACAGACTTGTATCATTCAGTTTTTTGTTGTAATTAGTCATCAAATCAGATCTGTAGCGGTGTGTAGGACGAGTTTCGTTTTATTAAAATTTAGAAAAAGTGCATAGATTAATATTGTGTGTGGTTTTTTTTATGGAATAGTCTACATTTCCGTTACACTTAGTGCATGGCTATTTAAATTTTATTGTATATGTTTAAATGGTGAAATAAATGCATAGCTTTGGATATTGCACAAGCACTGAATATTTGTCAGTAAAAGGCCAAATATACGAAAAAAGAATTTTTTTAATAAATAATAGTTTCATAAATTTTTTTTTTTAATATTTGCAATTCTTAGACAAATGTGCGCATTTGAAAGTTAAAGTCATGAAATTTGTTACAGGGCGTCTGCTGGTCCCGAAATCATAAATTTTGTCCCGAAAATCAGGGATGAGATTCTTCGGACTTTTCTTAAATTTTTGAGAAAATGACCGATTCTTATCATTTTTTAAGAAAAAATTACTAGTTTTGCCCCTCTTTTTTTGTCTTTTATAAACCTAAAATGCGCCAAATGAGACATATCGCCAACATTGCACTCCTAAATTTTGCCAAGCTGATTAGTCTTGCAAATTTCTCTTGGAAAAGAATCCTTTGTGAGAAGCTAATTAGTTTATTGGTAAACTTGGATTTTGAACTAGTTAGCGTACGTAGTTGCTGTTGGGCTGTCGCGGCCTTAAATGTCCTCGCGTTGGTGTGACGTGGAAGTTTGGAGAGTGGGGTGCTCGTCATGTGACCGTGGTTAAAAATTGCGTGATGTTGTCTTTGGTGATCGTTCTCTTGGGGGTTGATCCCGGACCCTCGCCAATAGCCCGTTGTGTTGCTTTTGAATGACCTTTATTAAATACCTATCTACCTAAGTTCAACTTCCCTCTGCTCCGACTTGCTTAAGTCATTAAGGATGTAGGGAATACACCGAGGGACAATGATCCTGGCTACCCAGCCTACCAATTAGGGTTTAAGGCCGGACAAGGGGTGGCCGGAATCCGAGGTAAATTTGGCAAAGATGTCGGTAAGTTACTTGCGAGAATTGTTTCTCACTTGGATGGGAAAACGAAAACTACACATAGCTTGCCGACCGCAGGCTAGGGATGCGATATCAATGTCAATGTTTTCAAAACATCGATGTTTTATAAAAAAATATCGATGTCAATGTTTTCAATACATCGATGTTTTATTAAAAAAACATCGATGTGTTGGAGCCGATGTTTTTTAACATCGATGTTTAAACGTTGTCGATGTTTTATTTTTAAATAAAAAAAGTACCACTAAAAAATTTTCAAAAATAACATAATCTCATATTTTTATAATCAGTAAATTGAACATACTTTTAGACCAAAACGGCCAAGGGTGAAGGGTCTGAAAAGTAGAGATGCGACATCGATGTCGATGTTTTATAAAAACATTGATGTATTTACCATCGATTTACTGGAGCCGATGTTTGTTTAACATCGATGTTTTAACAATATCGATTTTTTAACGTTGTCGATGTTTTATTTTTGAATGCAAAACGCATCATAGTAAAAATTAAGAAAAATAACCGTGAAATTAATTATTTCTTAGTGATGGCGACATCTTTCTCATCAGAAAGAGTTTTTTTCTTAACTGGTGGGGTAGTTAGTGTAAAAAGAAGTCGGCTTAAGATGGGAGAAAGTTAAGAAACTTCTTTTTTTTACGAACTAAATAATATAAATATTGGGGCGTATGCTAATTATAAGCGCCAATATTTTTCTTTTCGTAAATAAAAAAAGAGTTTGTTGTGTTCCACTCCAATAAGTTGATAAATAATTAATAATAACTAACAATAATTATTGTTATGTACCTACGTAATTATACTTATAGTTAGTAGTAGGGATGTGACATCGATGTCAATGTTTTAAAAGCATCAATGTTTTATAAAAAACATCGATGTATTGGAGCCGATGTTTTTTTCCATCAATGTTTATACTTGTCTATGTTTAATTTTAAAACAAAAAAAGTACCATTGTAAAAATTAAAAAAAAATAACCAAGTAGCATAATTTTTATAATCAGTAAAGTGAACATATTATTAGACCTAAGTGGCCAAGGGCGAAAGGTCTGAAAAGGACGAGGATAAAATGGGGAACGGTGTCAATAGCAACGAAACAATAGGGATGCGACATCGATGTCGATGTTTTATTAAAAAATCATCGATTTATTGGAGCCGATGTTTGCTTAACATCGATGTTTTTACATTGTCGATGTTTGTACGCTGTCGATGTTTTATTTTTAAACCAGTACTAAACCATTTTTTAAAAATGGAGAAAAAAATTCGACTTACGTAAACTTGTATGCCTTATCATGGTTCTGATGCCTGAACAATTATCTGAGCCCGTGGTGGTTCAAAATTACGTGGTGTTGTCTTCGGATTGTTCTCTCTGGGATTCACTCCAGACCATCGTCAATAGCCCGTTGTATTGCTCCAGTGCGACATTAATTAAAATACCCACATACTGAGCACTTGGATGTGGGCTAGGTGTATTAGGTATTTTTAATTAACATCGCACTGTTGCAACACATCAGGCTATTGATATGCTCTAGGTATGGTATGGTACACAAATTTACCCAAGCGATTTGTCACTCGGAGCCACTTTGAGTGATGCTTTACCCATTAACGGCGGTTGGTAAGAAAATTTGCCATTCGAAATTTAAATTTTTTACTTTGCCAATATATGGGGGGAGTGGTTTCATTCAGTGTTTTTTTTTTCTTTCTAAGAATCAGCCAATCAAAATACTGCACTGCATGTGTATTTCCCAGATAGCTTTGTCGGTGAAAACGTGATTCAAAGCTAGAATTTCTTACGAGCGCTAATAATCTCTCCTCCATCATCGCTAAAGAGGCAAAAATATTAATTTTTTTCCTGATTTTGATCTATTGTTTGTGCTTTATTGTAATGACATGAATCCATTGTTTATATTAATACACTAAAAAAATCTAAAGAAACATATTTTATAGACGTTAGGTAGACGTATTGTTGATTGGCAAGTAATCTTGCCAGTCGTCTGATGTGTGAAGTTTGGTACTATCGGTAGTTAGCTATTGCTTTGAAGGTTCCAATACCGATTTGATTATTTATTTTAATTTGAAAGCTTAAACAGGGTTAAAATTTAATTACGATCTAAAAAAAAAAATATTTTAGATGCATATTTAATTTTTTTAAAGAAAATATTTATTCCCTCCCCCATTTTCAGTCTCACGCTAAATGAAGTTTTCGATGTGTTATTTGCTCTCGACAGTGATTCTGAGTCAGATAATGGGTCAATTAGGTCCAGGTTTACCTCCTTGTTCTTTGAAAATTGTCAAAATAATGGAAAAAAGTGAGAAAAACAAAAAAAAACTCGGGTTAGCAAAACGTCCGGATTTTGGACGTCCGCATTTGGGACTCAATTAAAAAGAAATTATTTGTGCTAATAGGGAATTTTATGACTGTTTTTAAAGAAAAATATGCAGATCTTTTATTTGTGTCCTTATTTTCGCGTTGCTCCTGAAGCAGCCTCAAAACTCCTGAAATTTTATGAGAATGCTCCTGAAGCTGCTCAGAAAAGGTTGACAACCTTGTGAGTGCCATGAGACTTATCTCGCAACCTAGTCTAAACCAAGAATGCAGAAAATGTTTGAACTTTAGGGGTGATGCTCGTTCCCAAGAAGATGATATTGCTTTATATAATAGTTTTTGAATATGAATATTGAATTGATTCTTATGTTATATACTTGGATAAACTGTTCATTTGAATTTCTTCCTTAAATATTAAAAGTAATAGTAAGGGGGGAAAATACAAAGCCACTGAAATTGGTCTGAAGGAGGTGGCTCCATCTATGTGGATCCACAACGATCAATATTCCTTCATATCGTTTGTTTTATTGTGTTAAATAACTATTAATAAGAACAAAGAAAGATTTATGTGACTTACTATAAATGTGTAGAATATATAATACTTTTACATTTATGCACACACTACAGACGATTGGTCAGAAATCTTGCCAGTTAAAAATCATAAAAATAATTTTCGAAAACATCTGAAAAATTCAATGTATACTTTAATTGATCTAAATAAATAAGTTATAAGATAAAATGTTAATTTTTAAAACTATTTTAAAGTCGTCTTTAATGGGTTAATATCACTGGGTCGATCTCTAATGAATTCAAGTCCTCGGAGAAATTCTACTTCATACCTTTTATGTTTAGCCCACAAGTTTATTTGTATATCTGAAGTCAGATAAAAAGTGTGTAAATGACAAAATATTTTAATAAAGGAGTAAAATTTTTTTTAATTTGGAAATTTTTTTAATTAAAAATATTTTGTTTAATCAATCTCATAATTGTTTTTCTCACGTATTATATAACCTAATTATATTTTGAACAAAATATACACAAACATCATAAAATTGTGCAGAAAGATGACTCATGGCAGATGCGGTAAAAAATCCAATCCCCTATCCAATTATTCGCTCGTCCTTCATAGTAAAGTAATTTCAGAGCTTCTATTCAATAGGTAATGTCTTCTCTAAATTTATGTGAATAAAATTTGTACGAGGAGTCATTTTCATATCCAATTGCATGAACTTCATAATTTCCTTCGTCCCAATTTTGACGCCTAAGTTCGAATATATATCAAAATTTGACCTGGCTTACAAAGTCAATTAATTGGTCAAGCCGTTTCTGGATTATGGGTAAGGAAAATTTGGTTAATATTAAATTACCTCCTCAAACCTTGTATTCCCATCTTCCAAAATAATCTTCCTACCTCGTTCAAATTTTAACTGTTACTTTTGAAAAATCCAAAATCTACGTAGCCTATGTTTAAGTTAAGGTATACAATAATTAATTTTTAAATTTATATTTTAAAAATTACGAATAGAAACCTTCATACGAAAATAATGATAGGAATCGATTCAGGACATTTAGAGTGATAAAATTTCAGCTCTTTCTGATAATTTTTTCCAATAAATTTAATATTCGCTGTTTTTCGTCATTTTTTTGCAAAAAGAAATTATTAAATTTTACTTAGAGGAAATGACTGAAGTTTTGTAAGGTCATATTAAAAATTGTGAATCAATATCCGTCAAAATATATAACGGTTTATGCTCATACTCTTTTGAAAATTAATTTCATCCATTCAGCATTTTGATATTTCCGAGTAAGAAGTAATGAGTTCTATGTAATGACTTCACGTCTATTGGTTCAAAGAATCATAGGAAAGATTATGCTACCAAGGTCAAACTGGTTAGAAAACATGTAGGGAAGATAACAGGATATATATCCATGGAAACTCTCAGAGTTAATATTGGAAAATGAAAAAATGGAAGAGAAAAGGGTGTTTTTTGTGTTTCTAGGAACAAAGTACTGTACAATTCTTCACACTAGGGCCTGAACATTTTCATGCATTAATTTTGATTAATGAGCAATTAAGAAACATTCATTTGAACTTGTATGCTTCATTCTCCTTTTTACTCTCCTTTCACTTGATTGAACCAATTTTATCAGCTTTCTAGCACTAGGAAATTTGTGTCATTTTTATAAATATATTTGCCTAAAATCTGTACGATGTCCAGTAGTACTGCTTAATTGTAAAAACAACTGATATACAGGATGTTCGTAAACTGTTTTTTAAAAAATTGAAGGGGTAATAGTACCCATCAAGACGATCAATATCTACAATGGAACCTATGATCGCAATCCACTCAGAGTGTCATAAAAGTGTGAACTTATAAACACGTCCAACAATCACAAGTCCTCACTTCTAACGTTAATTCTGCTCTGCCTGAGAAGCAGCACTTCTCCAGAATATTACCGTGAATCATTTGCAGACGGTTGATTGGACCTATGGCGTGGCCTCCATGCTCACCGGACTTAAATCCACTGAACTTCTGCTTTTAGGGCTACATAAAATAATTGGTGTATGAGATACCTGTACACTCTGCGGAAGATCTCACCGCAAGAATCCTTGTTGCAGCAGACGAGATCAATACGACACCAGGAATCTACGAGAGGGTGCGCCAATCTTTCATTCGTCGGTGTGAACTGTTCAACGAATCTCTTGGACGTCACTTTGAGCATCTCATTTGAGTCTCGCTGATCTACGGGATTGTGCAAATTATGATTTCATTATGTCTATTTTTTTCACTCTTGAAACTTCAACGTGAATAATTTACTTTACGCCTTTCTGACACTCCTAGCGGATTGCGACCATAGGAGGTTCCATTGTAAATATTGGTCGTCTTGATGGGTACTAACACCTTCAATTTTTTCTAAACAGTTTACAAACACCCTGTATAAAATACCTGTATGAGAGTCATGCACACATTATTCCATGTAAGTTTCCCTGTATGATTTCTAATCTGTTTTAGACCTCTTGACCGAAAGAAACATTTCTAAGATTCCTTCGACCAATACATTTAGTCACTATGTGTGTTCTGGCGTACAAGCAATTGTACACTACGTAGAACTATCGTGACGCTCAAGGTTAAATATGAAACGATAAAGTTAAAACCAATTTTGAACTCACATAGCTAATGCCGGTTTAAAAATGTAATGCATCAATTTATCAGCAGAAAACGAGATACATTTTAATAATTCCATGGGAGGACAGGAAAAAGTCAACATTCCAAGAAAAGGCTTTGCAGGTTCCTATCCTAAAGAATCCTTCTTGACAGAGGTGCTAATGAGTTTCCCTGATTTACACCTAAAGCTCTGGTCATATACGCCATGAATCATGGGGAGAGGGAGCCATCTCTGCACCCCACTTCAGAAGTCCTTGAACATACATGAAAGCTAGTTCATATTACTGTTCTCTTTCTACGATTGTCTGCTATGTGGAAGTCGTTAAGATCACTTTTTCTTTTATTTGTAATATTTCACGTATTAAAAAAGGGTTTGCATTTTACACCCTTATAAATTTGTCACTCTTTGAGTCTGTCATTAATGTTGAGGTACTTGGACTGTCAGAACTGTAATTAGTCTAGGAAAGTATTATTTCTGTGATATCAGAAAAAAAATCATTTTGGTAAAAATAATGAAATATGTTTAATATATATAAAAAAAAAACTATCTTTGTCATTTGTTTACTCTTAAAACTAATGTTGGTGTCAATTTCAATTGTTATGTAAAAGATATTTTCCTTGTATTTTTAGAGCTTGCCAGCAGCTCTAGATCTTATACACCATATTCTCGTCCACGAAGTAGCAATGCAACACGCCATCTTGGTTGTGGTGGTTATGTTACTTCCTACAGTCCTCCACTTTACGATAATAAATGCTCAACATCCACAAACATCATTACTGGCTCACTTAATCTGTTAGAAAGTGGTAATTCTATTCTTTCCACCTGCAATGCTGTACTGGAAGGTACAATTGATTATGTGCCACATGATTCAAACTGTAAAGAAGAACCACATCTCTCCGACACCACTGGAATTCTAAGGGATCATGAAACCACCAACCATCCTATGAACCTGAATATAAACAGCAATACTTCAGAATGTGAAACAGGCAGAAAGGTTATCAAGAGGAAACATTCTAACACCAGCGATGAAAATTTGTCCACTAAGAAACAAAGCTCATCGCTTACAGATCTACATCAATCCTCTTTGCACTCTGATATCAAACCTATAAATTTGAATGCATCAAATGTGAATGATTCGTGCAATAGCGTTATCAAAGTGACAAACCCTTTCAGTACTATCCCCAAACCAGGAAAACTTGCACCTTCAAAAGTTGTAGCTAATGCAACTTCAAGTACTAATTCCTCTGTTGGAACGAAACATGAACTTGTTCGACCACCTTTTTCCTATGTTGCAATGATACGGAAGGCAATTCTGGAGTCCCCTCTTAAGAAGGTAACTCTCCAAGAGATATATAATTATATACTCGAGACCTTCCCTTATTATGAAAGTAAAGAAGGCTGGAAAAATAGCATTCGGCATAATCTCAGTTTGAACAAATGCTTTGTTAGAGTGCTTAGAGATGAAGGTACAGAAAAGAAAGGGGGCTATTGGACCTTCGATCCTGCTTTCGACGACATGTTTGAAGGCAATAATTTTCGTAGGCGTAAGCGTATGAGGCGGCCAGCCAGAGAAAGTGCTCATACTCAAAGCAGTGGAGCATCATTCACCCCAGCTTTTACACCCCCATTCAGTCGACCATATGCACACTCATACTTGAGCCCAAATGATTTCCTGCCCTCCGATTACCGCGCAGTTACAAGCACAGAAAGGAGTTGGCCTCTTGCACACATGCAAAGTTCCTCACAACTCCGTCACTCAGCAAGATCCAGTCTCTCTTCTTACCCGTCGTGTCAACGTATGCAACCTCAAACTCTACACGTTGGTTACATGCAATCCTCTCAAATGGATCCTTCAACTTCGACACAGTCCTCAATACCACTGCCTGCAAGTTATCCAGCTCACGGATATCCATCTGCTGCATTTCCTGGACATTATCCAGCCCATTGCATTCGTGAATCAACAACTCAGAGCCGTTACCCGTACTAGTCAAACTCAAATGCGTGTTTCATTCTTTCATAGGCCTAGTATTAGCCAAACGGATTTCCTCCATTGCTTTGCTGATCCATTGACATGAGGTCTGATGACATAACAGATTGAATTTGATTCCCTATACACAAGCCTTGAGCAAACACAAGATAATCAGTGTAATTTTACATAATTCAATACTATTTTTAATTTGTGTGTTGGAATCACTACCTATGCAAAATCTGTTTTTATTTTGTATTACCTATGTAATTATATTGAATTAGTATTTGGCAAAAGGCTGATCCTCCCAAAATGTTTAAAATTTAAATAAATGTGTTTTCTATTTAAATAAAAACAAGATACATGCTGAATATATGTATAAACACTTGTTCAATATATATACCTGTATCAGATAAACAATTTCAATACATGAAATATATACTGTCTTACAAAATAGTACTTATTCTTTAACAAAAATATTTCCATTTGGGGAATTTAAGATTACTCATTTTGTTTCATCTTAAAAGATAATTTGTTTTTATCAAGATTTATTGAATTTACTAGGTAGAGATTTATACATGAAAATCCTCAAATATACTTATATTTAGCCCAACACCATGCTTATGTTAAAGGATTTTCTTATAAGTATGGATTTTGTGAATTATTTTTAATTTTAAAATTCTTTTAACTACAAAAGTATAAAATTCACAATATGTGAAAAACATAATAAGTGTATATAACCTAAAGTGCAATTAAAATTCAAGGTACTGCCAAAATATAGTTTAAAAAACCGCACAAAACTTTTAAAGTAAAAAAAATTATTACATTTTTAAACATCTGAAAGCATGAAATCATTAAGATAGTCCTTTAGAGGACCAATGCTTTTAGTTGAAGGAACGTAAATTTTCTGCAATTAAGTTCTATCTTTAATATATAACATACTGAACAAATTTAAAACTGTGCAATATGGGTTTGCAGAATGAAAATTGTGAGAAATATACTATAAAATTCTGTAATGCTGTGTAATTGAATTATCAGTTTCTCATCGATACACATAATCTTGAAAAAATACTAAAATTGGTTTAATCAAATTTTTATTTGTACATGGTTTTTATTTTTTGATCTTGTACTGTTGTAGAGAAAAGTAGTTAAACCTTGATAATTTCTGTGCAATAAAAGCATATATTTGGTACTTTTTCTTTTGGGTAAACATTATTTTCAATTTTTCTACCAGAATATCTGTAGAAAAATGTATCTTAATTTCTTTGTGTTTTCGTGCTAAATGTTTACTTAATGTAAAATATTGTTGTCGCTTGTATGTGTATGCATTGAATATCATAAATATATATACTACTTAATTTCAACATAGTTTGAGTTTATATGTTGGTTGGTTTGTGAAGTGTTTTTCTGTAATCATTTTCTCTAATTTAAAAAGAAGTTCCTAGAGTACTTTTCCTGTTTTTGATCAGTTATACTATCAGAGTAACAAATTTCTCAGGTTGATAAGTGCTATTCAATTATATTTATTTCTTTTCTATTGATTTTTCAAAGTAATTTTATTCGTGTTTGTATCTCATGCAGAAATATGTATCAATAACTATTGAAAGTCTACGCATGGCTGTTGTATTGTCATAAACCGCAACTTGAAAGTGCCTTTTGTACAAAGATAATTTTTATGCTGTTGCTTTAATGTTATTTTCTTTAAGGGGCTTTAAAAGGACTTCAGCATGTGAAATGGGAAGTCCTATTTTTAAAAATGTATGCTTGCTTATTAAACTCTCTAAATAAAAAGTATGTGGAATGAAAAAACGCATTACTTTAATTATTTTTCTAATGAACTATATAATCTGCATTTCATTTTAAATAACATCAAGTTATAAAGACCTATTAGTTGTTATTCGTCGAAATCAAAATTATAGCTTGGAAGACATGAATAAGTGCTGTATATTGAGGGCTGAGTTGAGAAATAATGAATTATAAATTAGGCATTAAACAATTCAGTTTGCATGTTCCAAAATGATAATTCTTAGTGGGACAAGTAGAGCGATAAAGCCACAGCATAATAATGCAGTATTGCTGTTCTGCTTTAAGTCACTTCATTTTACTGACATCAAACTATATTTCTGCATTAACTAAAAAACTATGCATAATTACAAAAAACGTAATATACCTATATAGGATTAGTGTTCCTGAGACGTCTGCAGATCCTTAAACCTAAAACAGAAATCCGATTTCTAAAATTATGAAAACTTTAAGTCCACGTGAAATCTCTTGGGGATTACCACACTAGATTTCTTTCTTTTCTAGAATAAGTTTTTCGGTTATGCTCAGGACAAAGATTTAGATCTTTCTAATTGCCACATTTGAAACATTTTTTATTGAATATCGATTATGTATGATTGTGTTTATAATAAAACATCGACATCACACAAAATATATTGTTGTCCTTAGAACATATATACTATATATACAACCCCAATTTTTACAACCTTTGAGATTTTTCTACTTGCACTTTGTTTAGAGAGTAAGTAACAAAATACTCTTAACTAGTGATATTCCTCTTCAGAACAAGATAAAACTTCCTCATATGATTGCCATAAGGAATATCTTTGCCAAATGCAGCTAAAATGTGCTTTAAAAAAGGATTAAAGTTAAGAAAAAAGAAAAATTATTATTTTACACCAAGAAAATCATATTGTTCCTATGTGTAAGCTACCAATCTGGAGTAAAATTTTGTGTAGATTTGAAATCTGTTGAAATTTTTATTCTAACCTTGACGATTGCAAATATAGAAACTTGGATAACAGCACAAAATTGTAATGGCAAACAACCTGCTGTCTAAAGGGAGCTTCATTCATTTCCAGACCACACAATAGATGTCTAAGTTGTAAAATGTATCCATGTGTGTGACGACTCAAGTTTCTATATTCCTCATAATGCGCTACGAAATTATCATTGATGGATCACACTTGTCTGTCACTTGCCTTAAAACGAGATAGAGTCTTACTTTTCAAACTTTTATATTATGGCAAAACCTATTAGTTACCAATAACCAATGCTGCCTGAAATTTACCATCAGTTACCAATGACTGACATGACACTTAATGTGCTAAAGATAACATCTTGATCTAATTATCTAGAATATTTTCCCAGTCTTTACCAATATTAAAACATCACAATCCATACATTATAAAAATGTCGAAATTCACCCAATTTTGATTAAGAATCGCCCTTTTCTCTTACCCTTTTAAAAAAATTTTAAAAAGTAAATAAAAATATTCAGCAATGTTACACCATAAAGTGTACTGAATAATCTGTAGCAATAAAATAGGATATGATTAACTAATCAAAACTAAACAAAATTCCTGATCTTGTGTTAGCTTTTAATGTACTTTGACAGACCTCTGTTCAAAAATACTCTTTGAAGAAAACAGGCTATATATATATATATATATTTAATTGAGCACAAAAACATAATATTATGGCATAATATGATTAGCTTGTGTAGTGAATTGTGAAATATAGAGTTACTACACAATTAATATACAATGAAGATTTTATTTTATAACATTTATAAATAAATCGATTACATACACGTTGGGTATTTTACATTCATAAGATAGTTATTTACAGACAAAAGATTGTTTAATCCATTTTACAAAGCAAACACAAAAGATATAAATTAGATAATGAAGAGATGAAAAATTATAGGAGAAATTACTTTGCAAAAGATATTCCTAGGTTGTGAGCTATTTACATGTAAAGATGAAAAATGTGTAATAAAAATGACTTACAAAGTCAGCTTATACATAAAAATTACTTCTTTATGTATGATTGACTAAAAAAATGCAATGCTTGTGTTCAATTATCAATGAACCTTTCACAAATAAATTACATGTACAATGCACAAAAAAATGGTAAATGAATGAAGTTTCTTACAAAATAACTTTGGAATAAATCTGAATTTGCAGTAACCAGCAGCAGTTAATCCTCACTTAACAAATCTTCATCAAGATTGATATCCTAAAAATATACATTTGTTAAATATATCATATTAAATGGATACATAAAAAATAGACTACAATTTGAAAGAACACTTACATTTTCAATATTTTCATCTAGAATAAGATTTTTGATATCAAGCTCTAATTCTTCATCTAGATTTAAATCTGCAACATATGTTTCCTTCTGAGCCTAAAGAAAGCAAATATCAGTTTTTAAATTTGAAAAAGCAAAACAAGGAATAAAAAAACACCAGTATTATCTAATCTTATTGGAATAAAATGCTGTATGATTATAATATAAATCCATTAAGATTCAATGGATGAAATAAATTAAGGTACATTACAAAAAAAAGCGTCCCAGAAACATAAGCATGACGATATAAACCCATATAATGAGCATGCTCTATTCAATGTGTCAAACCTCTAGATATTTTTGTTATATACATAAAATGAGAAAAGGGGACTGTAGTGATCCCAACTCATAATCAATGATTTCATTTACCACAAAACTTTATTTGGGTATGGCCGCGTAAATAGTGAAAAATACGTTTTGCCTTTTACTTTGATAAAAGATTTCTGAAAGAAATGTTACGAGTTTAGAAATCACAAACTACATTCAATATTTCATTTTTAATAAATTCAGATAAGCAGCACAAAAAAATTCAAATAAGGGTGAGTTTTTACAAGTGGTATATTTGAAAATATCTTGCTTCATAAATTTATACTTCTAGTGTTCACTGGTTGGTTTAGTTTGTCATTCTTACCATTTGCAACATGAAGGTTGATTAGAACATGAACTACATACACTTTTTTTGGTAGTTCACACATACATAAGCAAACTATCTTGAGAATGGAGGACTTAAAAAGAAACAAAGAAAATAACAACAAAAAAAAATGAACATTTTGAGTAAGTCACTTGAATTGCAATCACATTCATTCAGCCTATAAGCCTTAGCATAACAAGAACATGCTCAAAAATCAAAGTAACTGTAATCATGTTTGTAGTTTTACTAATAATTGTAATACTTAATTGTGTGTGTAGGAGCTATTAGTTTTTCTAATATGTAAATACCTTTTAATTAAAAAGTTAATAGCAGCTTCACTATGGTTAATATATTAACAAACCTGTGGAAATGATATATCCGGAGTAAATCAATTACCTCATCAAATGACCACATTGGATGCATATACAGATATTAATTCAAACATAGTAAAATAAAATAGGCAGAAGAGTAGTAATAGAAGCTAGTTGTACGACAGTTCATTGTTTTTGTAATCTAGTCAGTGACTAGAATTCAATTCAGATAAAATAATCTGATGCCACAAATATTAGACATTTTACTTGCAGCCTGCGATAACTTTGTGTTGGCTTGATTTAAAACAGAGAATGTAAAAGTTGCACCTGTACCCTTAATCAAATTATCTTCATTGTAACTAAATGTGCCAACCGTATTCAAACGGAATTTCAAAGAGAAAACTAAGTGAGGGAAGAGCATAAAGATTTTGGAAACAACAGGTAATGTATAAGTTTCCACGTAAGAAGTCATTCTATTTCAAAAGCATTTAAGAGGTTGAAACGCTCTCTTAGTGGATTATGGTGAATAATTTTGTTAAATAAAGTGGAATTCTAAGTAACACTTTACCCAATTATACACATCTTTATAAAAAACAGTAATCTCTGCATATGAAATTTGGTACAACTAACAACCTCAACATTTTTTCATATCATAACACAACGCTAATAGCCTAACGGTCTGTTTTATCAGAGATATCAATATGTAACTATTCTAGAATCTGATATTTGTAGGTTTAAAGTTGTTTGACATCCTTGAACACTTCAAAATTCCTGCCAATGAAATAATGTAAGTAGACATTTCAAAATCTTACTATAAAACATGGAATCACAGAAAATAGGTTTTACATAAAACAATAGCTGATAAAAAAATAAGCAACTAATGAAATTAGAATAAAAATGAATTTAATAAATTAAACTACTGTTGAAGCTTTTAATTGCACATTCAGGTGTTTTTAATTAGAAAATAGTAAAAGCAATATAGTAGGATTCAAATATGAATTGAAATATTATTTTGTACATGTTCACTTTCTTTCAACACCTTAAGAATTGTGAAACAAGGTAAATTCATTCCTAAACATTAATATTTAATTTTCTCTCCCAACAGTACTAAATATCAGGGAAAAAACTCACTTACAGGCGTTTCTTCAGCTTTATCATTGGTGAAATAAGATGTACCTCTCATTTCTGGATATTCTTTAGCAGAAGAGCTTTCAATACATTCAGATGCTTTGTACGTCGACATAAAATGCTCAGAAAGGCTATTTATATCCCCTACACTCTGAAAGGAAATACAACCAATGAAAAATTTAAAATATAAATTCTTTATACAGAACATAAGAAAAGGAATTCTCGTTTTTACGTATCAAAAGATCCCTTGAAATATATCCGTAAGAATCAGAACAGATAGCTAAATTTGCTATAGGTAATTTCACATCACATTTTTCAATGTGGTGTGATATTAAAATCGCAAATTATGCCCAAGACATTGTCTAGAACAAATAAGAGTTATTTACACAAAACCAAAAAAAAAGTTAAGTAAAAAAAAACTCCATACTTCAGAAAGAGAATTCTGACTTCCAGTAGCATCATCATCAGCTATATAGACGAATTTCCCAGATGTTTCAGCTTCTTGCATATCGTGAATAGGATTCTTCTCATAATTTGGCTGCAAAAATATAAATCCTTTAATTGAAATAAATACAATGTAGAAAGCAAAAATATTCATCCTACAGAAATTGAATGATAAAATAATAGACAAGCTTCCTTTTATTCATGTGTAAAATCTAAATAAAAAAACACTTAGGACAAAACTCAATACACAAAAAGTTAAGTATGATATTGAACTTTTACTATTGAATTAGCATTTTAATTATAGGTATAAAAATTACAATTTCTTTGCTAAGGGTAACATTCTAAACTGAATTCAAAAACAGTATGAATAGACAGTTAAAATAATTCAAATTAGAAATATCAGAGCAAAACATAACCAGCTGAAACTAGCATTGGCTATGGTATTTCTATGCAGTAAAAAGCAGTCATACATAGGTAGTCATAACCAACATTAATGGATAGTATGGTCAACATCTTGTCTTAATCGCTAGTCATGAGTAAACGTTTTCACCCTGCCATAAATAATTGATGTTTAGTTTGTTAGTCTAGTCATTTTAAATAAATGGTCACATTTCATTTTGAGATGTATTTCAATGATCCAAATTCCTCCTTGAAGAAACAAAAATTTTAAGTTGGCGTTTGCTTTCAGAACTGAGAATGAGATTAAAACCAGGCACAACAAACTTCTACAATTCATTATTCGAGCATTAGTTTCCATTTATTTTTTATTTATTTCCAACACAGTTGGCAGGACCTAAAAGGTCATTCTGTTCAAGCACAACAGATTGATAGATACATTTGGGAATTCCAATGAACAATTTCAAGCATTAGTTAATGCATTTAAAAAATGAGATTATATTCTTATCAAACCTATGTTTAAATAGAATGCTTTAAAACTTTTTTTTATCAAACATTGAATAAAAATATTTAGTGTGTACTCAAAACTGGGATTTAGATATTATTTTCTGAAGTTATGAATCATTGATTTTGGTTTTATATGCAAGGTCCAACAATGGGCAAGCTGTGCCAAAGGCAACTTAAGAAAAGAAATTTAGATAAAAAAAAGTACGGTCTATCATGTATAAAAGAAACATTTCTATTGTTAACTCATACCAAATTGTTTCAAATTTGCAGATTCACAATGAAAACACTGAATGCATTAGAAGAGATATTCTAATCTCTACTATAATAAAAAGGAAGTGTTTGTGTGTGTCTGACTGTGTGATTTTAGATTATCTATAAAACTATCAGTCCTGAAATTTGGCACAGGTAGTTTTAATTTTCTGTGAATTTTGTGTGAAGAGCGAATTTTTAAATTTAATCTCCACAACATTTTAAAATTTATTTATAAGTTTTTCCCCATTGCTTCACTTGCGGAGCTGATGTCACAGCTTCTCAATTGACGAAAGAAAAGGATTTTTCTTCTGTGAAACTGTGTCTAGTTATGTCACTCATGGAGCTGATGTCACAGCACCTCATTGAAGAAAGTGTGTTTTGATTTACATTGTTGATTAGCATAACTTTCTGGCTAGCGATTTTAACTTTATCATGGGCAAGGACTATTTGAGGTTTTCTACCTTTGCAATCGTTAAAGATAGAGATATAATATCAACGGTTTGAAAACTTACAGAAATTTTACACCAGATCGATACCTTAAAAGTGCTTTTCCTTAAATAAATAATTTTTTAATTGTAACCAGTGTCATGTCCAGGTGGAAGTGGAACTCATTCTTAAAATTATCGTTTTTTCTTTTTAATGTTTTCAACATCAGTAAGGACAAAAAAAGAACTGTCAAAGGACAATGCCGTACTGGCCTGATAGTTTTTAATATAGCTGTCTACACAAGTGTCACTATGAGTCACACATAAGTATCATAAAATATTGACAAAGAAAAATGCTGTGAAAATAGTCAAATTTCACTGTATTATTAAGCCATTAATGCAGTAAAATTCAATGAAAATTACTGCCTGAAAATTTCAGCCTAATAGCATTTTTACTGCAGTAAAATTTAAGTCAAAATTAAAACAAACTAGTAAATTTTGGATAACACAATAGGAAAATTCTAAAATATTTTTATTAGTTGAGTGCTGTTTCTAGAATCATTCTGGCTTTTTCTAATATGTAGTGTTAATAGTTTCTCATTGTTTGCTTTTATAATTCTTTAATACTTAACTGACATTTCCATTTTATAACACTAGAGTTGTAAATGATCCCTCAAATAGATTCTAAACATTTTGTAATACACTAGACTTACAGTAATCTGAGAATAAGTAGCAGCGGGCTGACGAATTTGATTTTGCTTCAAAAACTGTTCAGCTTTCACAGCAGAATTCAAACCAGGAAATAAATTTTCATAATCTTCAGGATCAGCCAATGCTAGAGAAGCTTTTTCGTTCACTTTTTTTAAACTCTCTTTCCACATTTTAACTATTCTGTAACATATCAGAGAACAAATTTTATAAAAACCAATTACATGCTTAATACATTAAAATGTTAATAGTATGGTCAAATTAATTTTGCAATTAAATTGTTTTAAAATATTTTTAAAGTAATGAAAACTTACTTTGGAACATGACTAGGTAAATAAGTATGGGCAAAAAAAGCTGCTTCAGGCAAGCGACCCGTTTGCACTAACATATTTAGAGCCTTTTCTTTCCTAAAAAATAAGAAAGTTGAGCTAAAAATCTTCCTTCAAAGCATAAATTCCATTCAACAAGCATTGCAGTAATTCAAAAAATCTTTCATGCTGGATAAAAATGCCTAAATAGTTTATTCTAAAATTATAATATTGCTTAAAAAATGTCTTTTGCAAAAGATAAATTGGGTTGGTTAAAAATTTGGTTATTTAAACAAAACAAAAATGTTCTATTTTAAAACTAATCTTGACAAATGATAAAAGATCGATACTTTAAAAGGTGAAGGGCAAGAAAAATTTATTGCCATTAATCACTCCCAAGTCTGATCCTCATCCTAATATGGCGATGTTGTGTATATGGTGAGATCACAAGATAGTACTTAAAAGTTCATTCCATAAAACAAACAATTTACCATTCTAGTTCAAGTCATAAAATTTACTTTTAAATTATTGAAATCAATACGAAATAATCTGCAAGAACCCTTTAGAAGATTGTGGTACTCTCAATTATGTTTTTAAGAGTAGATGAATTAATTAGCAAATTTTTTCAAATTTATTAAAACGATTGGTGAGAATAACAGAATTGTTTAGCTTGTATTATATACTGGGCTCAAAATTTACTTAAATAACGAGGAAAATTATTGTTTTGCAATGCTTGAATGCTTTAAATCTTGAAAGCAATAACCAGTTAATTATGCAAATAATTTTTAAACTTAACCTAAATACCAATACTATTTCAGATACAAAAATTGAAACATTGCTGTTCAAAACATTATTGATAAATTAGAAAAAATATTTTACACATTCACACAAAACACAAATATAATACCTCACACTAGAGGTGTGCATGAATTGCATACCTTTAAATGACAGAAAAACTCTTTCCTACTTACTTTCCAAGCAAAAAATATGAAATGAAAGCAACATTGTTTATCCCTGACGATTCCGAGCTCTGACCCAGTTTCTCAACCATACTTGCGTTGCCTGATGATGTTGCAAGTAATAAAAGTCCTCCATAGTCTTTAGCATGATGTAAGCATTCTTCAGCAAGTTGAAATTCACATTTTGTCATTGCAAGTTCAGCTAATTGTTTCCATTTTTGCTCAGACTAATAGCAAATCAAAATTAAGAATTACTGATAGTGTTACACATACTAGTTATGTTTTATGATAGTGTACTGATAAAAACCATTTTTGTACAAAGAAATGATTGACAAATTGATTGAAAATTACATTTGGAACAGGTGATTTAGTTTTAAACAGTTGGGATATGGCAAATAATGAGATAAATGGCTTATTTTGTTGGATGCTCTTAAAAGTAATTAGTTAAAGACATTGGCGAATAAGAATGTAAAATTTCTTCTTACTTTTAAAATATGTACGTACCTGAAAACCATGTCATCAAAACCTTAAAATGGCCCGAGTATCATGAATACTCTTACCCCACCAACTATTTCTACCCTCTTCCCTTCAACATAATTTGGGGAACAAATAAGCAAATTGGTGAAAACATTTCTTACTAGAAATAAAAGGTCACATTTTACTATCACCCTATTGCCTACAATACTATAAATCACGAAATCAGTATTTCTTGCTCGTAATTTTCTTAGAAGTTATTCTTAGACAATATATCTTTCTGAGTTATATATACACAGGCACAAAAAATATCATAAAATTCAATTTCACATTAAAAAAATACAGGTTAACATGTACTTCAGTGAAATTATGCATGAAAAAAAGACAGTCAAGTTTGCGTCATGCAAAAAGGGCAGGATTGTTTCTTCTACAAATATAAATTTGTGAAAATTACAAAAGTCAACTACTAATGTAGTCCACTCATTTTCTTATGGAATGCATGATTGGAATCTTGTTCTTTTGAGTATTTGAGGACATACATACTTTTGTGAACATCTTTTTTGAGCTAATGTTCTAAGCATCTCAGATTATTTCGGGCTACCAGTCAAGGGAAATGGTTTCTTATATGACATGAAGTCAATTGTTCACTCAAGAATCTAAGTCAGGATTTTATTATCTGTACATATACACCACCACTTGGTTTATTCTATGAAATACAGTATTGAAAAGGACAATGGACAAAAAAGATCACTGGTATCTTCAGTTACAAATGCACTATTCTATTAAATAGGTGTAACATTTTCATTCAGTCATCTGCAATGAAAGCATGTGTTCATCCTCAAGCAGGGAATACTAAGAGCTCCTTTGAATAGGTTATTTACGATTCTTCTACCTTTATTTTGGGGTCTGGAGTTAACTCTTTGGGTTATGGCAGCAGATGCCCTTTTAAAATTTCACATTGAAATCCCATGGGCAAGGTTACAGTAATTGCTGGAAACAATTCATCTTTGAGCTTCCAGTTCTAAGAAAACAGATTTTCTCTACTGCTGTCAAACCAAATTTCCTCAAGGGTACTGTATTTTAAATTATGGCAACAATTCGATAATTATTTTTTCAGAATTATTTTATTTTAAATTTAATACATCTGATCAAACAAAAGCTTTGAATTGCAATTCGTAATTAACTTCAGTCTAGAGTTGGTTGATTATTTGGATTTCATAGTATAAGGTCCAATAAAAGACAGGTTGCACATAAGACCAAAAACAATAAAAAACCTTAAGTTCAGGCAAATCAATCATTATGATTAAGTTCTATGAAACATGTCTAAAAATATGTATATTATATTGCTCCGGAGATAGCAAACTATTTGTATATTGCAAACTGGAATAAAATACAGCATCAGATTAATTAATTTTTTGTTCTATACGATTCTGTACATGAGAATGAAATTAATCTAAACTATTTAGTGTATAAATTCCTGAACAGTTTAGCGTCTAAAATGAAATAATACTAAAACATTATACCACAAATAGTTGTGGTGCTGATGAAAGAAAATCTCTATTATAAAGTGCTTGAGTGTGTCTGTCGTATGTGGGAGTTGTCCAGACAAATCTATACTACTTACAGTCCTGAAATTTGGCACAGAGGTAGTCCTAAAAGTTACTGAATAGACCTTAAAGCCTGAATTTTAAAATTTAATCTAGAATATTTTTGAATTAATTTATTAGCTTTTTCTTCAATTGCTTTATTAGCGGTTCTTCAATTGCAAAGCGTTTTTCCCCTTGCCTCTCCTCAATTTTTTGGACTTGCGCCAAGTTTCCAATGCCGTCACTGACTGCTAACAGAATCTTCTGTTTGATTTGAGTCATGTCGTTGAATGTTATTTTTTCCCTTTCATTCACGAAATCTATATTTGTTTCTTGCCTTTTTTCTTTAACTTTTTTTGTTTATTAGCGCACCAAGTTTCTAATGACGTCACTGACTGCTTCTTAAATCAGAATTACATCCGGAATCTATAGTTGTTTCTTGCTTTCATCTTTAACTTTTTTGTTTATTCTTTTTTTGGACATGCGCCAAGTTTCGACTCTGCTATGGTGCAATGGTATTCATAGTGCAATTTTCTTATTTTTATAAGCTTTATTGTTTCTTTCTTTCTTTCTTTACCTTTAAGACTTTTTGAAAGTATAGCGATATTTAATTTTTATTATTTATACAATTTTTTGTTCATTACCATTTAATTTGATTTTGTATGAATCAGTGAGGTTGACTTTTTGAAAGCATAACTTTGTCACGGGCAATACCATGGGCTCAACCCCTTGCTCGCAAACTCCGAGGCTTGCTACACAATCCCATTTGGTTTGCTTTGCAAACCAACATTCCTTTTGCAGAGTTAATCTCCTGCGACGGCGAAACTATCTTAGTAATTTGTATAATACTGATTTGACTTTACGGTCCATGACATCTCAGCAAGGGCTTCGCCCCCAGCTTGCTAACCTCAGTGATTACAATGAAGTCCCATTTGGTTTGCTAAGCAAATCAATACTCCTTTCACAAGTGATTTCCCTTTTTTCACTTAATGCACACTAAACTAATAGCCGCAACAGTAAAAAACTTTGTTATCTTGTTTCCTGTACAATTTTATATAAACCGTGTTAATCTCGTTATATATCTCACATTATTTTCTCATTTCTTATATTATTTTGAAACGATATTAACAAAAAAATAAAATAATTTGTAATCATGATTTTTAAATGTTGTTCATTTTTGGCATAGCTTGAAGAATTTCTTCCATTTTTTATTTAGGATTGTCTGATATTTTTTGTAGAACTATGGGGCTCCGCCCCTTGCTCGCTAACTCGTACAAAAGAGTACATTCTAGGGTTTCCTGCGATGTTTTCAAATTTAAAAACTAATAGTAATCAGATATAGATATGACAGTTTTTAAAAAAAGTAACAAAAATGTCCCAATTTTTCCCGAAACAAAAAAAAATTTAAAAGGAACCAAATTAAAATTTCTAAAAAAACTTGCCGTCCTGCAAAAATTTACATTAGAGGTACTCTTAAATGAAAATCCCAGCTGAAGACTGCAAATTGCAAGTCTTTTGCTCACTCGTGTTAGAAATTTCGCTCTTTCAACTTTGACACTAAATAAACCCTAAACTAATAGCTGCATCGTAATAAAATTTTATTCGTCTTGTTCCCTGTACAATTTTGAACAAACCTTGTCAATTTTGTAATTTTATAATCTGTACTTTCTTGGGAAACCATCTAACAATCGAGCAAAAAAAGTGAGTTTTCAATCCTGCGACGGATTCTGCGGTAACTTTTTTAAAATATAGAGAAATGTAAGAGTAAAATAAAAATAAAAGTAAATAAAAATAAGTACAAATAAAAGAGTACCTATACAGGTTAAAGCAGAAAATTATCAAAAGAAAATTTTTTTTTATCAATTTAATAGAGGCATTTAATAGGTTAAATATTCAGTGACAAATCCATATTTTAACTAACTAGGGAAAATTTTAACTAACTATCGCATTTGATTTGCTTCACAAACCAACACTCCTCCCGCAAGTGTCTTTCTTGGCCATGACATCACAGCGAGTTTCACCCCAAGGCCAGATAGAAGGATCTAACCTTTCATCTCTGCGATAAAAAATTTGTACACTATCGCGAAATCATACTTTTCATCACATCAAATTTATTTATAAACCAATTTTAAAACTAACTATGCCATAAGAAAGAGTGATTTCTGAACTTTCACATGGTATTTTAAAATTTTAAAACTAACAGTATTAAGTTATAGATATGACAATTTTAGTTTTCTATCGGAAATTACAATCTAAAAGTTCCGAAATTTGTATGATCAACTTATAATAACATCGAATTTATTTATTAATCAACTTAAAAAATAATTGTACCATAAGAAAGAGTACATTCTAAGGCTTAGAGTGAGGTTTTCAGTGATATTTTCAAATTTAAAGCTAATGGTATTATGCTATAGATATTACAGTTTAACAAAAATTTCCCAAAATTTCAAAATTTGTATGATCAACTTGTAATTGCATCAAATTTATTTACTAACCTATTTCAAAAATAATTGTACCATACAAAAGAGTACATGCTTAGATTTGTGTGATGTTTTCAAATTCAAAAACAATAGCAATAAGCTATAGATATGACAGGTTTAACAAAAAAGTAACGAAAATTTACCAATTTTTCACGAATTTCAAAAAAATATTACCAGGAACCAAATCGAAATTTCTAAAAAAACTCAGCAAGGTGCAAAAACTCATGTTTAGAGGTACTCTAAAAAACTCACAGCTGAAGACTGAAAACTTGTACATGTTTCACTCGCGTTAGAAATTTCGCGTTTATCGACTTTGACACTTAATGCACCCTAAACTAATAGCCGCATCGGAAAAAAAATCTTGTCCCTTGTACAATTTTGAATATAGAATTGAACGTAATTTTCTGATCCGTACTTTCTCGGGAAACTATCTATGAAAGATGTAAAAAAGCGAGAAAGAAAAAAGCGAGTTTTCAATCCTGCAGTGGCGGACATAAATTTTTTTAATATAGAAAGATTAATTTATTTTAGGTTTTCCTTAAAAAATATAATTTGAAATATGAATTCGTTTTGGTTTTACAAAATACATACACACATCAAACACAATAAAATATAATTTCCTAGTCCAAACAGTAATTGTAGAAAATTTCTTTCCTAGCAAATTATCAAACATAAAATTTGCTAATTAAACACTTTTACTTATGATGCAGAAATATATCATGTTTAGAACAGCTTTGATTTAAAGGCATGTTAGAAATAAACTTACTGAAATTCTGGAACAATAGAGCAAGTTTTTAAAGTATTGAAATATTGTGATCATTGACACAATTCTGACACAATCCACAAATTTGACACTCAAAGGAGCTTTTAATGGAACAGCCTGTCTGAGTTTGAAATCCAAACTTCCTGCAACGGACACACACAGGTCCTTTTACATCCATCTATTTCCCTTTTCTTATGCTGTGAATAGGCATTGGTGAGAAGTCAGAATTGTTCTGGTTTCGACACCCTACTTTTCCCAGTTTATCTTTATCTCTTATCTTTAGTTACACATATATAACCAATTTCTTTTTATACTCCATAATAACAAAGAGATATATTTTACCTTCATATAAATTACCCACATATTTAGAATGGCTGTGGTCAATAAAAATTCAATAAATAATGTTTATACCATTTCAAAGCATTTTAGTTTGCTATTACGTATATATGCTGTCTTATGATGACAAATTAATTGAAGATTTGTCATCATTATAACCAGAAATAGTGTTTGTTTCATGACATCCTTTATTTTCATAACCATTTTCAACAAAATGGGCACAGATGAAGGATGAAGCAGTATTTTGCAATTGACATGTCTTCAACATGCCATGATACCTTTATTGGCATACGACTTAAAAAGTGCTGCTTTCATAAAGCATGCAATATATTCTAACTGTTTCCTTGTATTTTATCGTCTTCAATAGCCTGTTGTGTTGCTCTAGTACGATGTTAATTAAAAATTACCTTACTTTGTACTTAATCAATGACAAAAATATCAGCTTAAAAAGAGTTCCAGTGTGCACTATAGGTACATGAAAATAGGTACATGAAACAGGAAGACTATTAAAGAATATAATTCAATAAGTATAGAAAAGAAACTTCTCACTCAGGACAGACACAATTTGTTTGATGCTCAAAGGTGTACTTTCATTTCTAATAAGGAGTTAAGTTATAATAGAAATAGTTGTTGGATTGACTGGAAATTCGTCAGAAGGGTAGTTGATCATGGCAAATGATTGAAACCTCAGCAATGTGTGTGACTAACATGCACTTGCAATGCAGGCTGAAATGTGATTTGGAAGATACAAGTCTTCAAAAGGGAAATCCTAAACATTGTGTCAGTGAATTCAGTTTGTATTGCTCTGCTCTAATGTAAACATGATAATTAATGCAAGTGTTGGGAAAAAAGTTAGTACAATTATGCATGTTTGGAGACAATGGACAGGAGGTTCTAAGCATCGTAGTGAGGGATAAGTAGCAATTATGGCTACTCAATAAGGAAGAAAAAGCCACATGCTATGAATGGCGGTGACGAATTGCAGACATTCACAATGGTAGCACAACAATGGAGGATAGCAACACATCAGGTGATGTCTGTTGCACTGTTTTGCCAATGATTGCTGGAGAAAGGGTTCATAGCCCGTTACTTTTACTTCCTTTAACCCTATACCATAGGTGTGAGAGGCATCAATGATGCGAAGAGCAGACATTGGAATACTGAATAGTACCAAATCATGCTTTCTGATGAGTCTAGACATAATCTTGTGAACCATGATGGCCAGATTCTTGTTTGCAGATACAATGGGAAACAGCAATTGGAGGGTGCATTGCAGTGTCATAGTGGTTTGGGGTGTTTATTTTGTTCTCTCTCTATACAGATCACAAGCACTATAAACAGTCAGCGGTACATCAGATGTCTTTGGAACCAAAATCGTACCCCTCCTACAGACCCTCCCTGGAACTATCTTTCAAAAGAACAATTACTCTATCTTCATCTCACCCAAATCGTCTAACTTTTCTTCTGTGACCAACAAAAAACACTCCTTCCTTCGTCTATGTGGTCAAATGATTTGTCCCTCCTTGATTATGTTTGAAAATTGATTGCTCAAATATCAATCCACGTCATCATCTGTGGTCACAAGTGATAAACTGTGGAAGTGTGATTTATGAGAATTTTCATGGAACATTTCAGATAGTAACCAGAATATATCAGTCAATGTCATACATTGTGCAAGCAAGTATAACTGATAAAGCTAGAAACACAAATTGCTCATTTCAGCATGTTGCTTTTAACTGTTCCATAATTAGAAACATAAATAAACATAGCATGTTCCATAATTAGAAACATTTTTAAATTGTACCACATGTCATCACTCAAATTAAGTTTATTACCATAACTGAAGTCTTTGTTGGCATTGAATTTTCAATGAACAGCAGTGTGTTATAAAAATATGTTAAAACACATGCCTTACCATTGCATCTTTTGCTAGATTATAAGCCACTTTAAGGTTTTCCAACTGTAAAGCTAGCTCAAATTTATGATCTGGATCGGTAGATACAACAAGGGCCTGTGATTCGAAACCCTATATAAAAGTAAATAACATTGTGAAAACACATATAGGATCACATACATAAGAACTATTTTTGTTATTTATAAAGTATAAAATTGGCAATAACATTTAGAACTGCAAAACGTCTAAATGCTTAACTGTAAAAAGTTATGCATTTAGAAGGCTCAAGCACTGATAAAATTAATGAAGTTAGAACGATAAGCTATATGAATTAACTTTTTTCTTTACTCACTTTTGTAAGGTGTATGTTAAATGAGGTTTTCATGCGAAATAAATATTATATTTAAAGAGTTATATGACACCAAAAAATATTTACAAAGTAAATAGTGAAATACTGGCGACATCTTTGGTTGATTTGGCTTTTAGGACAAAAGATTAAAAATGCTTGATATCAACAACAGTTTCTAATATGCTTGTTCAAAGACTTATTTATGAATGATTTCTAAAAAACATATCCTGGTCCAACAAATAATGGATTTAATGGAAGGTAACATTATAGAGGAAGTGAGGTGTTTTTTATTGATATTGAAGAATCGCCACTATGTATAGAAAAAGCATCTATGTAAAAGATATTGATTTTAACTAATTTTAAACATTAGGTCTTATTCTCATTTTCAAACTCAAGAGTTCAAGTTTTCAAGTCATGGGTTCAGTGTAATCTGCACATGCACATACAAATGATAGAAACAATGAGCTTAAAAGCACTAAAATGAAACAGAACTAGTATTATTATAATATTGTCTTTACAAGTGAAACACAAGATCAAAATTTTAAAAATAAGATATTTTCAGCTTTACTGATCAGAATGTGAAAGTTCACTTGGTCATTTTTTTTTTGCATGAAGGTTAGATATCTTCTTGAGAAACATATTTAGTGAGTATAATTTTCCCAGAACTATGTTCCTAGTTGTAAGCAAATTTTAAATAAATATAACATACTTGTTTTTCTAAAAAGTGGGCCACACGTGTGCGTTGCTCCCATGGAACTGATGGTAGAACACTATGAGCAGTCTCAAAATCTCCTCTCATAACAGCAGTTTGATACTCCAGAACAGACAACAGAAGAGAGTAAGATACAATATTTAGTTCCTTGTCTCCAAGATAGAGTCTGCTATCTTTAGGGATGTAGCCAAGTAAATACATCACTCTAGAAAGAAATACAATCAAGAAATTAGCATAGTTTGCAGCAGGAAGACAGAAACAGAGTAGCAACCCGACTTTCCATTTCTGCTTCGAAAAATGTTTTAAAGAAACCAAGTTCCTATGCAACACTGTTTTCAAATTTTGTAATCTAATTTCTTCATCTCATGGCAAGTCTGTGAGGATCAGTCTGAACATCTGAGGACTATTTTGAAGGTAATACAGAGAACTGAGGGTTCTGGTTGGCTTATTTCATTCCAGAAACTTGTAGACCACATCTTGTACATACTTATCAATCTCATATTAGCAATAGAATAGTTGCAAACAATAGTATGAAGTTTAGCTAAAATAATACTACACAGGTCAGAATAGTGGTTAGTGCATTCGTCTGTAATGCTGAGGGGTCTGTGTTCGAATCCCGGTTAAGTCATGGTCGTAAAACTGTGTCGTCCTTTGTTAGGGGCAATGATGGTTCTCTCACTGGGTGCTCCTTCAGAAGAGGCCATCACTTCCACCCTTGTAGTGGTCAATGATTATTATAAGTGCCCGCCATTGGAAAAAAAATCTTTGAAAATCCACACATGTACAGCCGTCAAAAAAACCCAACTCACCCTATCGTAATTGCACAATTTACATTGCAGAACAGAAGGTAGCAATCAATAGGGATAAATATTTTCTACAAATATCAACATTTAAAATTCGTCTAAGGGGGTTGTTGGGTGCTTGCTCCGATTATTTGAACACAAACCCGATCTTTTATCCCAAATTTAGATTCTACACACAATTTCAGGCAGATTTGATGAAAAAATATTGAAAAATGGAGTAAAATTGACCGAGAAAATCCATACAAACCATTGAGGGAGCAAGTAAATTGAACTCTGCAGTAGAAAGGGCGGATTCCGATCAGATAGTCTGATTTCACGAATATGTATCGCTTTCAACAACTGTTTAAGGAAGGTTAGTTACATAGTGTCACTGTGTTCAATAAGTAGACTGTTACAATCCTAACCTACGGTAGTATAAGTAGGTTGGTAATTATGTTTTAGAAATACCTGAATAATGAAGTTAAATTATGCCTAGCAAAGCGTGATAAAATACCCTTCATACAAAAGCTTTATAATAAATCATTTAATAACATTATACAATCACATTATAAATATTAATACAATGTGTAGTGGCCCTCGCAGTCAATGACCTGTTGCAGGCACCATGGTATGGAATTCATTAAGCTGGCAACAAAGTGAGAATCCATTCTGATTGAATCCCAGGATCTGTTGGCAGACATCCACAGATGGGCAACTGTTGAAATACTGTCAAAATTTATACCAGATTTCCAACTAGACCATACATTTTCGATGCGATTCAGATCAGCTGCATTACTGGGCCAGTCCAAAATCCTGATATCCTGCGCCTCGAGCCACCTTTTAACTGCACAACAAGTGTGGATTGGGCTGTTGTCCTGTAGGAAAAAAAAATCATGTTACAGAGAGATGTAAGCATAAAGGTGACAACACTTGTTGCCAAATGAGGTTCATGTTGGCCAATGTGTGAATGGGGCTGTTTATCTCGCCCTCCTAAATAAAAATACAATCAAATTCTAGATTTATAGCTCGACACTCTGGGTCTCCGTGGTGCGTAATTAGGGAAACACTGCATGAGAGCATTGAAAATTGGGTTAATAATTGGCAAATGACCCTTGGTAAATGGGTGGCTAAAATATACAACAAACTCGTATGTGTATTACCTGTTGGAAAACGAAACTGCCATCCGAAAAATGGGTTTCCAGGACGTCTGGTACCATCAAATGCTCCAGTATATCGCAATACGAGCTTGCATTCAATGAACCATTAATCCAATGAAGGGCTCCAATGCCTTGGCCAGACATACAGCCCCACACCGAAAGAGACATTCGTCCGCTGCGGTGAATAGGTTTAGTATACATGCCTGGTTAAACCTGTAGCCTACCGGTTGATGTACTGTAACCGCAGCTATGTTGTATGACTCGGGCATGAGAATGTAAAATTTCAAAAAAGAGGAAAACCAAAATGTGAAATTAAAAACACACGAGTCAGATCTGTGCACAGGATTTTGCAATAGTAAAAATTAACATTAGCCTGGAGCTATAATTATTGATTTATCTCTACTATTATAATAGGAAGCGTTTGTTTTTCTGTTTTTCATTATCACAGTCCTGATGTATCTCCAGCACTTACAATAATGGGATTTGGCACACAGGTAGTCCAAATTTTTTGCAATTTTGGGGTCGCAGCAAATTTTAAAATTCAATCTAGAACATTTTTAAATGAATTTAATAGAATTTAATTATTATTGTTTTCTTTGGAATGGCAACAGCATAAAAGTCGCAGATTCTAAATCTATTTTTTCGTTTCCGTTTCCATTTTGTGCAGAGGAACAATCTGTCAGCAAACTAAAAAATAAATAAAAAATTTTAACTGGAGTTAGTTCATTTTTCCACCTCCTAGACCGTTAAAGACAGAGTGAAAATTTCAATGGATTTGAAATCTGTGGAAAATTTTACATTTGATCAATACCTAAAAATGATTTTCTTTAAATAAATAATTTTTAAATTCAATGTATCATTTATTTTATCCAAGAGATCGTGACGTCGCGCAACCTTCATGTTCCCCAAAAAAAACAGATTACATTTCCTGCAATCTTACCATTTCAGCGAAGGAAAGCATAACAAATAAAAAACATTTTGACTGGCATTGTTTAGTTCTTTTTTGTAAAACCAGGATCATTAAAGATAGATTAAAAATTTCAACGGATTTTAAATCTGCAGAAAATTTTACACCAAATATATATATATATATACACCTTATACATTTGACTTTCTTTTAATAATAATTTTTCAATTACATATTTATATTTTTGCAAAAGATTGTTATGTCACGCCGATTGGATCTCTTCTTAATCTGAAATTTGCAGCATTTAGCAATGTCGTGATAGCTATAATACAATAGGCGTTTTCCACCTTTTTGGAATTGTTATGGTCAATGCCATGCTGGCCACACAGTGGCTAGTGAATTTATAAATAATTGATGGTAGACCATAAATCAGGAAAAGCGGTAAATTACAACCATGTGCTAAATATCGGCCATCCGAAATAACAACATTAAGTAAGATGTCTCTCTATGTTAAAAAGGTTACAGTCGCTGCTGCATGTTTGAAAACTTGCTTTGTTTGCTCGATTCTCAGAGGGTTTCCCAAGAAAGTACAGATAAGAACGTTGCGATACCAACATGGTTTGTTCAAAATTGTACAGGGAACAAGATGAAAAAGATTTATTTCCAATACGGCTTTTAGTTTAGGGTGCATTAAGTGTTAAAGTCGAAAAAGCGAAATTTGTATGCGAGTAAGCAAAAGACGTACAAATTTTCAGCCGAGATTTTTTTAGAGTACCTTTAAATGTGCATTTTTTTTAAATTTCAATTTGGTTCCTGATAATATTTTTTTTTAGTTAGAGAAAAATCAGGATATTTTAGTTACTTTTTTTTAAACTGTCATCATTTATATCTTATTACTATTAGTTTCTAAATTTGAAAACACTGCAGGAAATCTTAGAATGTACTTATTCTTACAGTACAATCATTTTTTAAATTGGTTAATAAATAAATGTGATGCAACGAAAAGTATAATTTTGCGATAGTGTACAAATTGTTCCTCGAATTTTAAATGTTTTCCCACGTTTCCCCTTGCACTGTTGGAGATTGACTTTACGAAAGGAGTGTTGGCTTGCGAAACAAACCAAATGGGATTGCGCAATTCTCGGGGGTTGGTGAGCAGGGGGCGGAGCCCCCTATTACATAAAAACGTCACTAGGACATCCGGTTCTTCAAAGCTTGAAATATACTCTCATTGGCTAGAAACACTGATGATGTCATATTCTTAAAAACAACCAAAATCATGTAACTAAATAGCAGAAAACACATGAAGAAAACATAAAAAGCGGAAATCCGCAGAAACACGGAAGATTCTCATTTTTGACGACTGGACACAGCTCTCATTTGAAAATAGCACTGAGCCCCATTTGGCCATGGTCAAGTGTAGGTGGGATCAGGCAAAACACAGTCATAGTCTGCATTGATCGGTAGTTAAAGCAGTCGCAGGGGCCATCATTTTGGGGCCTCCATACTGTTACGCAGACTTTCGTCATACAGTGTACGTTTCACACCGTTGAGTAGTTCCTTTCAAGGAAAGACATCAATAACTTAATAACTCACGAGCTTAAAGTAATTGACTTTTAAGATCAATTTGAGTGTCCATGCAGTAAGTTAAAACAAAGTATCACTTTTTATTAGGCTGGTATAAATTCAAGTTAATAAAAGTACACATACAAAAATCCAAACTAGAATTTATTCAAAAGATAACAAATGAATTTAAATAAAAATATTATAATCAACGAAAGTTACATATAACATTCTAAAGTATATCCAATAACTTGATCAAGAGATCAAGTTAGCGAATATGTAATCAAACAAGCAAGAGCAGGAATACTGATATAACAGATTGCAACCACTTTTATAATAGTATGAAAGATCACATGATAAGTTTTGCATAACCGTGACAAAATTTACATACGATTTATCAAATATGTCGCCTCAGTAAAATTTAGAAAAGAAAGGTAAGGTTTTTCTAACACAAAGTTTATTGGAAAGTTGCAGATCAGGAATTCTGAATGGTGACAGTGTCATAGCTGCCAACTGGATAAGGTAAAAAAACAGAAGATTTTGGGTAAAAAACAGAAGAATTTATTATTCATAATTGGCATTGACATTTTATTAAAAATATGAACCAAAGGGCAGAAATTTATGATTTAAATTAAAAAATTTAGTAATATCAGTCATACAATCCTTTAGAAAACTTAAAACTAGCCTCAATTTAAACTAATTTTAGAAAATAACTATAAACCTTAAGTTGTATACATAACAGTTTAACATACATCAGGTTTATGTTTGTATCTTAATAATAGCATAATTTAAATGCACAATTCTTGATTATAATATTTCTATTCTTGGCTATACTATTTATTTACACATTACTTGGGTAACACGTAAGTTGGGAATGCTCGGTAATCTATAATCTAGAGATAATCTTTAAAAAATGCAAAAAGCGGAAAAAACTTGTTTCCGGAAGGAAAACCGAAAAATTTATGAAAAATCGGAAAGTTTCCGGGTAATTCGGAAGGATTGGCAGCTATGCAGTGTGTATGTTTGAGATAATCCGATGGTGAAGTGAGATCCGCAAGTCCCAATACAGTCCATGAAACAAAACCACTAAGTAGTATTATTTGTAAAGACAATCTGTGGGGGATGAGTTGGATTCTTGAATGCTACGAGAGGGGGCAGACATAGCTCAGTGTTTGTAGTGGTTCGGTATCCACCTATGCATGTAAAGAGTAATTATAGGAATATGTTCAGTGAAAATATTTTTCTTTTATGGTGTTACTTTGTAATACTGTTTGCATGATTGCGTCAATTTCCTTACATACCTTCGACTATTCCATCTGGGCTTGCAGCTAAATAACAAATCCCTAAATGCAGTGGGTGTTGGAGGAACAGATAGGAAAAGCTGTAGTATGACTTTTACAAGGCAGGTTAACATTTTAAATCACTTCCTTATTGTCTATGAAGGGGTAATCTATTAAACACCTACACTTATGTTCAGTTGCAGCTCACCACGAATTTGCCTGGCATTTAGTCTTCCATTCATTGCTGCAACCACAACAATATTCTGCGCTTGATTAGCATTCAGTTCCAGCTCACCACGAATTTGCCTGGCATTTAGTCTTCCATTCATTGCTGCAACCACAGCAATATTCTGCGCTTGATTAGCATTCAGTTCCCGTGGACGACCCTACCAATTTGTCAATCCATTCTTTCTGTTGTTTGCATTCCGTAAATTTATAATCATAGACATATTTCAATAACAACACATTTTTAACATTGCAATTCAGTAACACATTCACTCACGAAAATCACTCACCTCTTCATCCACCTATTCACAGTTGCCCAACTGACGTTCAACGTTCTTGCAATTTCCCACCACTTTCGGTCGGTTTCATGCAAGCCCAACATCCTGCCTTTCAGAGATTCACTTAAGTGAGGAGGCATTGTTAGCTGACACAGAAAATCGTTCACATTTTATATATACGATCCGTTTCCAACCAAATCACTGCACTAACAATTTGCATAAACTATGATATTAGTATTCATTGCTTTACCTGTTAATACAATACATTAAAAGAATAAATTTTTATGATTTTACCTTTTCTTACAGGCTGATAGTTTGTTGACAACATTTCCACACAGTCAACAATATGTAAATTTGCAGTGGATTTACATTTTCGATAAATTTGTGTTTTCACTTTGTGAACAATCCCCAATAACTATTTTAATCATAGGATTTTGCAAACAGTCTCAATGCTCTGCATGTAATGAGCTGAAATTTGTAATTGACTTTTAAGATCAATTTGAGTGTCCATGCAGTGAGTTAAAATTAACTACCTTTTTCTATTAGGCTGATATGAACTTAAGTTAATAGAAGTACACATGACGAAGTTTTAAAAAATCTAAACTAGAATTTATTCAAAAGATAGCAAATAAATTTTAAGTTAAAATTAAAATATTATAATGACGGATAGTTACTAATAACTTGATCAAGAGAACAAGTTAGAGAGTACGGGATCAAGCAAGCAAGAGCAAGAATTTTGGTACAACAGATTGCAACTGCTTTTATAATAGTATAAAAGATCATGTGACAAGTTTTGCATAACCATGACAAAATTTACATTTTTATAATCAAATGTCAAAAGAAATATTACAACTCCATAAAAGTCAAATCTTAAGTAATATTACATTCGGCGGTTCAAAAGCCGTGAAGTACGAATTATCAAATATGTTGTGTCAGTAAAATTTGGAAAAGAAAGGCAAGGTTTTTTCTAACAATTTACAATTCTGATATTTCAGTTACAGCTAAATCGCTTGGAATTAAAATTTGTCCACGTTTCTATTTATAATTTTCATGGATATTAATTTCATAATTAATAAAAAATAGTAAAATTTAGTTTGATAATTAAAACGTTTATAGATTGTGTTGGAAAAAAGGATGGAAAAACAATTTCCAAGGGAAATTAATGTTTTTAGCAAATGTAACAAAAAACGTGAAACACCAATTTAACACATTAGGAAATCCAATTTTCATTTAAAAATCGGTGGAAATCCAAAAAATCGATTACATTTTTTTTTATGAACAGCCTGAAATTGTGTGCAGAATCCAAATTTGTGATAAAAGATGGGGGTCCGTATAAAAATTATTGGAGCAAGCACCCAATTTAATATGCAGACGGGCCCCTTAGACAAATTTTAAATATTGATATTTGTACAAAACATTCATTCCTATCGATTGCTACCTTCTGTTTTGTTCTGAGATGTAAATTGTGCAATTGCGCTTGTGTGAGTTGGTAGAAACTTTGATGGCTGTACCTCTGACACAATCGGTATATGATATGCTCAACATAGGCTTTGTGAATCAGCATACGATACTGAGCAGGATGAAACATAAAAAATCTTGTATCCTTTCCATGATTCAAATACATATATGGTATTCCAGTATAACTAAAACTGTGTGCAATGAATTAGGGTAAAAGAGGGAACATTGTACAAGCTCTTAACAAATGGTTTCTCTTCAAACTCTTGAAATTTATATACCTTTACAAAAATCTTTTTAAATCAGGTTTCATATTAGTTAATCTAATATTGAATTCCAATAGCTAAAAATACAAACCTATCTAAATGAGAAATAGTGACAATTTCACCTCCTATATAATAATTCAACCTATTGACAGAGTTTGTGTAGATAAAGCAATCACCAACCCACAGTCCTGTTTTCACAGTCTCCAAATGCATACCAAGAACCTAAAATATCACCACTTTTAGTGCATGAGAACAAATCAAAACAGTTGACAAAGAATTAAGAATATGTAGTAATGTTCTCAATAGGATTGTAGTAAGCTATTTCTATTGTTTACTTACAAGTCACATTTTTATTGAAAAATAAATAAATAAATATATATATTGAATGAAGTATCTTTCAATGAAAGTTGTATACCATTCATCACAGTCCATACTTAAAACGCCTTTATCAAGCAAAATTATCCTTCATCCCTACATTCCACTTAAGAATGCTGGATTTGATGAGTAGATCCAAAATTTCTTCGTTTAACACAACCCAGAAAAAAACTGTATGCCTTCTCTCGTTGGTTTAATCATTATATTGAATTTCAAAACTTGTTCCAAAATTTCTATAAAGCAGATACCTCTGATATTATCTACAAACAACTCTTTCAAAAGTATATAGGAAAAATACTCTAATTTTATACAAATTTACACGGATTGATCTAAAAGAGCAAACTATGTCTGAGCTGCGTTCACTATTAATGACTCCCTTCACAGTTTTAAACTTCATTCTTCGTGTTCTGTTTTTACCGCTAAAATAATGGCTATATATAAAGCACTACAAAATATATCTGATCATTGCCATAAAAAATGTATCATTTCAGATTCATTAAGTGTTTTACAGTCATTGAAACATCCTGATCATGCCAGTCATCCCATTGTTTTGGAGTCACTGAAAAAATTTATCATCTTTCTTTGAAAAATTTTAACTTGGTATTGAAGATGAATTTGACCATATTTTAATATTTCTAAAGAAAATGAGGACACCATAAAAACCACACCACACATCTATCGAGCCGCCAAAAAATGTCTTGCACATTTCCGAATGTTGAAATATTATTTTAAATTTTTTTAACAATTCACCTATCTAATATGTCAGTAGAAAGATCGTTTTCTGTTTTAAAACGTGTAAAAAATTATTTAAGGAGTACTATGGAAGAAGAAAGATTAATTAATATGGCCATTCTGTAAATAGAGCAAGAAAGTTTAAACCAAATTGCCACTGCCAAAATAATTGACGAATTTTAAGAAATAAGCAAGACGGAAATTCATGTAAAAAATGTTGTTTTAATAGATTTATCTATTGTGTTATGGTATGACATTTTTGATTGCTTTGTTTTTGTAAATAACTTAATGAGAGTTTTCTTGAAACTTTTTTTCTAACTTGAGTTTGAGGGCCCCGAAATTTTACCGCTTGAGTCCCCCACTTGACTTGATCTGCCACTGCACAGGTAGTCAACATAGTTCCCACACCTTTATCCAAAAAAAAATTCAAGGACTTTCAGGACTTTTCAAAACAAACAAATATTTTTCAAGGACCTAAAATTTTTTATAATGACCTAAAACAAGGCAAACATAAAAATTGTCAGTTAAAAAAAAATGTGAAAAATATTTATAAAAAAAAAACATTTTTTTAAAACTACCAATAGTCAAAAAAAATAAAGGTTATCATCAATTTTGGATATAATTTAAATTTTCTTTTCTCACAGAACCTGTGATTTTTTTTTTGCAAAGAGGGCTTCTCGACTCAATGCTAACTATCAGGCTACGTGCACACATGGATTTCGGTCGTGCTATAAAAAATTATACGGTAAATTCTTTTAGTGGCAAGAAGAAGAGTATGGGAGCTTGCACACAGTTCGATCTACACGACACAATCTTCATTTTGCTGTCGTCTACTGCCTACAACAGACGGTTGTCATGGTTTATTTGTTTGCGAAACAAAACAAATCAAAAGTTTTGTCTGGTGTAAGAAGCTTAGACTAGAGAATAAAAAAGTCCTTTGTGATCGTTAAAGACGGAGTAAAAATTTTAAAGTATTTGTAATCTGCAGAAAATTTTACAACAGAAAAATATCTTAAATATGATTTTCTAAAAAAAAATTTTTTTTTCAACTGTAACTTTTATATTTTTGCAATAAGAAGTTGGCTTTATTTCTTTGGATGCCTGCTAGGTTTCTGATGACGTCCTGACTGCTAAAGCTACAGTTTCCTAAGAAAGTGGTGCTGTTATCTAGCGGCCGTGATACGTCATGATGTGGCGGGCATAACAAGGCAGTCGTCTTAACGGAGACCTGGTGTCAACTTATACAGGCAGTATACTGTGAAAAATATGGACGATCTAGACATAGCATTATTAGTATATCACGTAGTGTCAAAGCGCAAAACACTGGCTTTATTTAGAATGATGCTCAAATGGCACACCTGCTGTGGAGGAAATTAGTCTGGACAAATTCCAATGCAAGACAAAATTACACAATTATCTACTAGTTAAAAAAATTTTAAGTACTTTCAAGGTCTTTTCACCAAGTTCCGTAATTTTCAAGCACTTTTAAGGGCCCCTAGTAAGGAAAAAAATTTCAAGTACTTTTAAGGACTTTTCAAGGACCGTGGGAATCTTGGTCGAGGGGAAGGAAAAGGGGTTGATCCAAGATTCTCAACATGGACACATAAGCTTGCAATTTGGTTTCCAAGATATCTCAGGTCTGCAGGTTTCGGTATAAAAAGTTGTGCTGGAAAATCTCGGGTGTACTGCCTGGAGAGTTAAACAGTATTCAAACAAAATGGAAAATTTTTAAAAAGCTATAAAATTTTAAACAGATACTAACTTCAAATGCTTGTTCAATACCATCTTCTGGTATAAGAGTTTTAAAATGTCTGGCTTTAATAACAGCTTCTGCATTATATCTTAGAATATAGAAAGCATCATCTGCAGCAATACACACAAGCTCACCACTTTCAGACCAGAAAACCTATTAATAGAAATTCAATAAACTCAAGTGTAAAAGAGCATGAAAGATAACCTTTAAATGGTTAAAGAAATATTAGCCAATACAAGCGAAATTTTGAAGTCATTATTTTGTTGTTCTGAAAACAAATTTACTATAGTTTATTTAGTTAATTTTATACCAATTGTTTGTAAAATTGTATGCTTCTGTTCGAAGTACATGAATTAAACACTTTTCTAAGCAAGAAATAATTTTTAAGTAGCTTAAATCTTTTGAATTTTAAATTAAAACTAACAGACAAATCAGTTTTAAGTTACTGTACTATTTACTTTTTTTTAAATCAATTGCAAGATGTAAATGCAGACCATGAATAAAAAAATAACAGCTTTTGCACAACAATTTTAGATGTTTGCTGAACTTTTAAATGGAAAAATAATTGACATAATTCAAAAATGAATGAATTATCTCAATATTTTAGAACAAATTAACAATGGATGTAGATGTAGGAAAGTAAAGCATGTTGTATCAGACAGACTGCAGATTAATCCCATTTTGAGGGATACATATAAGGATTTTTTTTTATTTAAAGCAAAAATTAAAGTATTATTTTAGTGGATAGCCCACTTTAGAAAATATTACATAAAATAATATAAATCTAAATTTAAAAGATGATACTTGCATGTTCTGGCAGTATTTCAATTATACGAACTAAATCCAGGCTTTCCCAGTCATAGAATGCAAGACCACTAATTGATTTGACACCTAACATATGTCCACCAAATATAGCTGAAAACAAAAGCATTTGAATTTGAAATAATATCTTACTTGCAAGTAACATAAGCACACATATATTTAACTATTAAATCCAATGTTTGAACATAAGTGATTTTGGGTATGTCAGAATGCAAGCATATATTTAAATATGTAATTATACAAGGAAAATCAGAAAAGGTTATGTTTTCTTTCATCATTCATATTCTTCAAATGAAAAGGAAGACACAAACAGTTACCATACATATGAAACATTTATCATACAACTAATTTGTATGGAAAATTCACTGAAATAAAATTAATAAATGTTAAGTATAAAATGTTCAATTTTAGCAACTTATATATGAATAGATTGAAATAGAAATAATGTGCTTAAAATAAAATATTGTCATTCAGAAAAATACAAGCCTTAAAGACTGATTTTAAGTCTACTTTTAGTCTGATTACGATGGCATTTCTTTCTAAATAGCATTCCTTATTGTATGAGCTCAAAGAACATCAACGAACTCTGGACATTTGTATGTCTTTATCATAAGAATGGGGTTATTGAGCATTAAAAAAAAATTAGCTGAAACATCCATTATTCAAGCACTTGTTTTTAATGGAATAAAAGTTCAGAAATACTTGGTTTGGAATCAGAAACACACACAGAAGTTTTTCTATCTCAATATTTTAAATTTCTATTAAAAATTATTTGTTGAAAAATAATACATGTTTCAACCTTATTCTGTAATGTTACTTGGCATCAAAAATATTTACAAGCACCAAAGAAAGTTTCTTCTCCGGTATTGTCACAACACTTTTGAACTGTCACTTTGGTTTGAAACATTTTAGTGATTGTTGAGATAAAATATATGGTGGAATATATGCTATTGATATAATACTAGTGACAGCATATGCACTCATAGCATTGCATATAAAGTGAGAATTTCAATTTTTAGTAACTTCTTGATATAATCACCTTTTCATATTCAAAATTTTCCAATAAATTTCAACACAATTAAAATTCTGAAGTCTTGTTCTGTTTGTACCAGTGCTCTAGACATGTGTAATAAAGAGTGTATGTATTCAAATAACATTAGTAATGAACTGTATAAACAAAATATTAAATATGTTCCCAAACCACCCAAAAACAGTATATAAATTAAGTAACTGGTGTTTTTTAGAGGGTCCACCTACTAACAACTTTCTCAGGTTGATACAAATACATATATGAACTGTCTCAACTTGGCATAATGTAACTACCTAAGAGAACATATTCAGTAAATAAAATATTCTCATTTATGAAAATAAATCAAAATTTGTGTTTGTGATCAAAATAATTTAAAGTACCTTCTGCACCATAATCTGGTTTAAAAGATTTCTTTTCCTTAAAGTTTTTGAATATTTTTACAGATGTTGCACTCTCTCGAACTGCATACTCTGAAGAATCCAAAGCCCATACAAATTCTTGAGCAGAACCAAAGCTTTTGTTTCTTAAAGCCATTGCTGTATATATAATATATTCACCATCACCACACACAACTACAAACCTAAAGTAAAAAGTACAAAATATATTAAATTTGTTTTAAGACATAACAAAAAGGATATTAACTCAAATTAACTATACCTTCCATTTGGATTATGTGATATTGTTTGAGGATAAATCTCACAGCTTCCCATGTCTTTAACAACTAAAGGTAGTCTCTCTCCATCTTTAATATCTGCATCCACCATTGCTTTTAAATTTGCTTGTTGAAGTTCTGAGTGTTTGGCCCAAATAATTTTACCAGAACTATCCATTGACATAGCAGGCTCTTCTCGACCAAGCTAATATGATTAGTTTTAAAATAAATATTTAAATGAGACACATAAAAGTACGTTTACAACTTTTTTCAATATTTATCAGCCATACCTTTATTATTATACTTCCTTCATCATACCCTAGAGCTACACTATTGGAGCCTTTCAAACAAGCTACAGTCCATACTCTTTCCAAATTATAATTTAGTGTACTTTCTAAACGATAAGTATTTGCATGCCAAATGCGAATTGTGCCTGAAAATATTAAAACACATAAGTCAAGATTTGAACTTTAACCCTCCAAGGCAGCATGGCTGAGTAGTTTGGTGTGATTTCATTGTAGTACAAGGCATACCCAAAATATTTCGAGTAGGAGTGATACATTTGGGGTCAGTGCAATATATCAGAATATTTCAGGAGTGCCGCTTGCCACGTGGGAATTTTTTCAGGCTGTATTCAAAATAAATTTTGCAAGCGTGTTCAGGAATGCCACTTGGAGGGTTAATAAGCTGACAGATAATTATATTAAAGCATTAGTTTAACAAAACAAGATAAGCTAACAAAATAAGTTCAGAAATAAAATTTTGAAAGTAGAAAACTTAAAATAATTATTATGTGTATTGTCGTATGTTTAATCAGAAATATATTGTGAACTATAACAAGTTCTTCAAAAAACCAAAACATAACATAATTAGAATTTTTTTACTGTGTCAATCTTTTCCAAAATCAAAAATTAATGTGTTTGAGATAAAACAGTAAATATTTTACATAAATCATACTAACAAGATAAGTGCCAGACTCAATGGAGAAATATATGCCTTAATCACAATTTTAAAAAAAATTTTACTCTAATAAAAAATTGTAGTGGTACTTATAAAATAATTTCACTGTGCTGGATGAAAAACCATTGCATGTTTAAAATTTCTGAGAGCAGGATCTTAACTATTTGAATAAGCATCTTCTCTAAGAATTAGCTAGTATTAAAATATGTCAAGATACTAACCATGTTCACGCGTCCTCAAGACAATAAATTAAGAAAACTAATTTCGGTTGAGTCTCCAGATAATGCTAATTTGAAAATATTTTGCATCATTTTCAATGGAAAACTGTGCAATGACTTCAGAATTTTAATCTTAATTATTTATCTATAAAATTAAACATGTAACATTTAATAATAGAAAAAGTATGCTACAAAATACATGAAATAAACCTACACATACCATATTTTCATTCATGGAGACAGTCTGATACAATTGGTAGGAAATAATCATTGGAAAATGAAAAAAAAAATAGCACTTTGCAGTACCTGAATGGGCAATTTCTCCCATTAAGGCACACACCATTTCAAGAATACTTAACATCCTTTCAGCTATCTTAAGGAGCGCAGATTTTTATTGTTCATTATCTTAATGTTATCCTGAAGTGATTAATTAGCATGCTCAGTTAAGTTGGAAAAGAATTTTTTAGTATTTCTAGAAAAACCTGAATAATGGTTGAAGGTAAAAAAAATTTGCAAAAGAGAAATTAGCTATGTTAAATTGGGGATTGTGTTCCATGTTTAGTGTGTGTATTTCCATATATGAGCTGAGGCCCCCCCGAAATATTCATTGACTGGAAACATTTGTTGAATAGCTTACATTTAAGAATCATTAAAGCTAAATTTTTTTTAAAACTGTATGTAGTCACAGAAAAAGAACCTGAACCATCCCTTTTACTTCGAGCACTATTTATACTAGACAAATTCAAAGGCATCCTTCAATAGGGAATAACATCCTCTACAAATTCAAATCCTAAAAAGTTACACAAGGAAATGTATTCATATCAAATTTTACAAAAACGAAATTTCTAATGGAAACACCATTTTTTGATACCATAAACAGATACTGCATTGTTAAATCCAAAATATTAAATCCAAGATATTAAATCCTAAAGTTCGTAAAATTTCAGGGATCATCTCAACATAGAAGGTCGCAGTTTGTAGATCGCGATGAATTGTAGTTATAGCTTCCCGAATTTCAAATTTGAACACTATTTCAAACGTATTTTTCAGAAATCCAAGAATTATAATAGTTATTATGCAAGCGGAAAAGATTTGAGAATTATATTATATTTACTATGCAAATGCAAACAATCTGAGAATTATTATCAGAGGTGTGTCAGATGCTTTTTAAACTTTTGGTTGCTCCTAAAATCGCAATGAGGAAAATTTAATGTAGCTCAAAAACTAATAATCAGAATTAGCTGAAATTTTGTATGGCTAAACTAGATGTCCTTCTGAATCAATTCTCATAAAAAAATAAGAAGATTCCAATTCATAATTTTCAAAAATTTATTTAATAATTATTATTGCATACTAAGAATTATTTTTTTAATGAAATATTAGGTGGTTTTTGTTTGGATTGTTTAACAGTAACATGGTACAAAAAATCAGCGCTATAGAAATGTTTAGGAAGAGATTTATAAAAGTCAACAAACTGATTTAACATTAGGAGGTCCCATTTTTCTGCCCCTTAACTTCGAAACGGTAAGAACTAATGACATGAAATTTTTTATCTGAAGTTAAATGTTAATAGATTTGAAATTGTGAGTCAAAATAGGGGGGATTTTGATTGAAATTTTAAAGACGGTGCTCAATTTAATATACAGACGGTCCCTTATGCAAATTTTATGAATTTGAATTTAAAGATGTTGTTTGTTCCTGTCAAACGCTATCTTTGAATTTTCTCTGCTGTTAAAATTGCTCGAATATGGAAAAATGGTTTGGGGGAGTTTTCCCATGACTGAATATATAAATTTAAAGAAAAGCTTATAAAAACAACTCACCATCTTCGGAACCTGTCATTATAATAGGCAACTCAGGATGAAAAGTCACTGCAGAGATATTTTGAGTATGACCTTCCAATGTTTGAATGCATGTTTTATTCTAAATAATATGACATTACTAGAGTTGAAAAATTACATTTGTAAGATATATATGGCATTTTTACAAACTTATAACTGAAATACAAAATTATGAGTTAAAAATTGACTAAAACTATGTTTGAACACAATTAGCATTTCATGTGAAAATTTCAATAAATTTTTGAAAGTGATTATATTTGAACAGAGGTCTTGTTGATTTAAGTATTTATTTTCAAATATAACATTTTTAACACAAATAATTAAGTGAAACAGATTGGACATTTGAACAAATTCAATTTTATGTTTGAAAACATTTTAAAGTTTATACACATTAAAGAACCTATGAACAGTGAGTATCATTAAATAAAAGGGGTCCCTTACACAGAGCCTTTAGAGATATTAAGTATTTCAGCAAAATGGTTAGTGAACTTTGAAGGTCTTTTAACTCTCTTTCAGGAATATGTCAATTTGAGAAAATTATACTTTGGTATGCATGATTATGTTTAATATAAAAAATATAGTAAATTTTACAAAACGTTCAAAAGTCAAGTTAGTTTCAAAAAAAAGTTACAGATGATTGAAACTATTGTAACATTTGTTTTAATATTGTCAATTTTATATTGTTCTATTATTTTTATAAATTTCATTTTACATTTGAATTTTTATTAAATAAATCTCATTAGTCCACATAAATAAAGTTAACATGGTTTAGTGAGTTTTATAAGAGTCGACAAAATTCAGCGAGTAAAACCATGTCCAACATTTGGTGTCTGTGTGGTTCTCATGCTATATCAGTTTAATGGTGGTATTATCATCCAATTTTGATCAGTTTTGGATGGATCTCAATATATGCAAATATTATGTTGCTCTTATAACAGCATTGTAATATAACTTTGAAATGTTGTTAGTAGCTAGAATTTAAATCGAAATTCAACAGCAACACAAAAACGAAACAAAATTTTTACTAATCAAATTAACCAGGCAGATCACACACATTCTTTAAAAAAATATATATAATACTTTTTTTAACCGTTTAAGTATGGCTATAGATATAAATGACGTGACTCTTATAACTTTCAAGAAGAAACTGCTATACTGGCCGTATTCTAAAGGTTAAACTTCAAACAATTTTAACTCCTCCTAGGTTTGCTTTATTGCTCTACAATCCTATGTTTTGCTTACATGAGGGCTAATTAGTCTGTTTTACCACCCAAGGAAATGAATAGAATGAGCAGAATGATACTGAAAGTATATTATATGAAACAAATCTTAGAATAAATTTGTTTTATAAGTACTACAGCAAGTAATGTTAAAAGTTTGAAACCCCATATAAACAAAAATTATAACATATAACAAGAAAAGTATTTAACCAAGAAAGGCTATGATCAGAAAAACATAATCCATAACTTTATCAAAAACTAAACAGGTCACCTGATAATCCCAGATTTTCACCAACCGATCATCAGCTCCAGATATTAAATATGGCTTGTCCCCACCATGATAATAATCTACACAATTAACACCTTTCTCATGACCTTCTAGAGTAAAATTGGGAGATGTAGATCCTAATTGCCAGACCTAATCGAAAAATAAATTTTAAAATTATGAATGAGGACTGCTTATACACAGAAACAAAATAAAAACGTCTTCACAGAAAGTTGATTCAATATGCATCATAAATTGCACAACTAATAAAATGTTTAATAAAACCACTAAAATATTTTTAACAAATTGAAATCAAAGATATGTAAGATTTGATATTGTCTATTTCAAACCTCTCAACTTAGAAAAACATAGTGGAAATGAAGTTTTAATTGTGGTAAAATGAATTAAGACACCAGATTTAAAATTATTTTACCCAATTTCAGACCTTACATTGGATATTTGCTGTTATTTTATTTTACCATATCTTATTTTACAACATCATGCAATGGGTAAAATCCTCAGTTATCATTCACTTTACTTTTATAGGAACCCTAAAGAGGAACTGCAAGAAATACCACTAGTAAACAATTTTCCTTTAATAATTTCAGCCAACCAAATGGTTGGGAGTGCCACTTGTTCAAGACTGGTTGACTGGAGCTGCAATTTTCAGGCTCAATAAGTCTATTATAAAGTGTGAAATAAATTAGAGGGTACAAAATAGTTATACGAAAAAATAAATAATATAACAAGTGAAAAGAAAATTAGACAATAATTGAAATTTTGTAGATGACATACTGTCTAGAATTCGAACTTAAATTTATACATTTCATACATATTAGTTCCTCAACCAAGCTGTAAAACTGATTTAGTTTGTTTAACCCCTTAACGCAATTGCCTGTGTCTGACACGGGAGAACTTTACCAGCAAATTTGCACATGCACGTCTCACACGGGCGATCTTGTATCTTGCGTTATTTTATTTCTAATGCCGATCTGAGATCCGTTCTAGTAAAAATAGGTGGACTAGAATAAAACTTATTGACCATAGATGGCAGCACTATTCAGCATTTTCCTTGTGTAAACCATGTGGTTCATTTTGATGATTAAAATGTTTTGTTAGGAATTCTTTGTTATAAAGCAGTAGTTTGGTGAAGAAAAGGTAATCTGTCCATTTTTATTGCGTTAAATATCATAAAAGTAAACTGTTAACCATACATTAATTTTTACTAAGTGTTTTTGTAACTTGTTTAGAAAAAGTTATCTGATAATGAGCGACTCTGACGATTTTGAATATGCCAATTTATCAGAAAGTTTCAGCGATTGTATATCATACCAAACTGAATTTTTAGCCATTCTTATGCTTGTAAGTACAAAAATTTGATTTTAATATTTTGAAATTCAAAATAAACATGTAATCAAATCGTTTACTTTGTTTGTATAATAATTTTTTTACGTAACTTTTTACCCTCCCCCCCCCCCCAACCCCAATTGAAATTGCAAACAATAACTTAAACTATACCTATATATTCATTTTCTGTCAAAAAAAAACTTGATCCTTTTTTTTTACCAGTTTTTCCGAAAGAAACTCGTGCATTAAGAGGTTAAAGGAATTATTCCATCCAACTTTATCAGACTTTCATACTAAAGTCAAACTTTCACATCCAGGTGCTTGTTCTGTTTGCCTAGCGACCCACTAGCAAGTTAATACTGTAAAAGCTAAAGCACATGCGAGTACATAACCAACAATAAATAGAACAAATTAATAGCATTTAAATAATAACTATGCTAAATATGACATCCAACTATGATATATCTCTCTAGTATGCCAAACATAATATATTAATTTCAAGAGCATCACTTTCATGCTCATGAGTCCTAACTTAACTGAAGACCATTCTATATAATCACTAGGTTGACCAAGCTAAACATATCTCAAATGAGAGGAAACTGATTTAGCAGAAGATAAACAGTATACACCAGTGATGGTCGAATGACATCCCACAAGTCTATTATGGCCCTATTAAAGAAACTTACTTTGGTTAACCTGACATTGCATTCGTCAAAAATTCTAAATCACTTTCCTCATAGAGAGCAGTTAACTTTGTAATATATACAGACAACATTAAAATGCTGATTTAAGAATTTGTTAAGTCTGTTCCAAGATTTTGAAATATTTTATCCCCAAGTAATATTTTTCAACAACAACCCATACAAGTAGGAAATTATTAGTCAAAGAAACACTATTGGATTTGTATGAACTTTCAATGATTTGTCTTTTAACACTACAGAAATCACTGGGTATCACAGATTTGAGAAATTTCTTCCATAAAAACAGTACCACTTTTTAAAAAGTGAACTCTTAAACTATGCTTGCTACTATGTGCATTTAAGAGACAAACCTTTTTTATCATAATCATTGTGAAATCCAAATTTAGAAATATTTAACTGATTCAGCATGCTCAGATATTCCAAAAATTGCTACATCAGAAATGGAAATGGCCTTCAAATGTCTGGTAAAGAAATGTACTATAGTAAATAACAAAATAACTAGTAAAGCCAATTTTTATTAAATATAAATTTTACAAACAAAAAGGTACAATTAATAATTTAATGAGATGACAGTATTCCTATGTTGCAATACTCAATTTCAGATAATTCAATATTTTTAGTCTGTTTTGAATATTTAGTCTGGAGTTGATCTAAACTATATTATGACCCAAAATTTATTTAAATTAGCCATCAGTGATCATGACTGTTTGAATGGTTATCTGGAATTGCATGTAGTTTGAATATGAATATTTAGATAGTGCCAATCACATTAACGAAAGCTTGTTTGTTTAAAGATTAGCACAATGATTGAAAATGGATGTTAAAAATTGTATTTCTGCTTGTTATAAATAAGTTCTCCGTTGGAAAGTGTTTAAAATACGAAAATATGATCAATGTACGTTTTATAATGGATTAAAAAAAAATTTAATATGACATTAACTTTTGTGAGCTCTGTATCAAAAAGTCACAATAAGAAACGTTCTTGAGTAAAATCAAAAATACCATTCTGGGATAAATAAGTCAAATAAAATATGTCCAGAAACTTTTATATTACCTGTTTAATGAAACACTAGACAAGATTCAAGTGATATGAAAAAACACTTACTTTTACAGTTCGATCCAACGATGCACTGGCAAAAGTGTTATTATCCTTAGGATTTATAACAATCTGCATAATATAGTGAGTGTGGCCTTCAAATACTTGAGTGCAAGTCCACTGCTTTTCCCAGTTCCATAATTTAATTAACATATCATCTGGAGATAAAGAATATAAAAGTTATTGAATATGTATGACAAGTATATGTGATGCTCACACAGTAGTATTGAAATATAATAGAAATATTTGTTTCAATATACTTAATCAATATTTATTGAACATATTAACGATCAATTAATTAGACACGGAAAATTGCAACAATCCCCCATTTATAACTTTTTCATATATTTTAAAAGGCTCAAAAAGTGTAATTACTAAATTTCTTAAACAAATTTATTACCACAATAAATCTATATCCTGTCAAAAAAAAACTTAAGTGTTATTAATGAATACTTGGAGATTGTGAAGATTTGTCATCGATATTGCCAGTGTATAATAATGCCCCAGAAAATTCGTTAACATGAACTCACAAAATTGAATGTTAAGTTGGTATGTGAAAGTAATGAAAAAAGTGTTAAATTTAACCATAAATCAAAGCAATAGGGCAAATAGTACCAAAAAATGAGTATTCTCTGAAACAAAATTACAGGTATGGATAAATGAAACTGAACAAATACTCAGACTGATTTCCTACTTCACTTTCAAATTCACTTTTGTAATCTTTAAAATATTAATTTTGGTCCTGAAGCTTCCTATTCACACCAATAAATTTAACTTTTTTAACTCTTACTCATTGTAGCTAAATAGGAATGACGTCATTGCAAGGAAAGGCATAAGCAAAGATTAAATAAATCAGCGTCTGTTACTTGGAACTCAATAAAGAAATAGATTCAAGCAAACAAGAAATAAGATAGAAATAGGAAATTGTAACATATATGTTTTAAGCACCCAACTGTTGGTTTCGAAAGAGACCAATAGATGGCGCCTGGGAGGTTCCTCCTCCAATGCGCAGTTAAGTTGCGCAGATGTATTTTCAAGGGAGCCCCGGATGTACGAAAAGTAAAGTGTGATGTGACGCTTAGATGTGAAAAAGACGCGATCCGACTCAGTCGCGGCCTTCATGTATATAGAGTCAATGATTGCTGTTAATAAATCGCAGTAATTACGACCAGGCAGTCCTGTCGATTTATTTTAATCCACCACCCACACACATATTCGTAAGTTGCCCGGCGCTCGAGTTGAATAATGCTGCAAAAGGTTCCTTCAGCCCAGCCGAGAACTTACATTGGCGCCCAACCAGTGGCCGGATTGATGAATTGACGGAAATGGTGCCTGGAAATCGCTGGTAGTGTTCCGCAGAAGCAACACTTTACAGTCTGGAGATCGCGGCAAATCGGGAAAAGCGTTCGCTTGGATTTGCCTACACGTGGAATTGACGGGAAGCGGTCGCTTGGAGTCGTCGCACGTGGAAAGAGAGCCATTCTACAGGAAAGTGATAATCCGGAACATCGTCTTTCTTGGACCCAGATAAGAAATTTGATTGATTTTTCAAGTTGTCTAACTTTGTGAATTTAGTGTGATTCAAGTTTCGATTTAACTTTAACTTGTATAACTTTGTAAAGTTAGTGTGTTTCAAGTTTCGATTTAACTTCAACTTGAAAATTTATCGATTTAGAGTGATTCAAGTTTCGATTTAACTTCAGCTTGAAGAAATTTATCGATTTAGTGTGATTCAAGTTTTGATTTAACTTCAACTTGCATAAATTGGTAATTAGAAGTGCTGCATCGCATATGAATCGGAATTGGTTTTGAATTATATGAGTTAAAATTGCTTCATGATATATGAGAGACTAGGGAGTAAGATTTATAGTGTTAATATTTTTGTGTTCTCTCTTTAATTAGAAATGCTGCATCGCATAGGAATCTCAATTATTGTGTTTCAAGTTTCGATTTAACTTCAGCTTGAAAATTTATCGATTTAGTGTGATTCAAGTTTCGATTTAACTTCAACTTGCATAAATTGGTAGTTAGAAATGCTGCATCGCATATAAATCGGAATTCGTTTTGAATTATTTGAGTTAAAATTGCTTCATGATATATGAGAGACTAGGGAGTAAGATTTATAGTGTTAATATTTTTGTGTTCTCTCTTTAATTAGAAATGCTGCATCGCATATAAATCGCAATTATTTTGAATTATATGAGTTATAATGGTTACATGATATATGAGGCTAAGGTATAAGATTTAGTGCATATGTATTGTGTGTTCTATCTTTTAGGGTATAAGATTTAGTGCTAGTATTGTGTGTTCTCTTTTAGAGTATAGGATTTATTGCATATATTTTTGTCGTTCATATATATTGTATGAAATCTAGTACTTTCATTTAGTCATTTAAAAATCTATTTTCAAAATTCATTGTAAGAGGAACCTCTAATTGGTTAAAAGCTGGTTTTGAAAACAAAAATGACATTTTTGGCTAAAGGTAGACGGGAGGATCTTAGGATCCTAGCAGAGGAACTAGGGGAGGTCTTAAGAGAAAATCTAAAAATCTTTGAGCTAAAGGATATTATTGTCAATTCAGAGCATTATGAAGAAACATTCGCAAAAGAACTCCTGAAAACAATCATAGAGAACAGAGAATCTGAAAGGGAAAGAACTTTTGAACTGGAGAAATCCGAAAAGGAAAGAACTTTTGAACTGAAGAAAGCCGAAAAGGAAAGAACTTTTGAACTGGAGAAAGCCGAAAAGGAAAGAACTTTTGAACTGGAGAAAGCCGAAAAGGAAAGAACTTTTGAACTGGAGAAAGCCGAAAAGGAAAGAGTTTTTGAACTCGAAAAGATAAAGTTGCAACTTGAAGCTCAGTCTGTGAATTTGACCACAGAAACTGGGCTCGAAAGGGAAAGTGAAAACCCTAAATGGGAATTGAGAAAACTAATTCCTAGCTTCAACCCAAAAGATGACGATATGGGTCTCTTCCTTAACATTTTTGAAAGACAGTTAAAGTTCATAAAAGTACCAGAGGATCAGTGGGTGGCTTATCTGATAGGAGCCCTACCACCAGATGTAGCTAAACTGATTGCAAGAGAGCCAGAAGAGGAGTCTAGAGATTACAGATACATCAGGGAAATGCTTCTGAAACGTTACAAACTCAGTGCCGAAAAATTCAGGCAGTTGTTCTCTCAACATAAAAAGACACATGAGAGCACCTGGAGAGATTTTTACTTCGAGCTGAGGACTTATTTTGAGGGATGGCTATCCGAACTGCACATCCAGGATTTTGATCAACTCAAGGATCTAATAATATCTGACCAGATGAAGAGGAAAACCCCTCCAGAAGTTAAAGAACATTTCCTTGATGAGTGGGCCGACTGCACTTCCCCTAAGGAACTTGCAGAAAAACTAGAGTCGTTCGACAATTTGCGAAGTAATATGAAGAAGGACCCTAATCCTGATTTCAAGAAGAGAGTTTTCAATAAACATAAGGATGAAGTTTCCAGAATGGGAAATTCGAAGAACCAGTTTTATCAGAAAAGGTTTGAAAGGCCGAGGCAAGAAACGAACCAAGAGGAGCGACCTGCTATAAGATGCTATGGATGTAATGAACCAGGTTATATAAAAGCCCGATGCCCAAAGTGTAATCCATCTGTGCAGAATAACCCGGCTCGAATTGGTTGCGTCCAACTACATTCTAGTACAGCTGAGTCATCTCCAGTTGCAGTGCTGAGAGTGAGCATCAATGGAATATGTGAAACAGCATGTGCTGACTCTGGAGCGAGTCACTCCATCGCTGGTGAAGCACTGTACTACCTCTTGCGAGAGCAGGGAGCGGAATTTATTTCTACTCATCTTAGCATATCCCTCGCGGATGGACACAAGTCGGAAATGACAGTTTACACTACCCTTGTGACCGTGGAGCTTGAAGGAAGATTCTTTTCAACCACTTTGATTGCATTACCCGAAGCTAAAGAAAACCGAACACTTTTGGGAACGGATTTTTTGAAGATATCTGGCGTAGTTCTAAATATAAAAGAAGGAGACTGGTTTTTCGGCGATAGTCCTCGCCACAAATACCCATTTGCAGAACAAATGAAATCTGTGTCATTTAAGAAATTCGGAAACGAGATTAAAATTAATTCGTGTTCACTTCGAGAGGTGGAAGGCCTTGCCCTTACGTCAACTCAGCGTGAAACGATGAACTGTCTCCTTAACGAGTATGAAGGGTCTTTTCATCCAGGGAGAGAGGCTACCCCTTTCATTGAACACCGGATAGACACTATGGACCATCCACCTGTTGCAGTACCTTCGTACAGAGTTTCCCCAGTAAAGAAAAGTATAATGAAAAACGAGATAGAGAGAATGTTGGAAGAAGGCATAATTGAGGACTGCGAGTCATCATATGCGGCTCCTGTGGTTCTGATCCCAAAACCAAATGGAACCTACAGATTTTGCGTTGATTATCGCAAACTGAATGCCATTACGAAGACTGATACCTATCCTCTTCCACTCATTGACGACTTGCTCCACGAAGCAAAGCATACATCCTACATGTCAACGATTGACTTGCGAGCGGGTTACCATCAAGTTAACATGGCAGTTACAGACCGTGACAAGACTGCTTTCACCTGTCCATTTGGCACTTACCGTTTTATCAGGATGCCTTTCGGGCTGAAAAACGCACCAGCAACCTTCCAAAGACTCATTGATCGTTTCAGAGGGGGTCTGAAAGACATGCACTTGCTGTCTTACCTTGACGACATAATTGTCTTGTCAGAGACCTTTGAAGAGCATCTCTCACACTTGAGAGCTGTATTTGAGCGACTCCTTCAATTTAAGTTGCATGCCAACAGGGAAAAATGCAACTTTGGATGCTCTAAGGTCAAGTACCTAGGTCATTGGATAACTCCATCCGGACTCCAGGCTGACCCTGAAAAGACTTCCGCTATCCAGTTAATGCCAAATCCTAGAAATGTGAAACAGGTCCAATCGTTTCTGCAAACTTGTTCTTGGTATCGCCGTTTCATCCCTAACTTTTCTGAAATTGCTAGACCCCTTAGTAATTTGACGAAGAAAAATGCCTCATGGAAATGGACAGAAGAACAGAAGGCTTTCATCACCTTAAAAGAGTTGTTGATCACTCCCCCCATTCTCAAGCAAAGTGATCCATCAAAGCCCTTCATAATCCGAACGGATGCCAGTAGTTACGCCCTGGGTGCCGTCCTAATTCAAGGAGACCCTCCTGAAGAACATCCCGTAGAATATGCTAGCAGACTCCTTCTTCCTGCTGAACGAAATTATTCTACCACTGAGCGTGAGGCCCTAGCTGTTGTCTGGGCCCTGGGGAAGTTTCGCGGTTACATCGAGGGACAAAAGATCACCATAGCCTCTGACCATCAACCTCTGAGGTGGTTGATGAGCCTGAAATCTCCAACTGGGAGGTTAGCCAGATGGGCATTGCAGATCCAATCCCACAATCTGCAAATAGTATATATTCCAGGAAAGGCTAATGTTGTGGCTGAATTGTTGTCTCGTCCTTTGTGTGAACACACCGAAGATCATTGTGATATCTGTATGGTATCTGTTGACATTCCCACAAGAAGTTCAGGACCGAGCTTTTCTCCGGGCGATTCTGTTTGGGTGACACTCCACCCTGTTAGTAATGCCAAAAAGAAACGAACAAGCAAGTTCATGCCTCGGAGGGACGGTCCCTATGTCATTCTCACTCAGCGATCACCTACTACTTATCAAATAGCCAATCCAGACTCTCCTGAAGTCTCAATGGGAGTTTATCACTCATCGGCTTTAAGACCTTGCCTTGATTCCGATGCTCGGCCTTTGACGCCCTTACGAAAGCGTGGGCGTCCAAAGCGAAAGCATGCTGGTTCCTTGCCGGGACGTCGGCGAAACCAGAGGGGGAGTATGTAACATATATGTTTTAAGCACCCAACTGTTGGTTTCGAAAGAGACCAATAGATGGCGCCTGGGAGGTTCATCTTCCAATGCGCAGTTAAGTTGCGCAGATGTATTTTCAAGGGAGCCCCGGATGTACGAAAAGTAAAGTGTGATGTGACGCTTAGATGTGAAAAAGACGCGATCCGACTCAGTCGCGGCCTTCATGTATATAGAGTCAATGATTGCTGTTAATAAATCGCAGTAATTACGACCAGGCAGTCCTGTCGATTTATTTTAATCCACCACCCACACACATATTCGTAAGTTGCCCGGCGCTCGAGTTGAATAATGCTGCAAAAGGTTCCTTCAGCCCAGCCGAGAATTTACAAAATTATTTTTGCTGTATCTCCCATTTATCATGATCGTATATGTAATGATGTAACTAAGCAGGTAAACATAAGTAAAAATAAAAAAGTACTGAAAAATGTATGTTGGTTGAGTTGGGTTTTATGTTGCAAGGATCACACATTTGGCAAAGCTATGTCCAATACAAGACAGAAAAATTTAAACAGGAAAAAGGGTTTGAGAAAGAATAAAATATATATTAAAGCATGAATAACCAACTACCCTAGAAGAATGTTTCATTTTTTTTTAAATTTCATAATACTTTTATGAAGAGATCAGCAGTTGAAGTTCTCAAATTCTGTCATTTGGGAAGAATTTGCGAATTCAGTTTTTAGTCCCACATGACAATGTCTGAAATCTCTTCAGCTAAAGAGTATCACAGGAAATGTTATAGAGCCCCCAAAAGGATTTTCACCTAAAACATTTCAAGACATCCAATTTATGTCAAACATTAAAACTAAACTAAGCCCAATTTCTATAGAAGTGGCCACACACATTGAGACACTGTAAGAAAACCTAGCAGGCATAATGCACACATATGCAGGTTATTTCATCAGGTCTTTGCAAAATCAGACTGTTGTCTTATACCTAGGAACCATAAAAGAAACAGTGTAGACATTTACACAAATAAGATATCACACTAGATGTTTCATCTAGCACTTTTAATAGTATAAATATGTAAACATTACATAATATACAAAGTGTGCAAGATGATACATGAAAACTTATCACAATTTTGACATAACAGCATTTGTTTTGACTTATATTACATAAAATATTTTGTCGCGAAATATAAGCAGGTCAGTGTTTTTTTCCTGGTACCAAACATAATCCCTTGTCTTTCCTGATATTAAAGAATAAATAAAAATTAAATATACTTTTCATAACAATTACTAGGTTATTTTTTAATCAGTCTGTGAGACCTAGCTTATGCACTTATAATAATGTTTAATGCCAGTAGATAGCTGATCTTAAGTAATTCAACTTTTGATATGCCTGGGTTTGTTGCTATACTGTCAATTTTTGCTACACAAATACTTTCAAGTAGAAAAATAGTTATAAATAAAATATTTAAAACGAAACAGACATTTCTTTGAATATACACTGCAGATTAAAAAGCACCCCATTTTCACCAATCCCACTAAATATTTGTTTTATGAATGAATATCTGAACAGAAGTCCAAATTATTACTTAATTGTTTTTTACATGTCAATTGCTTTTCCATAATTTAAAACATTATTTCCCAGAAAACAAAAAGTAAGTTCTAAAGGAATTGAAACTTTAAAAAGTATACCAGCAAAATGAATTACAGACATATAGGGCTAATAACAAAACAGAAAACAAAATGAAACACTTATGATACATTAAAATAACCATCACTGCATGAAACATATACATACCACTCGATGTCAGAACAAAAGGTTGAGTAGGATGTATGACAATGGATCTTATATAATCTGAGTGAGCTTCAAGTATATGTATTCGTTCTAAAGTATTGTAATTGAAAACTCGTATTTGCATATCATCCTAAAAAAACATATTACTTGATTAAATGTAAATCAATCAAATCAAGCATCAATTGCAGATAACACAAAAATATCCTTATTATTAGAGTATAGTACAAGCAAATTACTTAACAAAACAAGTCAGAAAAAATAAAAATCTTAATGCAATAGAATATTTCTAGTTAAGAGTACAGTTCTTTCATATTTACTCAATTCGACCAAACGGGTTTTTTTTAAATGTTATATTGTATCAGACATAATGAAATGAGGAGTCTAAAAAACATGAAGTCTATAACTTAAAGATAAAAATTTTCAAGACTATAGAGCACTTCAGTCACTGTGAGGATGTTTGACTCTGGTTTCCAGCTAAATTGATTGTTACATAAGATATGCTGGAATGTGCCAGGTTGATCCTGATTTCATGACATCCAGCAATAATGTGCAATTTCAAAAGTGTTGGGTTATATTTTTAGGTTCTGTTGTTTTGTTTGAAAAGGAAAATCTATCAAAGTAAGCAAAACACAAATTTATGCAGCTTTCATAGTCAAATTCATATTTTATTTTTTAAATATTAATTTTGTTTGAGAATTCATTCAAAAAACTATAAAATAATGTAATGAATTTTGAATAAAGCAGTCACACATCAATGTCAAACAGCCTTAGTATCTAAATGGATGAGTTAAAGCCAATTTAAAAAGAACATCCAAAAGTAATAAAATATATATTTACTTAGTGCTGTTTTCTTAAACTTTATTAGTGCTTTCGACATAAACTTTTAGATAGAAAAGGTAATTACATAGTATAAAAAGAAGATAAATTACAAAATTACTCAATTCCATACTTACAATTTTTACATCTGTAAATTCAATGTTAGTATTTATACTGTGACATTGTGTTTTAAGTTTGGTGATTCTCAAATATATAACCTTGTAAACCGAGATTTAAATGAGTATATGTGCAAAATCTTGTCAACTACACTCATGTCCATAATTATCTTTACATACCCAAAAATAATTGTATTCCAATAAATACTAAATGGATGCAATCCATTTTTGAAGGGAATGTGTGAAAGACAAGTCTAATTAGAATATTCTAATCAAAAGTGTTCAAACGGTTTCTGATATGCAAATAAAGGTGTTATCTCATCCAACAGTGAATCAAGCGTATTGCGCAAAATGAATATCTGAGTGAATTTCTGCAATACAGCATTTGATTTCAGTGTGTAAGGACTCAAATCGGTTTGTTATGGCTCCAAAGTATCATTTGGAAGAATCTGTGAAGTGGCGTATTATGGGCCGTTTAGAAGCAGAGCAGACAATGATGGAAGCAGCGAGATGTGTGAATATTTTATGACAGTCTCTGCGCTGTGGAAACAATTTCATAACTCTGGAACTGTTGTAAGGAGGCATGGACAAGGTCGTAAATGCATAACCTGCTTCTAAACATCGATATATGGCAATAACTGCCCGTCATAACAGGAAGTCTACTGTTCGGCAGTTAAGTTAAGAGCTTGTAGCCGCCACAGAAACTGTTATATTATGGCAAACTGAATACAGAAGGTTTAATGAAAACGGCCTTCATGCCAGAAAGTCAAGGGTATGTGTTTCACTGTCTTCACAACAAAAGAAAGATTGCTTTAATTGGTGCAAAGAGCATCAGAACTGGAGTCAGCACCAATGGACCTATGTTTTCTTTACTGATGAGTCGATGTTTAGTTTAACACCTGATTTTAAGCATTTTTACATCTGGAGGTAATCAAGAATATGAAATCTTCATTCAAACATTATAGAATGTGACCGTTTTGAAAGTGCAGGTGTGATGGTATGGGGAGAAATAACGATCGATGGATGTACGCCCCTACACGTTTTCAATAGAGAATCTGTGACCGGCCAGAGATATCGGGATGAGGTCTCAGAACGTTATGTAAGACTTTTCAGAGGTGCATATAGATAGGATTTTTTATTTATGAACAATAATGCCCTTCCACATAGAGCAAACCTCATTGACAAATTCCTTGAAAATGAAGTCATTGAGCGAATACCGTGACCAGCAAAATCTCCCAATCTGAACCCAACAGAGAACTTATGGGATTACCTTTGGAAAAGCAGTTGTACAGACATCACACTCCTAGATATATAAATGCCCTGAAGACTGCATTGCTGGAGGAGTGGAACTTAATTCCCCACACTGTGGTTAACAACATCATTTCCAGCATGAAATCACATTGTGATATGTGTGTTCAAGTTAGGGGCGATCACATTCCATATTAAATTCGTAAGCCTTAATTTTTTTCTGAGTAGTTCAATTTTGCTTAACTTTTCTTTCCTTGTCACATATTATTGCCATTTTTATGGTTTCAAGCTACAGTTTTATATCATACTAGCCGGGCTGCGCCGGCTAGCGCTCGGCGGTGTGTAATAGTGCTTTTTAAAAACTTTTTTACGCACCGTAATCAAGCATGTTTTGATTTGTATATTTTATTTATTTTTATGAAAAAATTCTTCAAATCATTGCGAGCGTATTCAATCAAATATTTAAGGAAAGTTGGTCGAAATATACATATACCGCTACAAAATTATACATGTCTAGTGATATTTTGCAGGAAATAGACATATCATTAAAATCTAACTCCTAAATAATATTTCTACAATAGGTAATATACCAGAACACATAATGCAAACAAAAATAAAATTCCAATCCTTGAAAAAATGCAAAATTCCGAATTAAAAAAAAATACGTACGTATCTATTCAAACGTGTTGAATTTCGATTTCCTGAATATATTCTGAAATAGAATAATGCGACAAAAGACTTTTCAACGATATTGACAAAGACAATATTGATTTATTAAAAAAAAAAAATAGATATTTATAATACTTGGGAATTTTCAAATATGTCCACAACATCTCGCAGTGAACTCAAATACCCAAACACGGAATTCTAAATCAAATTAAAAAATTCTGAAGTGGCCAGATACCGGGTAGCAAAATTACGTTTAAATTACTTTTACATCAAAGGAACAAATAAGAAGTCAGTTCAAACATAAATTTTTACAATTTAATTCCTTACTTTGCATAGAAATGACCTTGGCTATTTAAAAACAGCAAGAATTCAAAATATCTGAGTTATTTTATTTACGTTGATTGTTGCCATTCGACGATACACAAATAACGTCGATTTCGGGTACACGTACGTTAGTGTTTTATATATATAGATGCATTGTTCTTAAATTTTTTCCTTTGTATATATGTGTTATGATGTAATGTCTCATTCTAGGCAAATTCATAAAATTATAGTTCAGTTTCTGAGAAATCTGTGATTCTACGCATGTAAAGATAATTTTGGACACCAGAGTAAAATGAAGTTGTGAGACAAACACAAGATTTGTGACATTCATGCAATGTCACAATGAAGATTAATGATTCCTTTGGAAACTTGGTGGTCTTTCTCAGCCCATTTAGTCATCACTAAATAATGTAGTCAGTCAGGTTAAAGAAACCAAAGTGTATTAGCTAAGAACTTCTAAAAATGAACTCGGTCTTATTTCATAATAATTAATACATAATTAGCTTCTTGGTCTATTTAAATTTAATTACTTTAATGCTCAATGTAATAATTAGAATAGCTTAAATTATATTTACATTAAATCATAAAATTGCATTGAGTGGTTTCAAAATTTGTAAGGAAACAAAAGGTTGCTGTGTGTTATCTAATCCATGAAATATTTTCCAGTAATTTTTCTCTTAATCTGCCATAGCAAAGAAAATTATAACCATTTTTAGCGTCTGCAAATGGAGTTGACTATTAACTACTTCAATAAAGGGTATTTGTCCATTTACATATTATATATATATATACTAGAGGGCTAACGCCCCCTGCTCGCTGACTCTCGCCAACCCCCGGAACTGCAAGCAGTTCCCTCTGGATCGCTCCGCGATCCGAGCTCGCTTTGCTCGCCCATAGGACACTACAATTCTTTAGTCTAGCTTAAAAGGGGCCCTATTTAGTCTACATAGCCCTGAAAATTGATCTGATTATGTATTGCTGAACGATACCGCTACAGTTCTGAGAGAGCAGCGAGAAAGGGGATCTCTTGGGACTACTATGTACTAAATTCACTTTGAGGAACAGTATGGGTGAGTATTTACACTGACTTGATTATGTATTGCTGAACGATACCGCTACAGTTCTGAGAGAGCAGCGAGAAAGGGGATCTCTTGGGACTACTATGTACTAAATTCACTTTGAGGAACAGTATGGGTGAGTATTTACACTGACAAATAGATTTTTGGAACAATATATAACTGAATGTATTTACAATAACAAATTCTGGGGTATATGATATTTGAGTATTTACACGGGGTGCAAAACAGTTTATTCGAAGACCCTTTTTATGTATTGCTGAACCATACAGCTAATGTTCTGAGGGAGCAGCGAGAAAGGGGAACTCTTGGGACTACTATGTTCTAAATTCACTTTCAGTAACAGTGTGGGTGAGTATTTACACTGACAAATAGATTTCTGATATGATTGAATGTATTTACAATAATAACAAACTCTGGGGTATATGATATTTGAGTATTTACATGGTGCAAAACAGTTTATCCGAAGACCCTTTTTACGTATTGCTGAACCATACAGCTAATGTTCTGAGGGAGCAGCGAGAAAAGTGAACTCTTGGGACTACTATGTTCTAAATTCACTTTCAGTAACAGTGTGGGTGAGTATTTAGACTGACAAATAGATTTCTGGGATATGATATGACAATGTATTTACAATAACAAATTCTGGGGTATATGATATTTGAGTATTTACACGGTGCAAAACAGTTTATTCGAAGACCCATTTTATGTATTGCTGAACCATACAGCTAATGTTCTGAGGGAGCAGCGAGAAAGGGGAACTCTTGGGACTAATATGTTCTAAATTCACTTTCAGTAACAGTGTGGGTGAGTATTTACTCTGACAAATAGATTTCTGGGATATGATATGACAATGTATTTACAATAATAACAAATTCTGGGGTATATGATATTTGAGTATTTACACGGTGCAAAACAGTTTATCCGAAGACCCTTTTCATGTATTGCTGAACGATACAGCCGGGGTTCTGAGAGAGCAACGAGAAAGGGAATCTCTTGGAACTTTTAGGAACAGTGCGGGTGATTATTTACACTCACAAATAGATTTCTGGGATATATGAATGAATGAATTTACAATGATAACAAATTCTGGGGTATATTCATTCACATAAAACCTCCTTGTACACACAGTTGTGTATTTGAGAACTCGCAGACACAACAGTAACAGATCTCTCTAAAAAGACCTACGTACAATTGGCCATGAGTAAAAACTGGTTTGCTCAAATCTAAACATATTTTGTCAAAAGTTTGGCCGTGAGCTTTATTAATGGTCATTGAAAATGCTAACCGATTAGGAAATTGTTTACGCTTGAATTTAAAAGGCATATTACTATCAGATGGAATAAGAGGTATTCGAGGTATCAGGTAAGATTCATTGTTTTCGTTACTTATTTTTTTGCTTCAATTATATTTTTCTGCAAATTTACCACGATAAGTCTAGTTCCATTGCTCAAACCTTTTGAAGGTGCTAAATTTCTGAGTACCATTAGAATAACACCTGTTTTTATTTAAGTTTATGAGGTGGCATTCCAGTTGGTGTAATGTTATTCAAAAATTCTTCTGAATATGCAAGTTGATCTTGTGGATCTTCACTGACTATTGTGTCAATGACTTCATTTCCTGGCATACACTGCAGTACATGATTATTGATTTGCAATGATAACTCATTTTTTACAGTGAGAATGGCACGATTTTTTAGCTCTTCAGGCGTCACTGTTTCAAAATCTATATCATTGAACAGTTGTTTGGCAGCATTTTGTGAATTTTGTTGAAGAGTTCAATTCATCAGGCCAATAAAAAGCTCCACAAAATGAGCATACTTCTGACATGAATCCACAGTCGTGTTCAGAAACACTTATTTCCACTTGGGAATCGGTTCGATTACTTAAATGTGGCTCCCATCGCGTGCTCTTCTAGCGGTAATTCTCTGAATTTGTTCGTCAAAAGATTCCCTAGTTCGCTGCTCTCTTCTTCGCAAATTATATTGAAATTGACGCAAAGAGCTAATTTTTCTATCAAAAACCTCTCACAATTACCGGGAAGATTGATCAAGGCTTAAATGTGACGCGCTTCCCGTTGTTGAAATGAGGGATAGCAATATTTACATTCGTAAAGGACAAAACCGTTGCCACACACGGGAGAGAAATACAGGCCAATTTTGCGCCACGCATAAGCGTATTATATATATATATATATATATATTATGCTTAAATAATGAATTTATTTGGCATATAATTTCATTATTTAAGCATAAGATACTTTGAGATGAATAAAAACTTTACATTCAATCAAAAATACTTACAGATCCAGTAATAACCCAGTTTTTCCTTGGAACAAACTTTGCTGCTCTAACTGGCAAGTCACAAACCTCAAATGATTTAACAAGCAACTAAAAAATACATTGAAGTGATGTGATTAAAATTGTTTAACTAAAGGGGCTGAGATAAAATACATTCAAATTTAAATAGAGTAAAATTATATTCCTTTTCACACAAATTAGAAAATCACTGTACTTTTAAAAAGTTAAAGCAGTTTTAAGCTTAAGAATACTGCCTTTTATGATGCATTATTCAAAAAATTTGTTTAATTTTCTCATAATGTATACATTTGGCATATTATATCAGGAATATTGTTGTAGTTATGAGAAATAAAAGCCAGATCAAGTATTTCATAAAATAAATCATCATTTATTAATGCAAAGTGAATAGATTATATGAAATTAATAAAATTATAAACTTTAAAAGTATACAAACATGTGTACCTCACCTGGCCCGTAGGCTTTAGAAAAAGAGAGGATTGAGGATTAAATAATCACACACTGTTATCCTATATATATTTATATTTCAAATAAGGATAGATGAGGTAGTAACCAATCATAGCCTGAAGTGGGAGGGACTAAACGTGATACGATTGATTTACATATAAGTTCTAGTTTTTAACATCCAAAATATACTCTAACAAACATTACATCTTAATCACCAGTATTATTGTTGGAAACTACATTATTATAAGCGTGAGCTCACTAATTACAGCAGTTAAAACCTTATTTGACTGACCCAACAAACTCAATGTAACAGAAAGCCTGAAAATGTACTAATTATGATAACATGTAAAAATGTTATATTTTATGTGTAGAAAACACAAGGTAATACCTAGTTTTTATTTGCATTGCTCGAATGGTGAAGTTTCACCTACAATTCAATATACTTCGAAAGTTAGCAATCTAAAAACTATTCTCAATTTTACAAAATGAAGTGTTTGTGTAGGGGCAAGACTGTCATGACGAATCTATGGTACTTACAAGAATGGAATTCGGCACACAGGTAGTCCAATATTTTTGCAATTTTTCTATCGCACCCGAATTTTAAAATTTTATCTAGAACATTTTAAAATTAATTTAATGGCATTTAACATTATTATTGTGTTTTTTAGACTGGCTACACCATAAAGAAAAGACAGATTCTAAATTTATTGTTTCCGCTTCCATTTGATTCTCCAAGGAATGATTTGTCAGCAGACTAAAAAAACAAAGTTTTAAATGAGTTCTCTTTTCTATCTCATAGATCGTTAAAGATAAAGTAAAATTTTCGGATATTAATTACAACAGATTAGAAAACTGCGGAAAATTTCACATTAGATCGATACCTAAAAGTATGATTTTCTTAAATAAATAATTTTTATATTTTTTCTAATACGAAATTTGCTGAGTAGAATGACCTTCGTTTGATTCAAGATTCTAGAAATCAGATTTCACATCCTGCGCTCAGCAAAACAAATGATAGACATTGACTGGCATTGCATAGTTCTTTTTTGTAAAATCGGGATCGTTAAGGATAGATAGAAAACTTTAACGAATTTGAAATCTGTGGAAAATTTTACACCAGATCAATACTTTGCATTTAATTTTCTTTTAATAAATAATTTTTCAATTAAATATTAATATTTTCGAAAGAGATTGTAACGTCACGAAGATGATATCTCTTCTCAGTTGGAATTTGGCCACATTTGACAATGATGAGGCTATCATGGCATTGCCCATGGTGTTGGTTTGCAAAGCAAAGTTCAAAGTTTTCATAATTCATTATATTCATAATTTGGTTTGCGCCGACCAACCGGCCTAGTGGTCATGGTGTTGGCCTCTGGATCGGAAGGTTCCTGGTTCGAATCCGGCGTCAGGGCATGGATGTAATTGTGCTGTCCTTAGTTAGGGGTAGTGATGGTCGCCCATTGGGTGCCCCTTCACAAATAACCATCGCTTCCTGGCCTTGCAGTGGCCTATGATTAACAATCGAGTGCCCGCCGTAATAATAAAAAAAATTTAGTTTGCGGAGCAAACCAACACCACGGGCAACGCCATGATGTCTGTTATCCAATAGATTACGAATTCCCATTAATGGTTTCCCATAATTCCCATTTAGTTTGCTTCACAAACCAAATGGGAATTTGTAGCAATCACTGGGGGTTAGCGAGCAGTGGTCACACCTGACCCCACAAAAAGAACTGTCATGAGCAACACCGTGCTAGCCACACAGAGGCTAGTACAAGATTTTAAAAATTTGAATACTTCAGATGAATCATATATCTTGATACAATTATGAATTTGTTTTTAAATCACTTTCTGATTCAACTTCATTTGCTCTTGTCATCTATTTCATCTAGTCGTCTGGTTTCTTTTTTACTTGTTACATTTTCATTTACTGGTTATTTTAAATTAGTGATTTTAGAGTAGTATCAGATAATTTAAGATCTGATAATAAGCCTTTTAACTCATTCTGAAAACGGCAACCCAAAATGAAACGTTTTTGTTTCTTAGATTTGACAAAAAGTAACGTTAACTTTAAAAAGAATCATCAAGTCCAAGAATGTCTTTTTTGTGATTTATTTTTGGGACATCAAACAAACAGTTACATATGGTACAAATACACAATGTACCATATGGTACTAGCCGACCCTTTTCCCTAACACGTGGACGCTGGAATGTTTCGAAATGCAAAAACAACTTCAGACTTTGCACGTGCGGGTTTTCACAAAATACCGAAAGATAGTATTTTCTCATCGGCGGCCATAGACACAGCTGGAGTTTCCGTCGGTTCCCTAATCCCATGTCTGGGATCAAGTTTTGCTGTGGGGGACTCAAGTCGGCATGACAGACGGTTTTCGCATCTGTGTGGGGCTGTTTCTGTTCTGGAGAGGACATAAACATCTCTAGAGGGCTCGGAATTCACCCCCCTCTCGTTGTCAGCGGCGGTTCTGTGGAGCGAAGCGAACGTGGATTTTGAGGGAGAATTCGGACTCGAGATTCGACGAGAGACAGACGTCTCTGTTTTGCCTTTTGTTACTTTGGCTTCAGGCAGGATTCGGTTGTCAATGGCTGTGCCCTTAATTATCTTTTTAAATTTTCTTGTAAATACTTAATTTATGTAAATAAATAGTTTAATTTTAAACCAGCTGTCCGTCAAATTCTTACATGACGGTACAACAACAAATAGTAATATTAGACTGAAGTTCGAGTTTCTAGAACAAGGAGGGAGCTCATCAAGAAAGCTCACACCCGAAGCCATGCCATTCAGAAAGTCTGGTTATTATATTTGATCACATTCCTTTTCGAACTATCATATGGTCTCGGAGAGAGTGATTTCAAGAAGCCCCACCCTCAACAACACCCACATGGTACATTCCCATTCTCAACAAACTTATTTGAAGTAAACAAAACATGAAATTAGCAATAACAAATACTCAAATATCACACAAAACTCATACCTACTATCAGCCTACAAAATTACATACTACAGATTTATTTTGCAATAATGCTGTAAATAAGCACTGCTTGGTGCACAAAAGCAATTATAGACCAAAATATAACCAAATAAAATGTTACCTAAATAAATAATCAAGATGGTTGCATAGAAAATTTGTAGTTCAATTGTAGAATTACAATCTAATGACAGGAAAAGTTAATTTCAACAGTTGCCTTCTAATTTTGTGAAACTTTGCTTATTCTTGGATCATAAAAGTATGAAAAAAAAAGTATGTAAAAGGTACAATATATTTTTCACTTTTTTTTTGCGTCAATAAAAAAAAAACTGGAGGCAAAGTATAAGACATGCCAATTTTCCAAAACTTTTAAATCTTAATTTGTTATTCTAAACTAAGCAAATATTCAAAAGAATACAACAGTAATCATTTGGTAGTTTGTGAATAGAAAACAAAAAAGAAAAAAATATTTTTAATATTGCTTTCAGGGTGAGTTTTCACAATCTTATATCAGTACATAAAAATTTTGGAAGCGGCCACTAAATTAAGGAAATAATTGATTTGAGGAAATATGCTCAACCAAAAATATTTATAGTATCTACTATTATAAAATGAAGTGTTTCCCTGTGTGTTTGTATGTATGCAGTGTCGTAGAAAGGGGAGTGCAGTGGGTGTGGGCCGCCCCAAGTGTCAATCACAGATGGAGGTGACAAATGTTAAAAATGTGTTTCTTTTATGTTTAAAAAAAATGGGAATGGCTCAAGACACTTAAAAAAACCCACTTAAAACGAGTTTAATAACTTCATCTGACACTTAACTTCAATAAATCATCATAATAAGTATTAAAACATAAGTTCAGTCAACAAACGCAGCGAAACGCAGCAGAATTCGATGGCATGTAGTGGAGAGCGTATGGTTAAGAGAAGTACTAGGGGTTCTCTTCAGTTTGTACTAGGGGTGTCAACTCTCAGAAAATAACTAGTTATCAGTTAACCAATTTTTATAACTAAGGTTGCCAGAACATCTCTGTTAAGAAGAACATGTCCAGGCGAGGATTCATAAACTTAATCCTAAAGCCTCCTTGTACAAATCACTCTCTTAATCTGTGTGGAATACATTCTTTTGTAACTGTTTTACAACGTGTAACCTCTTTTGGGACCTTACAAAGTCTGTACTGCTTTTACTCAGTTTCCGCACAGATGGACGATCCTTGTAACTTATGCTGGAGGTACAGTCAAGAGACTTTCAGATACAAGATGGAGTACTCACTACAAAGCTGTAAAGCCTGTATATGCTGATATCAGGAAGATTGTTGATGCCATAGAAGAACTTTGTTATCCCACAGAATCTGTCAAAACCAGATGAGCAGCGCAAACCCTTTTGCCAGCAGAATCTGATTTTTCTTATTTATGTTTTTTGTATTTCTGGAGTAGTGTTTTAGAAGTAAACCATACTCAAAATACCTACAGATTGCTGGGATAAGTTTTGAGAAGTGAGTTAGCAAAATAAGAAGTTTGAAGATATTTTTGAAAGACAAAAGAAATGAGATAGTGAGAAAGAACTGCATTTTGTAACGAACACTTGAGAAGAGATGGACATTCCTTTAGTGAAAAGAAGAATCGTCAGAAAGAAGAAAATGATGGCTGGAGAAAAGGCTCAAGATGAACCACTGACATTGAATGAAAAATTGAAATCATCATTGTTGGAGTGTAGACAGGTTTTTATCAAGAAATAGACACTCACTGTAAAGACATGGAAAATATAACAGCTCGGTTTGTAGTTTTCAAGCCCAAGAAACTGATTACAACTTCAGAAGACGAACTGCCACAGTTAATATAAAACGTAGTTGTAAACTATGATGAACTTTCTGAAGATGATAGCCTTAGAGAGTTTGCATGACTAAGAAGACATCTACAAGCTAAAAAAGTTTCAGAAGAAGTTTCTCTGGAATGGTCTTCTTTATTATTTTTGAGTTTGTTGTTGAATATGAACTTTCAGATTCTGAACCAAATCTAACTTTTCGTCATATGAAAATGGTTCAAAATTGCGTGGTGTTGTCCTCGGATCTTTCCCTTAGGGATTTGATCCTGGACTGTCATGAATAGGACGCGAGATGCTAGTACAACGTTAATTAAAAAATTTATGAATTACCAAATCTAACTTTCGCCTTAAGAATCTTTTAACGTTTTGTGTTTATCATCTAATGTTATCTTAGGTCCAATATGAGTAAAGCTCGGCTCTCTGCACTAGCTATCTTGTCAAATGAAAACAAAGTAGTGAAAGGAATTGATTTTGATGTCATTTCAAAATTTGTAGAGAACCAAGTTAGGAAAATACGTTTTTAAATGCTTAAGTATCAATACAAAGAAATAAACCAGAAAATAAATCTTATTCTTGTATCTTATTTTTTCTTCTTTTAATAATTTCAATAGATTGTAATAAAAGAAATCTTCTGTACCGGGTACCACCTGACCTTACTACGTTACTGTCCTGAAGAATCTATGGCACTTATAATAATAAAATTTGGCACACAGGTTGTCCTAATTTTTTGTAAATTTTTGGAAAGCCCGAATTTTAAAATTTTATCTAGAGCATTTTTTAATTAATTTCTTGGCAATTAATTAATGTTTTCCTTAAAATGGTAACAGTATAGAGATCACAGATTCTAAATTTATTTTTCCCTTTCATTTTCCGAGCAACGATTTCAGCGAACGAACAAAACAAATAAACAGTTTTAACTGGAGTAATGTAGTTCTTTTTATTCTATCTCCTAGATCGTTAAGGATAGAGTAAAAATATCAGCAGATTTGAAATTTGCAGAAAATTTTACAACAGATCAATACCAAAAAATGGCATTTTTTCCTTCAATAAGTAATTTTTCAACTGTAACTTTATATTTTTTCCAATACGAATTTGGCCTTTGCGATCATTAAAGAGTAGCGAAGTAAAGCAAACCAAATAAAAATTTTGACTGTCATTGTTTAGTTCTTTTGTGTAAAATCGGGATCATTAAATATTGATTAAAAATTTCAACAAATTTGAAATCTGTAGAAAATTTTACACCAGATCGATACTTTATATTTGATTTTCTTTAAATAAGTCATTTTTTAATTGTAGCTTTTTTGTTTTTGCAATACGAATATGGGCGCAATAGACAATGACGTCATGACTTTTTTGTCCTTTGAAATCGTCTTCTTGATTGTTTCTGGTAGGTAGGTATTTAATTAAAGTCGGATGGACCAACACAATGTGCTATTATGATTATTTTTGGATTGCATAGCAATCACCTGGGGTTGGCAAGCGTTAGCGAGCAGTGGTCATACCTGACCCAACGAAAAGAACTGTCAAGGGCAATGCTGTGTTAGCCATGCAGTGGCTAGTATATTCTAAAATTAAAATAGACTACGATAAATACTAACATACAATATGGTACAGGGTAATCAAAAGTCAAGAAAATATCAAATAAAATTTATAAATTAAACAAGGTAGATATTCTAAACATAAGATAAAGCAAGTTTTAAATAAAGTATGGAATATGGCTTTCCTGAAAATGTCACTTCCTTAAATGTTGAAAATACTGCCCTGTTTCAAGAATCAAATGTGTACTCATTTTTCTAGTTTAATGCTATTTTCTGAAGCACCAGAAAAGAAATATCAGTGCTTGCAGCTATATTAATTTCATGACAGAACATATTAGATATGAATGAAATTTTAACTCTCTTGCAGCTTTTTGAGTATTAGATATTAATATTTGTGCTGCCAATCTCCCTTTAGCAGATAAATGTTGTAATACACTCTAATTCAGACAGAAATTTTCCTTTATCCAGTTAAAATAGAGCACTTGTCTATCTTCACTGTTTGCAACAGATCCCATCCTTTAAAAAACTTTACTAATCTCTTGTAATTCCTAAAACTTAATTAATATAGCTACTTTTATATTAATTTTGTCTAATTCATATACAAACTAATATGTGTGGCTGACAGTGCTGATTTAAAAATGAGGTGTAAAATTTGGCTGGAAATAAGTTTAAGGCTAGATTCAGCAGTTATAGGTATTCTAATTATATTATGATATTATATTATTCTAATTTTTTTATAATTCCTAAAACCTAAAATAAATCCTATTTTTCCTCACAAAACTTAAGAACTGAGGTGAGGCAATGTTAACACACCCACATAACTTGAAGCTATTTTCTGGAAATAATATTCACTTCAACCCCTGCTTTTTGTAGCAAATTCTACTCTTCACCCAGTCAACAGAATTAAATAAATTCGACATGAATAGATTTCAACTTCTTTGATCCAAAGATTTAATTTTTAGTGGTAAACTGAAATTATTAGGTATACTGAAATATGATAATCATACTAAAATATAATATATTGTAACAGTTGCCAATCTGTGTTGTATGAATTTTACTGTGAATGAAAGATTTGTTCCTACTATGTTAGTTTTAAAAAGAATAAAGCTTGCAATAATCCCATGGTCCTCCTGAAGGTTTTCCTTTAACTTGGAATTAAAGCAATAGTGTGCTTGACAGAGAAATCAAAACCAACTATTTTAACAAATTGCAGGATAAAGGGGATTTACTTTCTCATCCTTTCCCAAGAACTATCTTTGTAACACACATAAATAATGAGAACCATACCAATGCCTAGATTTTGTTGAGAAGGCAACATTTTGTTAATACTTTGTAGCAATGTCCAAAAACATAGAAATCATGCCTGCAATCTCCCAATTCTAGATAAGTAGTTTCTTAAATAATTTTTAGCATTTTATTTCTAGGACATTTTTTAAGTTTTTAGCATAATGCTTTTGTTTTATTCTAGATTTTAATAAAATTTCTGATAAAACATTTTTTAGTTAAAATCTCATTTGAGATTTTATTTTTCTTACAAAACATATTGCGAATGACTCATCTGACAGTTTCTGGCACCAAAAACCTTCAACCTATCCTTCAACACATATGACAAATTTCTTATATGCTTTTCTATTATGTGGAAATTTACAGCACAAGGGCCAAATTTAGCCTTGTTATTATACCACACACAAAACAGGCAATATCAAGTAAGACCTACACACACAAGAAAAATTTTACTAACACTGAAGAGAAATACACCAAGGGAATAATCGAACTTTTGCCACCTACAACTTGCTAGTATCCTAGGGTGAAACATTAATGTTAGAAAGAGGATGTGAAGGGTATCTCTAAACTTCATAGAAAAAAAATAAAAGATATCATATTTTTCTTTCTGATTTAAGTGGAATGAACCGTGTTTACAAATCGGTAGGACAAGCCATAAAAGGTTCTTAAAAACAAAATAAGAGTTGTATGAAAATGTTTCAATATAATCTAGCTGATTGAATGCAGTTTAATTGCACCTGGTAAGCTTTTTTCTGTTCTATGATGTAAAGACCATATTTGGCGAAGCAGCCCCACAGGAATGCACCTATTTTGTTGTGAGGATTTACCTCTTCACAGATGATCACTTTCGGTCAGTTAGAGAATTGCTTATTTGAACTATCTATTTTGAAAGACTACTTTAAAACCTAAAGTTGAGACTCAAATATTTGGAATAAATATATGTGCTTATAAAAGAAAGTATAGGCAAATAAAAAGCATATAAATTGTATTTTTAGGAATTTTTTTTACATTTCAGTCATTTGTTCCCATTTTTAGATTAACAAAATCTAGACCCTAATGAGAATACAACATACATCAGTAAAAAAATTATCAATTTAAAGCCTTGAACTTTTTCACTATAAGATCTGTAAAAAATAAAAAGTTTACAATAAAAAATAACTTTACAAAATAAGAGATAATTTATGTGTGAACATACCTGGGATTCATGATTCCACACATGAACATTTCCATTATATAAACTAGCAAGCATCCATGGTTCTGATGGATGCAAATCTACACATTTGACTCTGTCTGAACGAGCCAGTAACTTACGTTTAATGTCAAGTTTCAAAGGCTAAGAGGGGAAAAACGAAAATAATATAAAAATTATGAATATCAAGATTGAGAAAAACATATTTTTCTTACAATATAAAACAAATTCTTCAAGATCAAATATTTGGTATGGCTTTGAACTCTCAATGAAACAATGAATTGAAGCAGCAAAGAATTAACAGCGAAATAAAATATAATATTACTTACATTTTTATAAGTAAATTCAATGTCAAATTTCATATATCGCATAAATTTTGAAATTTTCAGTACTCATACAATTGTGATTAAAATAACAGAACATTCTGAATGTCAGAAGAATTAATGTTTTCAAATACACATCAGTGTTTTCATTTACTCACTGGAATGAGAGCATCAGATCTGTACCCAAATTATCATGTGGGATCATAGGCATAACCAGAGAGGTTCAAACCCCTTCCCCCATTCAGTTGATAAACATTTTGCAAATATGAGTTTTTCACGATCATTCCTTTATTAATTACCCACTCAAACTATTCATAACATAATTCATCAGGGTTTTACTTGTGTAATAAATAAATTAAATGAATGAAACAATGGTGTATTAGTTCATAGGTGTTACCAGGGGATTTGGGGCAACTGCAAACCGTTATGCAGTTAGAAATATTTTTTTAAACGATTTCATCTTCACTTTGTTTCAAGTCAGTACAGCAATCTTAGGCAACTTAAGAGGACTAAATTTCCTAAAAGCATTTCATCTCAATTCAACACATCCTTTTCTGGTTAGGTAACAACAAAACAAATAAAAAGAAAACTTTCATTTCGGTGGAGCTGACACATTTTATGTCATTCATTATAACTAAATCTAGGTTGGTTGACTGGCTTTGAGGGATTCATGGCACAAGGGTCATATTTGGCCATGCTCCACCAGACACAAAACATATATAATCAAGTAACTAGCCACTTCGTGGATAGCCCGGTGTTGCCCGTGCCAGTTGCTTTTGTGGGGTTATTGGTTTGCTTCGCAAATCAATGGAAATTCATAGCCTATATTAAATTGAAAAATTATTTATTAAAACAAAATCAAATGTTAAGGTAACAATCTGGTGTCAAGTTTTAAGTAGATTTCAAATCTATGAAATTTTTAATCTATCTTTAACGATCCTGATTTTACAAAAAAAACTAAACAATGCCAGTCAAATTTTTTTTTTTGGTTTTGCTTTGAGCGCAGGAAATGTAACGTTTATTTTTTTAACACAAAGGTTAACATGGCGTCACAATCTCTTGCAAAAATATGAAAGATATTCAATTTAAAAATTTTATTTATTTAAATGAAATAATATTTTAGGTATCAATCTAATGGGAAATTTTCAAAAGGTTTCAAATACGTTGAAATTTTTACACTATCTTTAACGGCCCAGGAGATACAAAAAAGAACTACGTAACTCCAGTTAAAAGTTTATTTGTGTTTTATCGTCTGCTGGCAAATCATTCCTCCACGCAAAATGAAAACAGAAAAAAAAAAAATTTAGAATCTGTGATTGCCATTTTTTCGGAAAACAAATAATAAAAATTTATGTAGTTAAATTAGTTTTAAAATGTTCTAGAATAAATTTTAAAATTCGTCTTCGTACAAAAATCGCAAAAAAATCAAACTACCCATGTGCCCAAGTCCCATTTTTGTAAGTGCCATAGATTCCTCAGGACAGTCCATGCATGCAGGCAGACAAACACTTTTCTTTTTATAATATTAGTGATAGACTTACATACAAAGAAAGTTTTACTGACACAGAAGAGAGAAATATACTTAGGGTAATGGTAATTTTAGTTAACGTCGTACTAGAGTATCACAACGGGCTATTGACGACGGTCCGGGATCAGTCCCATAAGGGAAAGAACCGAGGACAACACCTCGTAATTTTGAACCACGGTCAGATGACGAAGCAACAGCTGAGCTGGCACCCCACTCTCCAAACTTCCACGCCAACCCAACGTGAAAATATACTTAGGGAGGAATGCACCTAACAGGAATCGAACCTGCACTGCCTACAACTCAAAAGTTGCTAGGGCAGTGGGATACACATTGAGCCACAATGACCCCAATTAAATCAGGGATATTATCACTTCCTTAAAAGGTTTTTTGATTTGAAGTCAGTTCAGGCATTTTTAAGGCATTAAAACAGTTTGGGGATATGTTTAGGTAGAAATTTTCAATTTAGGCATTTTTATGTGTTAAAAAATTTACATATTTTATTCAAAGGTTCCCAAATCATATTTTATGGAAACATTTGAAAGTCTGACAAGAACTAAATAGGTAAAAGTCTAAGAATTCTGTGACAACTAATGAGACAGTTGGGATAAACCTTTTTAAGTGGAATAGGAATCCTCTAAGGACCCAATATGATCTGATTAAGTAACTTTTTGTGATGACTAACTCAGAACAATACAGGAACTGCACTAACACCTTAAATCAGAAATGTAAGGAATTAGCTCAAATGAATAACTATTACTGTACTTGTTACATCACATTTTCCTTGATAGAACACATTTTTACTTACAAGTAGCAAATTTGCACCTGACAGTTACATTACAGCGACCATCAACATAAAAGAAATCTGAATGACTGTATCAATATCACTGATTGAGGTGATTAAGATCTTCCACACTTCAATGTATTCCAAAGTGTGGCTCCAACAAGAAGGCATTCAACCTTGGGCCAGTTGAATTTGAATAGGTGAGAAAGGTCGTTAGGTGGAAGGATGCCATATGCAAAAATATGAATGGACACAGTAAGTAGTTTCCCTGATAACTCATAACCACAGCTATCACTTATGGCACCGAAAGATAAACTTAGAACCACAGTCCAAGATAAAGATGTAGAAGTGTTTTCTTTATGTTCTAACATAACTACCTATTTAAAGAATAGACTCGTCCAACTAAGCATAAATTGACAATTTTCTCATGGGAGCAGGACTATACCAGTACAGGAACCGGGAAAGTAATTCCTGGTTAACAAATACGACATAAGGGATAAGTGCCCAATGAACATTACCCTTACAAATGATCAATATTTCTTTCTGTTGTCTAAAATGTCGACGACCCCAGTGTCTGCCCCCCATCAGTTATTTATCTCCACTTTCTCGACTTACAGCATAATGAAAAGAGCCTAATAAAATCCAAGGTAAAGTAATTATTCTAATTAACCAGTCTGGCAGTCAGAAATGGTATGTAATAAATTGAGAACAGTTTTATAAATAAAATAAGGATGAATAAGTGTTTTTCAGCTTTGGGGACTACTCTCTTATGGGTGTGCCCATGAATTAGGGATATTAAATTAAAACAGAATATTACTTTATTTGGGCGTGGATGTCTAAACCACTACGGATCAGCTCATATATTACAAGATACATTTGCCTTTTATACATTGAGCTTAAGCACCCCTACCAGTAGAAGCACCCATGAATTATACAGGGTATGTTTGTCGATCTTGGGTAATTAATTTGTTTATTTTTGGTTATTTCAAATCTAGGGGTCTTATGCCCCAATCCTGTATCCAATGTGAAAGGTGTGTGTGACGATGTTTTTCAACTATATATTTACAAAGGATCAGGTAGATAAAACAAACCCTTTTTTACTACTTTCATATTTAAAAGGAATAGCAATTCATTACTCTATTACACTGGATGTGTTTTTTATGGTGCAAAGCCTGATTTGGTCAATCTGTGTCAAGCAATATTTTTTCTTTCAAGTAAATCAGCATACACATACTACATGGAAAATTATTATAGATGTAGATGAGAAAAATACACCCAGTGTAGTTGTAGGAATCTACATCTAGCAGGTTGCTTGTAAAGTGGGCAAACCTACTGAGCCTTACTGACACCACACTAATTAACTGAATACAATTTTTTTTTATCATAAAAATTATATTTATTTTATTCGAATTAAATTTTTTTTTTAAACTTAAATCTAATTTTTATGATTTTAACTGATCCCTTGGCTGTACAAGTTTAAACTTGTTGGACATGAGACACAAATCCGATGTAGTTTCTAGATAGTCTTGATTTATGTTGAAGATTAATATTTTTGATGAATAATATTAATGTGTTAGAAAATATAGCAGGGTAAATTTTTGAATGATTAACACGACACATGGGAATTAGCAAAGTTAATCACATGATAGATTAAATAGAACAGCACACCAATGTTTTCCCACCTGGTTCTCGGGCGGTTTAGATTAGTTTGATTTTAACCCATAACCAGTAGCATGAAATGTTTTGGACCTAGATAAATAAGGTTACGGGACCTTAATAACACCATATAAATTTTTTTATAAAATTAATAAAAAAAATCAGATCAATTTCAGATATTTTTGCATTTATATTCATCATTTTTGAATAAAACAGAAATCCTTTAATTGTTTTTAAAAAAAGTAATGAATAAGTTATACTTGTTTTTGAGAAAAATCACTAATAGAAAATAAAATAAATGGAGCTTGCAACCAAATTCCTGAAAAAGTCCTGCTTCTCATTAATATATAGCTTGCAAAAGAGTAGGTACTTATTTGTGAAAAAAAATGTTATTTGTAAGTCAATAGTAAACAAATAGTGAGTATATAGTATGCAGAATGGAAAATGAAATTTTTATTTAAATCAATTTTATGAGTAAAAATTATTTTATTTAAATCAGCATACCATGTGATTTTAAGTAGTTACTCTCTCATAGAAAAAAATAACCTTTAGATCACTTGAACACAAAAAAAGTATTTCATACAAAAAAAATTTTAAATACAGAAATAGTTTAAAAAATCAAATACTTTCTGAAAACCAAACCAAAATCTAAACCATTACTGTACTGATTAAATTTATTAAGGTTGATCAATTGAGTTGTGCTTTATCAGCACAGAAAAACGCATTAGAAACCTCAAAGGATTCTCCTAACAAAATTGTCTCATTGATTATCAAAGATATCTACCATTACAATTAGTACAATATCCAGAGTCTTCTAATTCAGTTCAGGCTCATTGAGTTTTCATCATTTGCACATGTATTGTTTCTGAGTGTAACTCTTTCACAACGTGAGTAATTTTTCATTTTGTGTTGATTTCACTACATTTTTGTACCAAATAAAGAACATCAATAGTAAAAATACTGTCAGTGTAAAAACTCAAATTTTCATAAAACTGAAATAAATATTAAGGTAGTACATATAATTTACAGACAATGAAAAGCTGAAATTGCAAAACAAAATTGTGAAAAGTGTTTTTTATTAGAGCCAATGCAAAAGCTTGAATTTCTCAAAATATGCTTTTGGGATTTACACCAGTCTTCAAACACCTCGTTTGTACAAAGAAACTTATAAAACTTTCAATTTTTCAAGTAAACTAAAACTCATTTGGTGCTGTCATGCAGAGAACTTAAGTTGCAGAATAGAACACATCTTGAATCCTCAAAGTGTTACAGAAACATATTAAGTGTTTTGAGCACTCCTTGAATGCTTTGAAAACAATCAAAAATAGTACCTAGATCCAGTTTAATCAGCACTTATCAAAATTTCACTAATCAAACAGTTAAAATACGAGTGAGAGCATCTGAAAACAGACAAAGAATCAATAAGTCCAAGACTCATTCAACATTATAGCAATTCGGTTTAACATGGAACAGGACTGGGCAACTCTTGGAATAGTTTTCTGAATATGTGCCTGGAATATTAAATAACATATTTTAGAAATAAAGTTTTATTTACGAGTTTCGATACAGGGTCATGTGTTTATGTGCCACGAGATACCTCCTGTGTTTTAATATCATTTTGTAAGTGTAGAGCAATGGGTGATTGTTTCAGTAAGGAGTAATAGCAGTTTGCCCACTGGATGCTCCTTCAAATAGCTGAAGTTTGTTTTTCCATGTAAGTAGATATTTTAATTAACGTCACACTGGAGCAACACACGTTCTATTCTATTCTAATTCTATTGACGATGATACGGGATCAATCTCCAAGCGAATGATCCAAGGAAAACATCGTCATTTTGAACCATGTTGCAACAGTTATGGAAAATCGACATTTTCAAAACAGGAAGGTTTCCTCTTTCCATTTATAAATGTTTATTCCTATAGTCTAATATTTTATTCCAATTTAGATTTCACATAGCATTTTGTATCGCAATTCCTATTATTGCAACACAAAATGCTATGTAAAATCAAAAATTGTGTCAGAAGGGCTCAATTTTCTTAAATATCCCATAGAAATGTCACTTCAGCTTGCTCTGATTGACCACATAAAAGAAGCTTGTTTTCTTTTTGTCTCTTAGATAGCAGTTCTCTGTACATGTTCTAGCGAACAGTTTGTTTATCTACTAGCAGGCCCTGGTTTACCATTAGGCCCGTGAGGCACGGGCCTAGGGCCCCTAAGTTTCAAAAGTATCTAAAAATTTTAAAAAGGTTTTAAGTAGTTACATAAATTATTGGGTATTTACGTAAATGTCCGTCGACCGTTTCCCCCACAAAATCACATTCTTGCAAATTACATTAATTATCTAACTATTATATTTTTGATTTTCACCTGCTTTATTTTGTTTTGCCAAGAGTTATAAGTGATGTCACGATTTTCTCAAACTTTTTGGTGACATCTGTGAAACGGTCAACAGTCAAATACGTAAGTACCAATTATTGTTATAAAATTGGTTTTTGTGATGAACAAATAACATGGGACGGGGGGCCTTCCTGCGTGTTGTGCCTACTATACCTAATTTTCTAAATCGGGCCCTGTCTAGTAGCCCCATTGAAGAACAAAATCTTCGAAAAGATAATCCAGCCACAAAAAATGAATGCTTAGTTAAACATCGGATTAGAAAATGACAGTTCTGGGTGCCAGTATGAAAAGTTGACAAGAGAAAAATTATCATTATGGAATGACGAAGATGGAATTACCATTCTTTGTAATCTGCAAAATGTGATACTTTTTTCATTCAAAGATAGTTAAATAAAGATTAAATATGAATCCCCCACACAAAACGTTTTTCTATGCGGCTATTGTTATGATCGTGGACCATAGAAGTAAATAAGATATCAACCAATCGGAGAACCGGCTCTTCGGAAACAAAACAAACAAGATTTAGAACTGTCACATCGTAGCAGTGGCTAGCTCCAATAACATACCAAAGTACTGATTGGCTAATAACATGAACTGTTTAGGTTTGCTGTTTAGAAATTATAGTGTGAGAAGTTAGAGTACTTATATCAAGCAAACTACGTCACTTCCTTTATGTTACGGTGGCTAGTACAACCTTTAAATCCAATTCAAATTTGTCGACTCTTAACAGTAAAAGATATTTCCAAATTTAAGCTTTGGATATTACACTTCCGGATTGATCTCGAAACGTCGCCAATAACACTTCACTGTCACACTAATTCAACTACCTATCTGTTGTGTTACTCCAGTGTGACGTTAATTAAAAATACTAATACCAATACTAATCAATTACCTACCTACGATTGATTCATTAGTTAAATACACATATCTTCCAACACGTGTGTTTAATATTAAGGACTAGTTCAAGAATTACTGTCAGAAAATGGATATGAGAGGGATTTTCAGTGTCAGACCAGACGGTCTGCAAAGATTTTACTACTGCTACCCAAATGATCTCGCATGATGCATATCAAGGTAAACCATAAAATGTTGGGAAACAGTCATTTTGACAGCGTTTGGTATTGCATTTAATTGCTGGTGACCACAATTCGAAATTTATTCTTCAGGTTGGTTTGTAGGTAAATAATTACCGTCGCACTGAAGTAACAAACACAACGAGTTATTGACGATGGTCCGGGATATATCCCAAAGGGAAAGAAGTGGGGACAACGCCGACTGAACCACGGTCAGGTGACGAGGCAACACCTGTGCTGGAACTCCACTCTCCAAACTTCCACACTACGCCAACTTGAGGACGTAAAAGGCTACAACAGTTTTAACGCGCACCAGTTTCTTTGTATACGAAGGCCTTTGGCTGGACAGTGTATTCGCACCCCTACGGTTGTTAATCCGTTGACCTAAACTACAGGGCTCCCATACACACAAGGAAAGTTTTACTGATACAGAAGAGAAAAGGTAGGTTAGGTTAAATGTTTAATTTTGCCCGGACCCGGATTGGAACCAGGAACCTTCCGATCCAGAGGGTAACACCTTAACCACTATACCGGTTGGTCGGCCCAAACTGAATGATACTACTTTTTCGAATTTTTCTCAATAAAGCTTGCATATTTCAGTCTCAAATTTTAATCATTTACTCATTCATTTGCACTTTAGCAGCCTTGTAAATTTCATTGCATTCTGACAATTCCTTCTAGGCGCAACTTTTATTGGCTTAGAGTGTAGAATAATTATCATATTAAGAATATTCTTTGGACTTTTTATTGTCAACCTGCTTGGTACTGGGTTACTAGGGAGTATATGTGGGAGGCGTTGCTGCTTGAAACAAGTTGGTTCAGTCTGGGAGTTACCAGTACTCCGTTTTTGGTAAAACGCTCTTTAAACACACCCATCTTAAAAGTATTAAAAATGATTAAGTAAACTCTAAAAAAAAACATCGTTAGTTAGATTGAATATAAAACGGGAAACCTACTCGATTCACTATACAAGCATTAAGCTCAGTTTAATACTTATGCTGCAACCATTCGTAACTTACTAGAAGTAACTTTTTAAGAAATTGTTTGATGCTCTGCAATTTTTATAGAACTCAACGAAACTCAGTTCAATGTTTATTTACAATACATAAACCTCGCACTGTCGATTTATCCTTCGTATTTTTTTCTTCAGACCAAACATTGCTTATCATAGAGGGAGGGGGTGTTCTAATTAACGTCGTACTAGAGCAACATACCGGGCTATAGGTGACGGTCCGGGATAGGTTATGCCGATTTAAAAAATCACGATTGAAATCATGATTTAAATCAAGTGATTTTTATTTAAAAAGTCATTGACTTTAGGTCGAAATTTTCTTAATTTTCTTGTTATTTTCTGTATTGAGTTTGATGATATTGGTTGTGATATGACAATCACATCAAATATTGTTTTGCCCTAAAAGCAGGGAAACACAACACATGCAAGCTATTTGTTTCAATGTCCAGTCCTTTAACGAATCCCTGAAGAAACCAAGTTCATCACCCCTCGATTCCGAGAAAATGGAACGTGTGCGCTTTCACCCTTCACGCAATGGGATTGATATCTGAAATGGCGCAATGTCACTCGGCCAATAGAAGGATTGACCCTCTGGCAAGGTCAGGGCTTAGCACCCTGAATATTAAGGGAAGGTCAGAACGACAGAGAAACGCCAACGCTAAGAAAAAGAGACGGATGATTTTTCGGTTGTGGCCAGCCATTTTCCAAAAATATGGTAACTACATTAAAACGATGTACCATCGACGAATTGAAGGAATAAATAAATAAACGAAGTTACCAAATAGAATACGGCTGCCTTTGCTGTGTCATCACCATTAATGGAAATCTCTAGATTCCAGAAGGAAAGAACCACCTGATTCCAATAGAGGGAACCTGTATACCACATGCTTTACTTCAACCTGACAGTCATCATATGTAAAGGTATGTCCATATTTCTATCCTATACCGATTGAGAACTCCACTTATTTCCGATCGAATCTGAGGTCAAAACTGGATATTGGTATCAAGATCAAAATTGGGTATAATTACCAGTACATTGGTAATTGGTAATTTTTAGTTAACGTCGTACTAGAGCAACACAACGGGCTATTGACGACGGTCCGGAATCAGTCCCTTAAGGGAAAGATCCGAGGACAACACCTCGTAATTTTGAACCACGGTCAGATGACGAAGCAACACCTGAGCTGGCACCCCACTCTCCAAACTTCCACACCAATTTAATGATAGTGAAAATGAAATTACTGTGAACAAGATGTATGTTATTTGTTCAAATGAGTTAAAAAATTTCCACGTAGTCAGTTCACCAAAAAAAAAGTTTACTGAAAATCATCTTTCTTATCAAGACACTAAATAACAGTATTCGTTTATTGGGATCGTAATTACCAGACAAGTATTATTTCCCTCTTGTGGAGCCGTCGTGTTTCAGTGAGTATGCCCACTGCGCTAGCAACCTTCGAGTTGTAGGCGGCGGAGGATAAATTCTTGTCAGGTACATTCCTCCCCGAGTCTTTTTCTATCTTCTGTGTCAGTAAAACTTTCATTGTGTACATGTCTATTACTTGATATTGTACATATGTCTCGTGTCTGGCGCAATATGCCCAAATATGGCTCTAACGCCATAAAACATTTACAAACCAATCCCTCTTGGGCCATTGTGAAACAGGTGTCACTCAAACCTGTTCATCAGCGTAGATTTTTGTTTAAAGTATTCAAACACTTAGCCAATTTTGAACCATTCTTCTCCATGTAATGGATAAAGATGCTCGAAATACTAAGACAAGAAAAAGTTGTACCTAGAAGGAATTGGCAGAATGCAATGAAATTTACTAGGTTGTTAAAATGCTTATGAATGAGTTAATGATTAAAATTTGAGACGGAAATATGTAAATTTTAATAGGAAAAATTGAAAATCGTGTTATTATTGTGTATGGCGTATGACTGCCAATATTCCTACTGCAGCATGCCATGCGCCTAGGTAGTGAGTCACACAGGCTCCTTATGAAGTCCTACAACAGTCCAACCAATGTTGCTTGAACCCTGTCACGTAGTACCAGCAGATTACGCGGTACGGGTGGTGTGGTGACATCTCGTCCAATGGCACCCCATACATTCTCGATCTTTGACAGGTCCGTTGAGTATGTCGACCCTGATAAGATATCGTTGTGTGGTAGACAAGCTCTAGAGACGACAGCAATATGGGGTCGAGCATTATCTTGTTGAAAATGCGGGTGAGCCTGAGAGTTCCGGATTGGGACCTTAACTGGCTGTAAAATTTCTTGTACGTAACGCTGGCCTGTCAAAGAGCCCGTAACGAATACCAAAGGTGATTTGGAATCATACGCAATTGCACCCACACCATGACACCAGGTCTTCTGGACACATGATGTTGCACAACAAACCGTGAATCTTGGCGCTAATCGTTGCCTCCACACACGGATTCGACTGTCGTCTCCACCCAGACAGAAGCGGTATTTGTCAGTGAAGACCACTCGATGCCATTCGAAGCCCCATGACCGTCTGGAACGACACCATACCAGTCTTTGATGACGATGCAATGCTGTTAAAGGCAGTCGTCGTAACGATCTAAATGAGTGAAGTCACACGTCGTGAAGCCATCGACAAATGATGCGATCACTTATTGCATGATCGAGAGAGGTTCCCACTGCCCGTTGGATGTCTGCGACAGAGGCTGTTGGATCAGTATGCGCATGTCTCCTCTCTCGGTCCGGTTTCTCTAGGCCTTCTTGAGCTTGGTTAACGCTGGCATGTGCCTTGTTGTATCCACCGCTGCCAACAGCGTGCAACCGTAACATCCCTACAACCATTATTTTGCGCAATCCTTCAATTAGACCATCCACCTTCTTGGAGGCCAATTACTCGGCCTCTGTCACTCACCTAGTTGCTTAAATTGCTTGCGAATTTTTTTTCCCAGGCATAACTCAATGAGAATCGATGTAATCAACGCACCAGCATGAGTCGAAATGAATTTGATGCGCTACTGGATGTCCTTTTATGCACCGGTATGCAGCGCGTTTGAGAGCTGCCCTGCGCGTGGCGCATGCTCAAACAATTATGAAAATTTGATCATTTGCATCTCCAATGCAAATGTACCACTCCTCCAAATTTCATTTATACCGGTCTATTCCTCCCAGGTGCAACTTCATTTTGTCTGTTTTAGAGTGTATATTCACTAACACGAATTATTAAAATTGTGTCAGTTGCATTCTACTTTTAAAGTTTTTCCACTTGCTTATTTAGTAATACAAGCCACTGCGTGGCTAGCACGGGGTTGCCCGCCACAGTTATTTTCGTGGGGTCAGGTACTTCTGGGGGTCAAACTTCGTGCTGTCAGTACACTTCTCGCTAACCCCAGTGATTTCTACAAATTCCCATACGAATTCGTAGCCTATTGGATTACAGCCATAATGGCATTACCCTTGGTGTTGGTTTGCTTCGCAAACCAAATAGAAATTCGTAACCTTTTGGAATGAATTCCCTGCGAATTAAAATTTGGTTTGCTTCGTAAACCAAGTTAAGAATATTATGAACTATGGTTTGCTTCGCAAATTGGATAACAGTCATAACGGCGTTGCCAGTGGGGATGGTTTGCTTCGCAAACCAAATAGGAATATGGCGTGACGTGTCACAATCTCTTGCGAAAATATAAACATTTAAATAAAATATTATTTATTAAAAAAAATCAAACGTATATAGTTTTTAACTGGTGTTAAATTCTCCGCAAATTTCAAATCCGTTGAAATTTTTACTTTATCTTTAACGGTTTAGGAGATAGAAAAAAAACTACCTAACTAAAGTTGAAACTTTGTTTTTTATCGTCTGCTGGAAAATCACTCTATTCACTAAATGAAAACGGAAAAAATAAATTTAGAATATGATGTTTTATGCTGTTGCATAAAACATAAGAAACAATAATAATTAGATTTCATTAAATTCATTTTAAAATGTTCTAGATTGAATTTTAAAATTCTCCGGGACCCTAAAATTGCAATATATTTGAACTACCAGTGTGCCAAATCCCATTACTGTAAGTGCCATAGATTCGTCAGGACTTTGCGTGCTAGAAACAAACAAACAAACATACAAACGAACAAACACAAACTCTTCCTTTTAAAAAATTAGAAATAGTCTGTTCATGACAAAAGTCACTTAGTTACAACGAAATGGTTAACTTCAGGACACAAAAGCAATCCAGTTTTGCACATGAATATAAGAATTGGCAGGTTAAGTATTTTCATTTTGTTTTGTGTAATATGTTGATTAATTTTTATTTGGAAATTTTATGCATTGATCCCTAGAAATTTTTTACACTGCTAGCATAAAACTATTCTGTATTTATGGCATTCAAATTTGGAACGTAAAACTTAATTATCCCATCTGATAAGTTAGTGAGTATGCTGACAAATAGATTATGGAGAAATCTATTTTAATGATTATGATCATTGCAATGATGGATTTTTTATTGCACTCCAAAGTCCACTGAATTGGTCCATGTTCTGGAGGAATACTATAACACCTATTATATGCTGTTCATAGAGGAAAGCTTCATTTCCTTGCATGTTATGTATAAACTCGTTTTATATGCTTGGATGGTAGATATTTTAATTAACGGCGTACTAGAGATTTTTTTTTTTTTTGTGCTTGGAATATACTTATGAAATACTTTTCAATGCTCAGAGAAATTTTTTTTTTAAATACGCAAATTTATCTCTGTATTAAAACAAAGTTACTCCCGCCGCCGCAGGATTGAAAATGTGCTTTTTTCGCTCGATTCTCAGACTGTTATCCGAGAAAGTACGCATCAGAAAATTACGAAATTAACGTGGTTTGTTCAAAGCTGTACAGGAAACAATTTGGAGAAGGTTTTTTCCTATGCGTCTATTAGTTTAGGGTGTATTAAGTGTCAAATTTAAAGAATGCGAAATTTCTTTCGCGAGTGAGCAAAACATGTACAAATTTTCAGTCTTTTCTTTTTAAAGTATCTCTGAACGTGAATTTTTTGCACCTCGCCAAGTTTTTTAGAAATTTCCATTTGGTTCCTGGTATTATTTTTTTAGAATTCGAGAAACGGGAAATTCTCGTTAAATTTGTTAAAACTGCAATATCTATAGCTTAATACTATTAGTTTTAAAATTTAAAAATACCACGTGAAAGCTTAGAATGTACTCTTTCTTATGGTATAATTATATTTAAAATTGGTTTTTAATAAATTCAATGCGATGATAATTTTAAAAATTCGTCAAAATATACAAGCTTTTCTTCGCGGAGATAAAGATTAAATTTCTAACTTACGGGTTAGCTCATAATTTTCTGATCCATACTTTATCGGAAAACCGTCTAATAATCGAGCTGAACAACACAGTTTTCAATCCTGCGGCGGCGGTAACTTTTTTTTAATATAGAGGTATTGTTTTGGTGGTGTGGTGTTTGGGGGCACCGCAGTAATATAAATGGAGTTGGACTAAGCAGTTTTCCTTTTTAAGTTATTTATTGCACTTAAAAGGATTTCAATAACAATTGGTTGACTATTTACACTACTGTACATTGTACAATCGCTGAACGAATGTTCATGAAGAAACCGCAACAAGTTTATTTTTTATAGTTTGTCTTTTATTTCCAGGTGTGTGTTGACTTCACCGTATCGCTTGTCGAAACGAGAGCTCTCACGTCTACCACCCGCTCCAGTGGCTTTCTCTCGCTTGTTTCCCTGTGACTTTCTTTCTGGGGCATCTCACTCACTCCTGGAATGCTGGTCAGGTGTTTTCCAATGATCCAACAACACCCGTAAAGATGTCAGCTCCCATACACGTGCGAATATCCCCTCTTTCGAATCTTGGGATCGTTAGAATTTCAGCCATGTGCAAGAGCAGGTGTGGTGCAAGAAATCAGGGTGCAAAAGGTCGGACATCGACTCTACGAGATTTCAAGCCTTCCGCGGCCTAAGTTATTACCGAACACACGGCAGTCGCCTCCCTTCTGGTGGAAAACTGATCAGGGGTTGACTCTTTTCTTTTCCAAACGTCACGACTCCACATTGGGATCGTAACCATATTTATCTAGGTTCAAAAATTTCACATCACTGGAATGGGTCGAAATAAAAAAACTTTTCTTTTACATAATGTTATAGATCACAAATATCAATGTCTAACATAAATCAAAACCATCGAGAAACTACACTATGATTTATGTGTCTCATATCTAATAAGTTTAAAGTTAAACGGGCGAGGAATTAATTAAAATCATAAAAATCCGATGTAAATAAAAAAATCCGATTTAAACCAAATAAATACGGTTTTTATGATTTTTTCATACCCTGGTTCGGGATCGATTCCCATGGGAAAGATCCGAGATCGACACCACGTAATTTTGAACCCTGGTCAGATATGACGAGGTAACAGCTGAGCTGCTCATCATAGAAAACATTCGTTAAACAGAATCCTGGTTGCACTTAATGCAGTCTTTAGAGTCGCGATTAGTAACTGAAGGTTTGCGAGTTCGAAGTTGATTCCAACCAAAGACCGTCATTTACGTGGGGGGTGGGGTACGTTAAATCATTCGTCAAATGTTCTCTCTTAGGTATAGCGTGGAAGATCGTAGGAAGGGGTTCCAGAGCTCAGGTGTTACCTTGTGATCCCACCGTGGTTCAAACTTACAAGATGTCCTATCTTTCCCTTCGGAATTGATCCCGGACTGTCGTCAACAGCCGTTGTTTTGCATGAATTTTTACGCAAATTCAACTGCCAATCAATCATTTAAACAGTATCAGGTCAAGGCATCTTTGCTCTTTGTAAAAAGAATTGGTTCTTGATATATAGTTTTTAGTTGTGATTTTTACTTCATTTCCAAGAAAGCGAAAATAACCAAAAATTATTTTAACATGTTTGAAAGAGGTCTCAACAACACTGCCGTAAGAATCAAATATTGAGAGACACACAGTTGATAGACACACAGAAAATCACAAGAGCTTGGAATCGCGATGCGTTTGTATAGGTTGGTTGGATTGGGTTTTATATCGGTTTGTTTCATTGGATTGGACCATATTTGTCTATGCTGCGGTCACCACAATATATAGAAAACACTAAATAAGCGTTTGTATAGATGTCTCCAGAGAAATCTGTTGTATGTAATTATTGTGCAGCGATTTTAAGCAGGTGAACTCAGGAGCGTGCAAACAGGGAAGGATATAAAGTCTTAAGCCATATCAGCATCCTAAAGAGTGAAAAATATATTTATTAAACAAGTTTAAATGTTCTTAAAAAACTGTACATAATGTTTTGTTCATATATTTTTGATAAAAAAAAAACTATACATTATTTTTATACCATTTTCAAGTGTTCATAACCTATATCGTTTTTGTCTTGTTGAATCGTTTTGTTTAAATATGTGTAATTTTTATTAAATAACTTTTTTTATCAAGAGATGATAGATCTATTATGTATTAACAATGGCGGATCAGCTCAAGTGGGGGCCCCAAGCGGTAAAAATTTCGGGGCCCTCAAACTCTCTCAAGTTACAAAAAAAAATTCAAGAAAACTCTCCTTAAGTTATTAACAAAAAGAAAAGCAATCAAAACTGTGTCATACCATAACACATTAATTTAGACTTTGATGTTGAGTAAAGTTTGCAAGGGTAGCAGTAAACACTTTTGCTTGTTTCTGAAAATATCAGCCAATTTCTCTTTTCCAAAATTCCATTTGATTTCTTTCTGTAAAAATGATCATAAGAAAGTACTCTGCAACACACTTCACCTCTGTCCCTTTAAACATTGATTTCAAATTCTCTGTTCCCGATATTTTCTGGTTTGTGTAGAATGTGATCAATAATAGCTTGTGTTAATATTATTGGCCATAAAGCCATATCATTTATTACTTACATTCTATCGATGCGTCTTTCTGGAGTATCTCTTGCTTTTCTTTTTTCGCAATCCCTTTTTTCAGGTCACAACTTTCCTTGAACCCTAATGAAAAGAAATTTTAAGACCTCGGGGGCCCCTTTGATATTCCAAAGCCCTACTCGGCCGCTTATTCAGATTACCGTGTAATCCGCCTCTGTGTATTAATAAAAATGAAAAATAATTCAAACAAAATTTTACGATATCACTATACTACGATTGGTATGATTAAAGAAGAAAAAGGAATGATTTTGCAGTTGAATTAATTTTGAAGAATATCCCAGCAAAGGCAACTTGGAGAAATATATTTGATTCTGACAAATAAGGGTCCTTAATTGCTTCTTTTCGTAAAATCTGTAAAAAAGTTAACTTCAAAAACAATAAAAAATCATAACTTCTGCTATGATAGTAACTTTCTTTCCCAGGTAAACCAGAGAGCGTTTTAAGAAATATTTACATACTTTAAATATGCTACGAATAATGCTACGCTAATACTCGAATATGCTACGGAGTCATAAGCCTCGTCAACTCGGAGTGTTTTAAGGTGCCACCGCTTCCTTCCAATGTTCAAGTCTCACTCCTCTTATTTGGAGAAGGTGAGCATTTAGTTTTAAAAGGTTGAGCCGATGACCTCCACCACCTGCACGGACGGTGATGAGAAAAACAGCTCTGGAATGTTGATGAGAAACACAGTTCCCGATCAGGAGACAGATGTATGTCTTTCGGGCTGAAACGATTTGATGGGGAAACTAGCTGCCCGACCATAGGTCAGAGTTAATGTTTTTCTGTCCTGGGTTAGGAGAGAACAGTGAACACGGGGTTGTCTAGCATGTCCCGTCTGCATTCCTTTCGTGAAGGGCTCATAATAATTTAGGTGTCGTCAAGGTGTTTTGTAGTCGAGGGAATCTGAATTCCAGATTTGGGGAACGAGAGTCCACCTGGTACACCACGAAATCTAGCCCCCATAATAAAAGTCAAAAGTCGGCTCCTATGGAAGCATCGACCTTAAAATGAAATAGACAGAGCATGGACCCGCAGCTTCATGTTATGTTTTCCAGTTCTCGGTTTCAAGATGTGTCACGTGGTTGTGGGTAAAAGCATGAATCCTATATTATTGATTGTTTAAAGTGACAATCCACCGTTATCAAAAACACTAGTCTGCTGTTCCATAGCCAATCGGTGAATACGATTTGTGATTTACCCTTCAGAGTTTTTACTGCAGTGACTCCGCCTACATGATCCGTCTATTTCATTTTAAGGTCGATGTATGGAAGCATCGACCTTAGAAGTAACTAGACGGACCATGTGGGCGGAGTCACGGTCGTAAGATCTCAGAAGCGAAGGTCACGTGGCTAAGGGAGTTGACTCGGACAGATCAGCTATGTAAGCTATGGTTTTAGTGGTTTTAATCATTTTCGAAAACATAATTTTTGAAGGCGTTCAATGTGTCTCAATGGACCAAAAAAAAAAAAAAACATTTCCTTTAGAAAGGGAAAAATAGTTTCTCGTAAAGGTACCTACTGATCAAAATTATTTAAATTGCGTGTGATTAGGTCATGTCTAACAATTTGGAATAAGTACCCTTTTTAAAAAGGGAAGCACTAATACATTCGCGTTTTTTGTTAGCAAATAATTTTTTGAAGATTTTAATTGATAAACAATATTTTTTTTCTTGTTTTCATCACCAAATGAAAAATTAAACTTCACTTTGATAAATCTAAAATATTTCGTTACCAAATCACATTTTTCAATTTATAATTTGTAATAATTTGATTTTATTGTTGTAAAAAAATAATGTTCCTTATTTTATGTTCAAACGTGAAAAAATATATTGCAACCCGGCAAGAAAGTGACACAACTCATAATTGCAGAATTTGAGTAACATCAACTTAAAGGATACTATAAAACTTATATTGAAATAGTATTAGCTTCTTTTAAATTTTAGGTAAGTATTTATGGCTGTAACTTCTATTATATTCTATAGGATAGTAATATTTAACACGTTGGGGCACCTCATACATATTTTTCAATGATATAACATCACAATTTTTATTTTTTGACTTGTGTCACTTTTCTTGCCGGGGTGCCATGTTAAAACATGAAGCTCTATTAATTTCGAATGCAACATATAATATTTTTAAAAGGGTCAAAGTCTAGTCTTAAAAAGGTAATTTCCTTAATCTTATAATTACTTATATTAAATCACTGCAATAATTGAACAGTCCTGAAAACATATCACACAAACATTTTTATTCACGAGACATCTATTTTTATTTACATCAAACAAATATATTTCTATTTACAAGACACGTTTTTATTTACATGAAACACATATTTTTGACAAAATTTTCTTTTCAAGACACAAAATAATTTTATTTACAAGTGACTAATCAAGTTTATAATTCAACTGGTTTAGAAGATATTAAAATTTTTTCAGTTGATAAAAAAAATTTCAACAAAAATTTATAAAATATTTGCATATATGATGATTTAGCTTAAAAATTGTCTTATGGAATCAAAACATTCTTTTTGGAGAAATTTTCAAAATGATCATATTTTTACTATGGAACAAGCTTAAAAAACCAAAAGAAACAATTAGATTAGTGAGAACCATGCACCATACTTGCTTAGCTGTTATAAAATTGATCGTAATCAAATTAAAAAGTTTTTATTATCCTATCCTATAAACAATTGTCGTTATGCATATTCGTAATCTTCAGGTTACCACAATGAGAAGTATGAACTGGGTTGCAACAAAATCCTCGAAAAAAAGTTCCCTGATTTCACAATTACTTTAATAAGTGTCGTGATTCGTATCGATATACAGTATCCACACATTATTTTTAAATATTTAGGGTTAGAAGGGGTTAAAGTAGAATTATCCACAAATATTTTGAAGGGCTCACATCAGGGAAGGTTGGTAATGTAGAGCTGAAGTGAGAAAATTGTAGGAAAGTAACTCGAAATACTTTAAACAAAACTTTTAACAGTAATTATTCAAATAAATTATCAGATTTACAAGATTTTTGTAACATATAAGTTTAAACATTTAATGTTAATATATCTCCACATCATTGTTTTAAAACACTATCAAAAAATCTGTTTGTAAAGCACTATTTGCACACAGTCGCTTCATGAATCTAGAAAATTTCTGAAATTTAAATCTATAGAACCAAAAGTAATAATTATGGTTTTTTAAACTGTACCCAGATATGTAATAAAACACAAGAATAATTAACTCCCAACACAAGAATTATTAAGTCCCACAAAATATAACTTCTACATAAGCCAATACTATATTCAATAAATTACCTGCACGATGGAATATCATGACTTGTTCTTTGCAATGGGGGCTTTCGTTCTTTACGTCTGGGTGGTACAATATTTTTAGGAAGCTGAAAAATATTTGGAATGATGCCTTCTTTTAATGTGCTGGGATCGAATCTGTCTTTTGTAAAGTCATCTTCCTTGAAATGTTTCGAACAAAGTCTTGAATGCTTTGAAGGAATAAAATCCTTCGAATTGTATGGCACCATGCCTCACACAAAAGTTTGTCAATAGGAAACCTGTGCAAAAAAATAAAGTATTTTGTTGAACTAAAATAGCAATATGAAAGTATTGAGTAAACCAGTCAGTCATTTCATCATTTCTCAAAGCTAACTAGTCCACATATAAACACAACATAAACTAGAATTCGAACAGCAAAACAACTAGAACAAATAAAAACTAAAGTTCAGTAATCTACCTTTTCATAGATTAAAACAAATGCTGAATAGTTGACTCTAATACTGATATCTTTTAATAACCATAATAAACGCAATTTCAAAAGTAAAACGTATCAATTTAGAACAGCGAAACAACTAGAAATTAAAACTAATGTTCAGTAATCTACCTTTTCATAGATCAAAACAAAACAAAAAAAAGTCAGAGGTTAATACAAAATGATTAATTGTACTACAGCTAATTTTAATCAACTTCTTAAGGAAGTTGATTAAAATGGAAGAGATTTAAGACAGTTTCTTCAAAACATATTTAAAGCACAGTTGTGAATTAATTTGAAGCATTTTTTCGCGAGTACTGTGCACGAATTGATTAATTGCCGAATAGTTGATTTTAATGCTAATATCTTTAACCATTATAACCATATTATAACCATTATTAACGCAATTTGAAAAGGAAAACATATCAATGAAGAAATTACATGCATAGCTATAACTAGAACTGTCAAGTGCAACTTTTGAAAGAGGCATTAGAATGAACTATAATTGGTCAAACCACACTTTATTGTTAACATAAAATTGTATAGAAATGTCATTTTACAGTTAAAATAAAACTTACTTATGAAAGGAGTATCCTTCACCGGCTTTCACCGCACAATTGTAAGCAAAGCAGTAGTTCACCATGTCGAAGCTATGGGAGAAATGGCGACTAACTCCCACAAACACGTGACCTTCGCCCGGAGTTCTTCGAACCAAACAGTCAGGAGAAATAACATGGAGCTGCGCGCACACGGTCCGTCTAGTTACTTCTAAGGTCGATGTATGGAAGGCTCTGACGTCGGTTGGCGAGCAATGCTTGTACGATACTACCGACTATGTACCACGAGAACAGTAGCCAATTAGAGCCTATTCTTGACAACTGTACACGTGATAGTAGGTAGCGTCGTATAAGTATGAATCGTTCCCAAAACCTGCTGCTCCTCTGATATCTTTATAACAAAGATGGTAATTATAATGGTAATTTTATTTAACGTCATACTAGAGCAACACAACGGGTTATTGACGTCGGTCCGGGATCAATATCTTAAGGGAAAGATTCGAGGATAACACCACGTAATTTTGAACCACGGTCAGATGAAGAGGTAACACCTGAGCTGGCACCTCACTCTCCAAACTTCCACAGGACCCGGATTCGATCCAGGAACCTTCCGATCTAGAGATTGGCTTTGTTGCATGTACATTTTGATATTGCAATTTCACCAGTAACAGTTTTAGATCGATTTGCTAAAGAAAAAGCCAGGAAACTTGAGTTGATATGATAATGATAACCATATTTAGTGAATAGAATGTAAATGTGTGTTTATTTAGTGAATAGAATGTAAATGTGTGTTTATTTAGTGAATAGAATGTAAATGTGTGTTTATTTAGTTCATATTCGTGAAAATCTCTTGTGAAAACATTTGTGTTTAACACATTGATTTGCTTTGGTCAAATTTGATAAGCTTGCACATAAGCTACAAAGAACTTTTATGAACTTCCAAATTTGTTCTAGTTGTTTCAAAACTGTCAAATATCCGTATATAGTAAGCCGTTAAACGCTTTAGTAGCAGACAATCTAGAATGAATGAAATAACACAACGGGCTATTAAAAAAAAATGACCGAGAGCAAAACCAACCACGATTTACTCGCTCAGCATAAACATACAGAATTGTTCAACGTAGGGAGTTACCACATCTTATCAAATATCGCGTTTCGGGAATAAACTCGCCAAGGCACGTCGATTGATGCACTGACATACAATTTTTCGCACCATGTGACACGTACAATTTTCCGGAAATTTAGCACTTTCACAATAGCGCCAACTTGATGTAAACATTTCCAGTTTCGATGGAAGACTGAAACGGTCGTCTGCTCTGCTTTAACAAGTTATAAGGAACTTCATTCCCCGTAACAGGTGTCACCGATCGCTATGGCTGAAAATATAAGAGAAAATAATGCAAGCGCTATGGGTTATGAGCACACTTTGGTGAGTCTTTTCAACTGTCAGTCAACATTCTTTTCTGCACATGTTAAAGAATGATCAAGATGACAAACGCAAACACGGAAACTTCAACTTTCCACGTAAATTTGCGATGTTACTTGTGTGAAAATTGAAAACATTATCTAGAGAAACATTTCTTTTAATTCGAAAAGTATATCTTCTAAAATTTCTAAAGAAAGAAACATCAAAATTACTGTCATCTATGGTTTCCTTATTTCCCTGTTGGATCCAACGATTCACTTGACATTTGACACAAATTATGTGTTTGAATTTGTAAATGTCCTTTGTATGATGAAGCCTGTGCTATTGAAATAGAAATGAATGGATTTATTTATTATTTTTATCGATATCAAAGCGGAGTATTGTTTATGTATGACTAGTTTTTAAAATAAAATGTATTTTTTGCAATATACTTATACCCATCTTTATCAAACACCAAATAGCACAATGTTTGAAATATTTAGATTAATGTGTAAAGGATTGACAAAAATAAATGGTTTAGTCAGTTTAAATTTCATACATTTTATGGCAACAAAATTTTTTGTGTGCTGTTTCATTTTTCTTTAAATTCAAAGCCATTTAAAAGATGTTTCAGAACACTAGACGCTTCAAAGAAAGATGGAAAATGCAAAACAATTAGTGTAACTGTGTCGTTTGAATTATAGTATAATTTTTAGTTTTGGAAAGTTAGTCAAAACTATCAAAATTCGAGAAAGTTTTTAAGTTATCAAATTGAAGCTTTGAACAAATTACATTATTTCTAGATTATATGGAAAGTGTTGGAATTGGTTAATGAATAGATTTTTAAGATTTCAATATCACCTTTTATCAAAACACGTATGAGCTAAATACATGTATACCATAGTTAAGCAACACATAAATACCCCTTATATATTTTTGATACTTACAGAAGGTAGGGAAAAGAACATACTTTCTGTGGTTCTTGTTAATAAGATTCCACTGTTGAACAACAGAACATTTATGATATGTTGTTTCAAGTGCTAATTTTTTTCTAGTCCTTTATGTAGAGGATTTGATTGACAATGTAAATTCACTTATACTTTTTCATCTCTTAATTTTGTGTCTGATTTAATTAAAGGGTTTTTAATTAATTCAAGTGTGCCAAGTAGAAACAACAGATTGCATGCCTATTATACTTAATGTAAATTTTTTTTATTTTGTTGTTATTGTCGTGTCTATGCATACAGTACTAGTGCAAAAGTTTATTGCACTATTTATAGAAGAGGGGTGCCATTGCCTCCGGAAAGGTTGGACTTCTGCCTGTTGGTCCGCTATTTTATTTCACTCCTACCACCCAATGGTAAACCAATGGAGGCATTCCCCTATCCGCCGCCTGGGGACGCACTCTCTAGGGGTTACAGGCTCCCCCGAGAGAATTTTTGTTTTCTATTATGTATATAGTCCTACACAAAAACTCAGCCCCATCGCTATAAATCTAGCAGCCCAATGTAGTCTAAAATATCTCCTTTGTACTTAATTTCCAAAAATGAAATTTTTTTGTTGATTTTAAAGTTTTCTAATCCGTGAATGAGACTTTGTTGTTTGCTTTTTTTATTGGACTACTAAGCAGACATATTTAAAAAATACTGTCAACCTGTAACTATTCACATTCCCCTTTTAAACAGAAACTGCACTATTGTCGAAAGCTGATAACAAACTGCCATACTTGACCCTTTAGGCTCTTTCCAACCAACCTCTTGTGTGGTGGTAGCACCAGATGGCAAGGGAAGTTATAAGATATTTTAGAGTTATATTAGAAATCATGAGTGTAGCAGCTGTAATGAGCTGTTAGATGAAGTTCATTGTTCTTGTTGTGGCAGTCAATCTGGGAGGATTATTTCATTGAAACTTATTTCATTCTTTCCTAAGAATATAAGAAAGAGCATATTTAAAATACCAAGGTATTTTAAATATGTTTATTTAAAAATAAAATAAAAACATAAAAGACAAAAATAAGCATTAATAAAAATACAAGAATTTGTTAAATTTGAATTAAGTCAAGAGCCATGCAGACTAAGACCACAGATTCCCCACTGTAACTCTATCGGCTGTATTATTTACTATTCTACATAGTGTAGATGTTGTCTTTCAGTTGTAATTCCGATTCTATTTGATTTCTAAGTTAAAAAGTTTCCCTTTTTGAGAATAACTGAATTGGGTGTTTATTACCTGAAGTGTTAAATATCTTTACCTATCAGAATAAGAATGCTTGAAAGGTTTTGCAAAAGTAAGTGATTGTTATTGTATCAAAATTTCATAACATTGTGGACCTAAGGGAAATATTTAAATTTAAATTCTGAACATGTATTTATCAACACTATTTTAATGTTGTATTGCATCCCTGTGTCTTTTCAATTTACAGTTCAACATCTCATTTACAATTCCCACAGTCCATTTATAATGTTTTCAATGTTTTTTGAAATGGGAAGAAAATATTCAAAGGTTTTTTGTATTTTGAAATTAAGATGGATAGTAAATTTAATAATACTTGTTGGTACTACAAATTGTTGCCTTTGTGTGAACAATTATATTGCTTTAGAAATGAAAAATAAATTGCATATTTCTTACTTGCAACTCCCAAGATGATTGTTGCAATTAAATCTGCTAAAGTTCAAAATCAGTCTTATTGCATTCTTAAGAAGTAATTTTTTATGACATGAGTACTACTACTAATTTTTATTAGGTAACAAATAAAAATTTCAAACCACTTTTACACATACATATTACACAAAGCAGCATATTTTCAAAATTTGATACATGTACCTATTAATTACTCCCTGTAAAATATGATATAACATGTCTATAGTTGTCTTAAACCCCAACAAAAAAATTATTAAAACATACCTTTGTTTTAAGCATTTGATTAGTAGTTTTACTGTAGATATCGAACTAACTCAACGACACCCAAAAATAACTGTACAATAAAAAAGAAAATGTGATTTCAAGTTTGTTGCATAGCACACGCTCTTCTATTATGAACAGGCATGGATATGCAGGCCATCTGACATTTGGTCTTGTACTATGATAAACTGCTAACTTGTTTATTCCAGAGTTTCTCATATTTTGTAATTCAGCTAATTTATTGTATAAAAATATTGAAGTAGATATTGTCAAAGGATCTCAAAATATTAATTTTTTAAAAATAAATTCTGATTCAGGAATAATTGCTTGTTTGATTTTGTCCTCAAAACATCCAAAAATAGCTTTAATATGTGTTGAAGCTGAAATGAGTGGATTATTTCTAAGAATTGGCTGGTAAATCTTGAGATTTTGACAAGGGATTTAAAAATCTTGTAGTCTTCAACTTCATCTCTTGATACTAATGTAGCTTTATAATCGAATCTTTAGCTTCCCTACTTGTGGAAATAAGTCACCGCAAGTCCAGATTAGATGACTGCCCTTATAAAACACAAATCTGTTTAAGTATTCAATTCTCTGTTCCTTATACAATTTTAAGAGATTTATAACCTTTTAATTTTGAAGGAATAAACTACATCGTATCTATAGTACATTTTATTAATGCTGTGTAAAGACTGAGTTGATTGATCATTTCTTAATTTAACTCAAAGAGCAACTAATTTGTGTATGTTATTGCGTAACTTGCTAAAATCTACTCATAAAAATGAAATAGTGTCATAATCATTAAAAGTTTCCATAGTCTAATTTTTTAGAAACTTTCTTATGAAATGAAACTCCTCAGGGAGAGCTGAGTTACGATTAGGATGTAATTAAAACTGAAGCAAGCAATATGTCTTAAAGATATATCTTACACAAAATTCTACTTTGAAACTAATTGGCGTTTATAATTTTTTTTTCAGTTGAATTTATTGTGTAAAACTCAAGTACAATTTAACTGTAGAAAACGTTCTCTTTTTCTTATTTCAAAAATACCAAGTGAAAACTTTAGTGAACATTGGTAACGGGTTTCTTCTTTGACATGTAAAAGTATGTACAATACTGAGTTCTCTAAACGAAAATTTCCCAGTGAAAATTCGAGTTGAATCTTCATAAAACGTATTTTTCTGTGTTTCCGATAGAAAAATCAATTTAGTCTTCATATTTGAAAGATAAAATTTCGGACAGTCTACTTTTTAAATTTCCTTTACTTGCAATCTCCAACCTTCGAGAAAGTTTGCCCACAAAGTAGACTTCCTCTCAAAATGTCCAGACTTCCCTTCTGGTAGATAATTGCGGACAGGGAGACTTCTCACATCCTTCCTTCCTTCAAAGCTTCCTTTTTCAAACTCAAATAATTCAAAGTCTTATCTTTCGAATTGTTGGATGCGTCATTGCGAATAGGTTAAAAATCACTGACAATTTAAGTGTTAAAAAGTGTCAATTCCTTGCACTTTTAAACACTTTCCCATTTTTCTGTATAATTTAGCATAGCTCACAGTTAATCTACCGAGTTTTGTTAGAAAACTGTGGTTAACATTTGATGTTCTTCCTACTCCGGGTAATCGACACCAATTGAAATAATTTGAATCGGGCTGTCTTCCCACATCTCTTACGATTCATTCAAAGATAACGAGTTTTAAATTAGCGTCGGAATTTAATGCTCGTTTCTAAAAATACGAATGGTTACCGAATGGCATACTTTTTCAAGATAGAGGAAATGCTTACTGATAGCATTTTATGAAAGGATTTTCGCAGAATTTTTTTTTCTGACACCAATTGGGGCTTATCTTGCATAGTTTTAGAAATATATTTCTTCCGTTAAAACATAAACCGAATTTTTATTTTTATTCTGAAAAAAATTCTTTTTGTAGATCTGAGAAATAAAGCACCTTATGTCCTTACATGTTATCTCTTTCCTTTTAAGTTTCATCTTTAGTTTTTATTTGATAACTTTTATCTCGGCAAATGTGGATTTGAGTGAGCAGTTCGACAGTTCTTTTATCAAAATGCGAACACTATGTTCAGGTGTTCTGATGTTTAATTGCTTTGATAACATTCAAACTATAGAACTTCTCTAAAAACTGGCTGAAACTGGACCCAATTTATTATACACTGGATCCCAGATTCTCATTTCAAAGATACCTGATAGCGGATTATAGCATTTGTACCCTACTGGTTGCCTGCTAAAGATAAAGGTTGAAAGTCAAAACTCTTGCAGAATGAATATCTCGGATTAAAAATAATTTGTTTCGGAAATGTCTTCGGGGGGTAGATCGTACTATTGGATTTGATAATAAAGAATTAGAAGTGGCATAGAGTCGATTATTAACTATTGAAACCATTTGCCAGTTTGTTATAAATTATTGAAACACAGCTGTGAAATCTTCCTAGAAATTTTGTCAGTTGCTATTCTGTATTCTCTGGTATTTCCCTGCATTTGAAAGTTAGTTTTATTGAAAATTTGAATTTATTTAAGTGTTTGTTTTTCGCACCCTAAATATTCCATCCAATTTTGTTCTCTTTCAAAATTTCCCCATCTTGCTCTTTTAAATATCCAATTGTGCATGCAACCGATAGAAATATTAAGTCCTTACAATTTTTAAACGACAACAAAATTTCTCACTACTTTCCCTTCTATTTTTATTTAGCTATCCTATTGAGGGAATAAAAATAAGTTTTTGTGAAATTAAGTCGAATTTATAGAGGGATTCACATTCAAGGTCCTAAACTTCTATGTCACAACCTTAGACATTAGGAAATACATGGTTTTAAAGCCAAAACCAGTCTTCCGTTTCTGTTTTTTTTACCTAGTTCCATGACTAATAGAAAATTTCGTAGCTTTCAATTTCTAAACGTAAACAATTATCTCTATTTTCATGGAAGAACATCATTTGCAAAATGCAATTCAGCTGTAAATTACATCATCTAATAGAATTTTCTTAGCAGTAGGAATTTTCGATTATCCCGAAACGGTTTGTTTAGAGTTCTTCTTGAATGCAATACCGTACTTAATTATATATTTGTCCAAGGTTGGCTGTTTTTTTATGGCTCAAAGAGTGTCCACATCTGGCCAGGCTGCCCCAAGCAATTTTATTTCCGTCAAGTAAATAGACATACGCATACAAAAGGAAAACACTTAGGGTAGGTGCAGAAATAGAACCTACGTCGAATATAACTCGCGGGCTGCTAGCGCAGTGGGCTAACACACTGAGCCACCGTGACCGCATTTGTCTTTAGGACATTTGGTAGTCAACTTTTGAACTATGCAAATCAATCTTAATTTGTAATTTAAAGTAATTATTTGAAAAGGTTAAAAAAAAATCTGCAATATACTTATTTTTGTTTCAACACGTTAGTTTAAATACGACCATTTAAAAGTAGATTTACTAAACAATAGGGACGTGGTAGCTCAATTGGAAGAGTAACGAATTGGCAACCGGAGGGTTGCAAGTTCCAATTCAACCAAAGTATACACAGGGGGTTGGTGCACGTTAAATCTGTCGTGACCTTAAATGTCGTCACGTTTCGCGTGGTGTGGAAGTTTGGAGAGGGGGCTGCCAGCTCAGGTGTGTTCTCGTCATCTGACCGTGGTTCAAAATTACGTGTTGTTCTCGAATATTTACCTTGGGGATAGATCCCGAAGCGTCGCCAATACCTGTCGCTGTCGTGTTACTCCAGTGCGACGTTTATAAAAGTGCCTACCATAAAATAGATTTTTTTTTAAAGAGAACTTTATAAGGGGGAGGGGAAGAGAAAGAGCGATTCACACTTTTAAAAACCCATATTTTAAAACACTTCAACCAAATAATTAATTTATTTTATATAAATAATAAATATTTAAGTAAAATTACTTAAATTACACAACTTCCGGATAACAATTTTGCTATCCGGAAGTTGTGTATATAAATGCTCTTGGTATGAATGCATTGCATGTGTTTATTTCCTTAGTCACCATATGTGTGAAAAAGGTGAAATTATTGATGTATAATGCTTTTGTTGAAGTTGTGGGATCAAGAATTTCTGCAATGTTTATCAAGAAGAATACTGTTTTGTTATGTGGATCGTTCGATCGTTTTTTAAAGCATATATAGGATCGATTTCGGAATATTACAGTAAGGATTCTCAACATTTGACTTAAAATCTCAAACCCTTCTGAGTTATTTCTAACTGTCCTTATCCTTTTAAAAATAGCTTTGCGCATCATGGTCAAATTGGGCCCTTGCGCCATAAAACTCCCAAAACAACCAACCTTTAAAAAAGGTTTTATATTTGTGGAATATTAACACCCCCAAAGCACTCATTCGTAATTGAAAATGTTACCTTTCATTGTGTATCCATAACCAAAAACAGAATGATTTTTCTTAACTTTCGAACAAAAATTCGGGATTTTAATAACCTTGATACATCTGGAATTTGCGACGTTTTCATTTTATGTATTAACAAGGGAGCCCGCCCCCTGCTCGCGAACGCTCGCCAACTCCCGGAGAATTGCTTTGCAATCCTCATTGACTCGCTGCGCGAACCTTGCTCGCTCTGCTCGTTTCAATGAAGACATGCGTCCTAGCAGAATGAATTGTTTACAAAATATGATATTCCAAAAATCACAGTATTTCTACTGTCTTCGTATTCCTCAAACGAAATGAGTACCACAACTCAAACATGCACGTTTTCTACGATTGCTTTCAGTTCTGCCATTACATCTCTTTCAATTAACCTTTCACTGGGTTGTCTTGTCCACTTTCTTTGATTTCTATAATAATCTGCAACAACTCGACTAATATTAATAAAACATAAAAACGAAATTTTCAATTCAATTTTTTCAAAACAATTTCATCCGATAACGCTATAAATTCAACTGAGGCGCGAGGTCTCGTGATAAACAAACGATCGCACAGTGTTGCCAAAACAAATTAACAAATAACGTCTTTTTTTTGCGTGCCACATAAGGGAATTATATATGTATTATTAATAACCATCTGGATACTGATCTGTTGAATTGTAAAAAACTTAACAACTTTCGGTTTAATTTCCGCTTAACGTCTGAATTCTATAATTTTATTTTTAAACTCTATCCTCGCTTTTTAAAAAATAAATAAAACACCGATCTGATTAATTCAATTGAAACAAATATGGGAGAAGTAAGCGCAAGTGAAACATATTCATTTGTAAATAACTTACTGTATCACTTACCTTACCTGCGAATTTCACGCTTCGAGAACTGGAGCACTGGGTCATGACAAGCTGTTTAGTTGGTTTTGTTTCCAAACTTTAGATAAGTATAACTCTAGCGTTAGGGGAAACGCCACGACAACGACGTAGTCGCTTTCGCGGGTTCTTACGGTGAATTTTACGTTAGTTGGTTCTGACTATGATTGGGGACATTGGTATATTAATAACAAGCTTTGGTGATAAAAGTATGCTTGGCTAAAAAGCTGTTATTGCTAAGTGCTACAAATTTCACTGAACTGCACTTTAAAATAAAGGAAACTAACTATGTGTCTTGGTAGTGCTCATACTCATAACTAGTTAGGAAGTTTTGTGCAGTGTCGAAAAAATGTATGAGTTAAAAAATTGTTAATAGAAAAGTTTCTAATACATATAGGGTAAATGCACAAGAAACAAAAGACTATTCTAAAAGATTGCCAAAAGTTTAGCAGAATGGCTTATTTCAAATGAATCACGCCAAATCACCACGAAATTAACTAAGATTCATAAATGAATAGGTAATTAAAAACTTTTGAGTTTTTCTGTTAAAGGTAAACAAGTGGAATACCTAACGAATTTGTCAGAAACTCACAGAAAACTTCTATTTTTACCACAAAAATGTATATTTATTTGGTCCTAAAGTAAAAAATAAATACATTTCAGGTTACACTTTTAATTACACCAAACGTTTTACATTGGGAAAAGTTCGGAATGTTTTTGATTTTCCATACATATGCACAAACGTTATTTGAATACTGCATACTTTGAGTCATCCTTTCTACTTTAACCAAAAACTTATTCATAGCAATACTTCAACCAGGTTTGCTTCTAAATTCTCAAGCGATATAATAATGTTCTACAGATGTTGGTTCAAGTTCCTTCCAATCTTAGCCACCGCACCGAATCAATCATACTTCCATCTCATTATTTTCTTTTTACAAGTGCACCTTGAGCTTTCATATGAAAGAATAATAACAAGTGACACGAAATGGCATGGATATAGTATTTCAGCCAAACTTAATTATCCGAGTTTGGAAGCAAAGTACTGATTAATTAATTTTAAATAATCTAAAATTCCCCATTTTATTTTATAACATGAAAATCTGTTATTTTCAAAACATTTCAGAGTGTGGGAAATGCACGCAATATGTTCTATATTGCGTACACATGTGGCTCGACGTAGAACTTACTTATAAAAAACAATACATTTTACAGAAAACTGGTATTGAACATTTCAAGCAAACGCAATAAACAATATTTTCCAACTTATTTTCGCAAAAATAATTGACTTTTTAAATAAACCAAAAAAGTATTTCGACTCATTTATTCACCTGTGAATCTGAAGAAAGTCTGGCTGAATGTTTTCTTGACGTTCTGGTTGCTGCTCTTTATTCGCGTCCTTCGAACAAGTTTTACTGTGTCAGCTCTCATTTTAAATTTGATCACCTCCTGAAACAAAGACATGTAGCCTTATCTTTTTTGAACCATCGTAGTAAGCTCCGCTAGATCATCTCTTATTGTAGAGCTTGAATTCATTCCAGACGTAGATTTTGATAGGTTGTAACCTCCGTACCATTCACCAGGTTTCCTTAAATTTTTCATGTTGGCGAGGTGTGGAAGTTTGAAGAGGCGTCCTTGGATCTTGCCCTTCCGGATTGATGCCGGACCGTCACCAATAGCCAGTTGCTCCAGTGCGATGACATTCTACCACCTACTTAAAATTTAACTAACGTCACAGCATTTTTCTAAATTTCAACCTATAATTACCAAATCTTATCCTTTTATTCTACACTTATGTTACAATATTCCAAAAATTAGAGGTTTTGATTTTTAAGTAGTTTTTTCGCTTCGTAATAAAATCAATTCAACATGTTAAGAATTCGATTCAAACCTCCATAAAAAGGGGAGTATATACCATATACATTGCACTTGTAATCTGGTTAATGCGAAGCATTGTCCTTTAAAATTTCGTTTGCAGAAAAATGGGATAAGTTAAAAATAAAGCTTGTAGTCTCCTAAATAATCATAGACCTTTTCGTCCTTTTTTCAACGTGTTGTGTACTGCATAATGAATTTTCACATTTTCTAACTGTTTTTGCAAGTTTTGTAACTTGGTACCTACACATTTGACTCATCCAGTTTTATGTCAAGTTTCGTGCTTTTCCTTCAGTTGCATCACTCATAAAGCTTACCTAATTTATTGAAATGTAGATCAACGAGTTTAATCGTGCAATTTCATATAGGTTTCACGATGATCTAGATAACATTTAAAAATATTGATTGGAAATCCGTCTCGCAATAAATTACTGAAACACGTGTAATTTTTGTAATTTCATTTGAACTTGGCTCCTCTAACCATTTCGTAAATAAACTCTACAAATTACTTTTCGATTTGAAAGCAGTTATCTTTGCAAGCAGTGAAGCTTTTTGTAAAAAGAAAAATACATTTAATGCCAGGAATAGGAAAGTATCGAAAAGTATTTTGATTTTTCACATTCAAACCTGAACCTCGTCAGATTTTCATCTGAAATGCATCCCATTATGAATTTTTAACACAACGTGTGCTCGTAAAAATAAAAGGCAGTAAAAAAATTAAAACATCCAGTGATGCAACAAGCCCTTAAAAATCTAAACAGTGAAAAGTAACTTCTTAGGTACAGTACAAGAAATAAAATCCGTTTAAACTCACTTAATTTGTGTGCCCATTATATGCCTTCCAATACTAAAGTTTAACTTAAAATATTGCTAAAAATTTGACTCAAGGCAACTTGTGATATAAGTTACCAATAAACAGAAACCCTACTTAAATTCATTAAGTGTTACGAGAGAGAGGGAGACTATCTAATTGTATTACAAGGACACTAAATTTTTTATCATGTAAAATCTGTTGATTATATTTTAGACACTATGTATTTACATGGTCGTATGTTCAGTTATCCTAAATTATTTTACGAAAATTAATAATTCGATCTCATAGAGAGTTATAGCAGCAGATACGGCTAGGGCGGTTTGCCACATGGGGTCAAATTAGCCATCATGTAGCAAAAAACACGGACAAAAATAACCGTGGAACCACAAATCTAATCGAGGGGCACTTGTACTAAGAACCTATGAGGAAAATTTGGTAGTTTAATAGATGACAGATGAAAAAGCTAATAGGCAATTCCAATTTTACTTTACGCAGGAATTTCTTTTTCGATTGCAATTAAATCTGACTTGGAATTCTTGGAATTGTGCGATTATTTTTTAATCTCATAGCAAAGGAAAATGGAAAAATTACTAATCTTTTTCGGTGCTTATACAATAAAAAATAGTTATAAGTTTACATTCAAAGGGTCAAATTATCAAATATTTTCTAAGAATAAGTTTCATGCAGTTGTAAATTTCGACCTCATCTGCCTGTTACAACTATTTTCTGAGTGTGGTTAGCTTCCATTCTAGTCTAAACACCTTGCAGTTTTTCGTTGTGTGGTTCTTTAAAATTAAATAGAGGCCCATTCATGTGAAGTTTCGCAATTAGGTATAATTGCGTTTCCAAACTAAATATCTAGTAGTATTGAATAGCCCCTTTCTTAGCTAACTGTCCGTCTCAGTCTGGATTTAAAAAATTTATGTTTTCACAGTTCGACTCTTTACCAGTTATTTCTTATTCTTTGTTTTCTAGATTTTTGTCTAAATTGATAAGTGCAGTTTTGGCTCGACTTGAGATAGAAGCGAAATCTATCTTGAATGGATATGCATGTGATTTAGTATATGAACTATGGTCTTAAATTTCCGACCACGCTTGCTACACTATATTACTTCCCACGTAAAATTTACTCTTCAATGACATTGAAAGCACCTTTGTATGATATGCTTAAGATGTTAACGTACTTTCGTCTAAGCCAGCAAGTGTCATCGACAACTTGAATAAATGAATTATAATCATAAGTATACATTAGAATAACACCAAGGACAAAAAGGGTGTCATTTCGGTCCTCTTCTAGGTGTATGCAAATGGGAGCACTGTAAAAATTTTTAAAACCAGACGGGTTTCGTTTAATGTGTGAATACATACACCTATTATAAGGTGCTATTTTCGTTATGACATCGATGAACAATCAACATTTTCGTAAAAAATATTATAAAACGTGACAAATATAGACATTGTAAAAGAAAAACTTTTTTTTTTGTGGAATAAAATAAAGGTTCTCATTCCTCTTCTCACTAGTTTCTAAAATTGTTATCTCAGAATGAGAGATTATTGTGTGTGTCCCTCTGAACTTGAAATTAGGTATATACTGCTTTTTTTTCTACAAGTTTCAAACAAATTTATCTTGATATTTAACATGAAAGTTTATCCTGATTTTCTAACTTACAATAAGGATAGGGCCATAACCCCTTGTGAGGCAGAACAGGGTAGTTCGTGGTAGTCGAACGAATATGAATGTCTACAGTCTTTCCGTAGATGGATGTATTGATTATGTGCTCACAGGTGTTGAAACAGCACTAAAACAGTCTTGTGTACAGGAGCTGGATGTGAAGACGAAAAGTGCCACACCCATTTGAGTTTGCGAAAATGACGTTTCATAAAATAAAAATCTGTTTCATTCTCGATTTTGTTACTTTTTATAACTTGTGACAAAATCATAGAGGAAATATCTATAGTTCTTTTTATCTGATATAAAATGAAATCCTAATCTTTCATTTTGTATGACTCAGCTCTAGCTTTCGTGCCATAAAAACCAACCGACCAACTAAATGATGCCGATTTGTTTGACACTTAATATTAATAACAAGCAAAACATGCCACTATCATGAATGGTAGAAACTGAATGTGAGTGAATGAGTAAATAAACTGCTATGCAAATGGAACACGTAACGCGAGACGTGGTAGAAATTTACTGTCTATTGTTTCCCAAGCGGTAATAAAACGTTTGACATTGGGAAATGAAATTGCTTGGTCATTACTTTAGTTTCTTTTTGTTCCCCGCAAGTGCTGCATTAATTTACAAAATCTTTTTTTTTGTCTTTTTGTCTTATGAAATCAATTTAATAAAATGTAAAAAAGTGCTATTAAAGTACTAATGGTTGGAATTTTAATGCAGAATATATTGTTTTTTTTTATGTAAGCTTAAAGAGTAATTATGTTTTGACTAATATATATATATATATATATATATATATATATATATATATATATATATATATATATATATATATATATATATATATATATATATATATATACATATATATAAAGACTTACATAGAGTATGAATGACGGGAGAGTGGGATATCTGAGATGTGTGTGTGTGTCAACAGCTTAAGCGAGTATATTAGAAATATTAATGCATTTTCCCTTCACGTTAATGAGAGCACTGACCATTTCTCTGAATTTCCCTGAGAGTCACGTTGGCGTGGTGTGAAAGTTTGGAGAGTGGGTTGCCAGTTCAGGTGGTGACCTCGTCATCTGACAGTGGTTCAAAAGTACGTGGTGTCCTCGAATCTTTTGCTTAGGGGGTTGATCCCGTACCGTCACCAATAGCTCCAGCGTGACGTTAATTAAAAATACCATACCACATACCTTGAAAAGACGAAGTTCCTTTAGAATTACTTCAGCGTTCAGCTGATTTAAATAATTCGTAATGAAAAATGTATGAAAATTTTCTCAAATTTTAGCAAAATGAAACGGTTTTCCCGAAACTACGAATTTGAACTTTAAACTTAATTGGACACTTCACGGATGGCAATACGGTATATTTAAAAAATGAACTTTTAACGGTCTGCTGATTTTAAAAACTTGAGTTTGCGATAAGGAATTATTTCCATCACACAAAAGGTTCAATAACCATTGTTTCTTGTTTCAAAATTAATAAATTTGATGCAACTCTTTATTTAGATATAAATTGCGTATCTTACCTGTGTTTACCTCTTACATATCGAAAGTTTTCAAAAAGACAACACTTGCTTGATTTGAAACAGTACACACAACAAGAACTACTGAACGAAATTGAGACTTATTTTTGCTCACATCAGGTAATTATAATAGCAAAGAATAATTGTTCGCGCACATTTTTCTTCCCAGGAGCTTAGTTTATGACAAGAAAAAGAATTGTCAAAAATATCTCACATTTTGTTGGAGTTATCCAATTTTCTTCAAGAATCATTATTTTGTTGAAAAAAACGACCAAGTTGGCGATGAGTCGGTTAGACACTAGCATGGAATTTGAGTTATTAGTAAAATCCAGATTTGAGAAACTTTTTCTACCGAAGTTAAACTGTTTTTGTTATAAGCAAAGGATTTTCCAAACACGCTTTATGGCGTAGAAAATTCTTTCGCATGATAATCTCATACTTTTTCTCGTGTTCAAACGTTTTATGAGTTGTACAATAAAGATTTACTGAGATCCGGTTCGGCAATTACGTTTGTGATTGTTTCGCTGAATTAGGCACAGGGAAATTTAAAGCATACATACAATATGTAGTTTATTTCTCTCATTTTTAACATGGGCATATTTCAATTTCTCTAAATTGATTTAATTCTTATTCGAAATGTGATATTTGAACATCTGAATATAATAAATTTTAACTTGGAACAATCATTATATTTTCAGAACTCTTTTTTTACGTTTTTGAAATGCTTATCTAAGTGAAAGAAACGTCTATTTTTCTCTTTACTCCTTGAGTAAAGTTTTTCCTACTGTGACAACAAAATCATTACCATTGCATAATTTATAACTTGGACAATACCAATAGAATACAAAAATTGGTACTGCTGAGTTTCTCTACACTACGCGAAAAACACGTGGGCGATATTCCACAAGCAAAAATGAAATGGAATGTTTTAAATTTCAGACACCTAGGAATTTGGAATAAATACAAACAATTTCGAGAGTGTTACAAAAATCTTTTTGGTCATATTTAAAAAATATTTCATTTTTATAGAATTAAGGACAACTTTTTGTTTGAAATGGTTTTCCTTTCTTCATGCGATTTCCTTATTATGTTCTATGAAAATCAGTTATAACGCTAATACACAATACATAACAGCCATGCGACCGTATGCATCCTGTGTTTTGTATTTTGCTATCCATATTATCTATATTATTTATTATTTATATCCCCATATTTTTTTTTGGGGGGGGGCAAGGAGTTCCGACCCCTAGGACTAAGCACGTCTGTCTTCTGATATAGCGCCTATACAACCCTATGAGTGATGTGGAACCACCCTGCTTATTTGACCACCCATATCATCTGTCTACAGCAGAACCTTGATTATTCGGGGTAATGTGGATCGAAAACACCTCAGAAAACCCAAGCATGTATAATACGAACACAAAACAGCCTATACGAAATACAGAAACAAATTATTACCGTACATGTTACTACGACTGTTTCTGAAAGATTCTTAAAAGATTAAGAATAATTTATACTAGAATTAGTATCCGTTTGCTTTTTGTGTGATAATTTTACAGTAAATCACGGGAGTTACTTACCTTTTAAACTCTTGATAAAAGTCATTAACTGTCTGTTTCGCAGCATTTTCACACACGCAAAATTGCAACATTTAATCTTTCGCATCAATGCATATGAAACTCACTTTATTTTCTCATGTTGATGATTAGATGTTTTTAAATATTTGCTTTTTCATACTTGTGAAGTGTTTATTCTGTTTTCATGATTACGTAACTATTTTCCATGCTTTTAATGTTGGTCTAATTGCTGATCTGATATTTTAAAACCTACTATATTTTGCCGTAATACCCGAACCAATCTGCTCGCCAACCAGACCAATTAAGGACAAAAATTGAGTACTCGTCATCAAAGCTTAAAAGAACCCGGGTATCAAATTCAGATAGGATAGATTACACAGACACCGGATAATCAAGGTTCTTCTGCATTTGTTATATTTCCTCCTCAAGAAGGGCTGGCCCAAACATTTTTAATATAGGGGGGGGGTGTCAGGGTAAGATGTCCCGGCCTATAAAAGGACTTGGCGCCTCTGAAACTTAATAAAGAGCGCAGCAAATAATTTTCCAAAGCTCCTGCGAGATTCTTGTCTCTATTTCTTCCTTCATGTCTTGAAAACTGTTACATTCTGAGTGCTCTAGCAGCAGCACTGGTCGCATGAAAGGAATTCTTCATTTAGAAATCAGCTGGTTCCTGTCACGGAAGATATCTGTTTTCTTCTTTTTCTTCAGCCATTTTGTCTGAAATTCCCGAGTCAAAAAAATGCTATTATGATGTTTCATAAATTAATAAAAGATTTGTCGACTTGTGAGCTTTGGTATTTGTTTGCATAACTGTTACTCTACGACTCTGTTCCGCATCGTTCATGAATTATGTTTCTTCCACGAATAAATTAGTCGTTTATTTTATAGGCACACTTGATAGCATGTAATAAGGAAGTTTAACGTCAGACTTGATTAGTCTGCTTCATTAAGGGATTTTCCTAAAATAGCGTTTTCTGTAACCCGCTATTTTACTGTGCTCATTTCGATAAGGTTTCAAATCATAAAATGCTCGATATGGAACCGTGGACATGCTATTCTTTAGTTTTATGATAAATATGTGCCGGCATTTGTGCAGTACATCAGAATGGAAAACAGGAGATTGAAATCTGTTCCTTAAGTTTTTCTTCTGAAAGATATTTTCGAACCGAAACATTTTGTGAAGAAAATGTTCCCTTCCATACGGTTTCCCGTTTATGCATATCTGCACTATGTAAAATACTTGATCGTTAAGTACATTGCAAGTTTGTAATGTAATGTTTCGAGAAAATAATTCTTCAACATTTCTGTTGTTTTTAAATGAGTAAATTACAGCCGACGTTCGTTTTAACTAATTCCGATTTTCCATCTAGTCTCGTCCAAATATTGTTTTGTTCCACCGCTATAATTTTTTTCTATCGTAATATTTCGCGTAATTTTTCAATTGGAATTATTCGATTGCCAAAATGTAATCGGATCGTATTGTTATGATCGTTATCCCAGTTCCTACATAGCGAGCAGAAACTCCAATTTATTTGGTATTGTTTTGTAGCTGAAATTCTTTTTATTTTTTTGTGACACGTGAAATTTTGGCAGCCTAAGCTGCTTTCTTTTGTCTCCTCGAACACAAGCATTCTGCTTGTACTTCGACAGTTTTTACGCCGGATCTGAAATTAGTCGCGTTTTATCCATTAACTGTGAAGTGAATCCGACGCGAAATCTTTTTTTAACCTTGCGATCCCAAAATTTGTCTTTCAAAAATAGACTGCTGATGATTTCCCCAAGCGTAGTGGAGTGTTTGACCGTGGGCCTTTGTCTTTAATTAATACCTTGCAAAGCGTTTACTTAATGCTTTAGGTGGCATTTAGAAAGAATCCCTTTTTTGTGGAGACTGAATTGTGTGTGCTTGGATGAATTTACGCTTGCAGTTTTAGATTCGACGGAAACAATCGAAAGAACTAAGTGAAATCTAATGACACCATTTAATCACTCCTAGCATTTTTCGTGGTTAGTTTGTAAAATGGAATCAGTTTCACATAAATGCCCCTTAGATAGGATTTATGACAAATAGAGCAAAGTGGTCTTTCAACTATACTAACAATACTATCTAATTATCTTCTTTATTTTGTGTTTCTATTGCTAGGAATTGACAGTTTTTTAACTTACGAAATTCATCGTAGTTGATTTGTTTGGTCATGTAGTCAAACGGTCATTGTAAAAATGTAATGGTTTGTACTGTATTGAATTTTTAAATCCGTTTAGAAGAAAGCGAAGATTCTTACATAAAACATTAAAGCTCCATCTTCCGTGAGACACTAGATCAAACTTCATTAATTGCCCATTCTTTTAAACCGAAGTTTCAGACTCCTGCCTAAAACCGAGTGGTTAACTCTTTGATATCGGTACCTGGGTTCGAATCCTGTCTGGAAACTACATGTCCACTTAAAATGTAGTTTCCAGTTGAATTCGCTGCTGTATTGCGAGAAAGGATTGTAGAGCGAGACAAGAAAAAAAAAGGTTTTGATCTCCACAGCAATAACTAATAAACACATATTGCCTTCAAAATATATTTGCACGTATCTTTGGTTGGAGGTCTTAAAACTGTTTTAAGTTTACAGCAACAAAGATCTGTATGATGTATGTAAAATTCCCAAACATTTATTTCTGTTCATAGTGTTATTTTATTGTTGTAAGCCTATCATTGCGATTTCTCCTGTTGTAATAGATCCTGGTATAATCAGTATCCAGGTAGCAAATAGGTTGGCAAATCACAAACACTATTGTACAGAAGTATCAACAACAGATCAATTACAAAAATATTTAGAATATAAATTTAAATAAATTTTAATTTTTACTGCTCATCTGCATGGGGTCTAACTTTACATCGTGTTGCAAAAAATGATTAGTCTGACACCATCTGCAATAAGTATAAATTTCTATGTTTTTTAAATTAAAAAAAATTAATAACAGGATCCTCATGAGAGAGAAAGAGAGACATCAATTCTTCCTTAAACAGTTCTTTTCATAAAAAAAAATGTTATTTTTGATGGGTTTTGTTTAAAATTTAAATCTCAGTTTCTTCAAATCGTAAAAAATATTTTTTTGCCATCATGAAAAATAAATTTGATTTGCAATATAATCAGTTTGTAGCTTTACTGTATTTAAAAGTCTAATTACTTCATGAAAAAGCAAAACATTCTTCGATTTGTATCTATCTGCGAATTCGGGGAATTATTTCAAAGAAGCAATGTTTACAAATTTTTTTTTTTTATAACGGAATGAAATGTTCTCGGTAAAGAAATGTACGCGACATTGGTTATTAAAAGCTAAACTCTCGTCAAATATAAATAGCGTTCAACATTGTGATCGAAAATTCTATGCCCTGCTATGTGTTCTTAATCGAAATCGTGTGAATCGACCGGCCCATTTATTCCCGCCGCACATTTAAGTGACTCAGAATTTTTGTGCCGAATGTTTAATTGTTTGAATACTGAAAATGTCTTTTCTATTGTGTCTTTCGGTTCTCTTTGCTGTGTAATCGGTTTTTAAAACGTTCCCGCGGTCGATGACATATCAATTATAACTTGTTTCAACTCCTGAGCAGTTTCCTTTTCGCCCACTGGCTTATTTTTTCGATTTTATTATTTTTAACATCCTGTCTCGAGACTCATAGACACGCTCGTAGACATGTCTTTCGTGCTTTGTCCCATCCTACATGCGAGTAAAACGTCAGTGGGACCATGCAGAGGTCAAAGTTATCTTTCCTCTTGGATTTCAAAAACTGTATCAGAATTCCGAGGAAAGGAAGGCAAATAATATTTTCTATTTCGAGTAGTCTGATAAGACAAACGTACTAAAAGAGCTTGAAGTATCCATGACGAAACTGAATTAATGGGCATGGAGTGACTTATATAAATTAAATTAGCTGTACTTTTTAATTTTACCTCTTAATTCCTTTCGTATCCTTTGTGGACATTGAATAACTTCTTTACCATGAAAGCGTTAAAGTATATTCATTAAATCCTGCCGTTCCCTTTCAACCCAAACTTATTTTGTCTGATGTTTATGTCCCCATTTGGAAACCAATGTTTTCAAAAGAAGTTTGTCAAAAAGATTTTTTAAGGGGGTCCAGTACCCGAAATCTCAAAAAAAAATTTTAATTTTTTTATTACATTAAAAAAATACTACAGATATTTCTGAATAAAATGACACAAATTTTTGATTTCTGTCTTTTAATGAGCCTGCGAAATTTGGAATTTAGTGATTTAACATCTGTGCATCCGAAGAGCTTATACAGAAGTGATTCGTGTTTTTGCAATCGCGCCATTTTTAACAAAACAAAGCCAGAATCGTACAAAGTGGGTATTAAAACCCCTTTGACATCTGTCATCACTGTTAAAATGATGCCAAATTTCAAAGACTAGCTTTAGATTCTTTATTAGAAAGATGAACGAATCACTTCATAACATGGTTTGGAGCCATTGCCCTAAAAATTTATATGCGTCGAAAGTTCAAGTCCAGATTGCTGCAACCAGAGCCATTATGGACTTCAACAAGGGACTAACGTCTAGTATAAAAGATGTACTGGAATGCTCGTGTCTTGTAACTGGGAAAACTTCTCTAATGCTGTCTAAACGAAAGGACTGCAGACGAGTCAGGAAAGCTGCAATAAAGTCAAGCCTTCAAAACCTACAGAAAAAAAAGTTGAACTTGCCAAAATTAAATTAAATGTAAAAAGCAAGGCACAATACTTTCTATTATGATTTTAAATAAAATTTAAGTACGTAAAAGTGTTTTTTACCAATTTATAGCTTTAACGACATTTTTCTCAGTGATGTTTTTTTCGCAATTTTTTCACTTTAAAGTGATATAAATGAAAAACTATTTGTCATAATTGTATGAAACTTTCTGCACATGTTTACCAAATATATATCTTTAATTTGTCTTCGGCAATTATGTATATGTATATTTTTATTCTTCTATAATTTTTCAAATGTTTTATGTTGTACTTTTAAGGTTAAATATATTTTTTTTTAAATTGAATTCAATTAAAAAAATTTCCACGAAGTCAATTTTTAATATCTATTGTTATAAGTAATTTAAAACAAAAACTATGTAATTTGACACACAAAATTTTAAGATGTATCAATTTTTAACATAGTCAAAAGTTTGCACTTTTTAAAATTTTATTCAAAAAATAAATTAGTTACTTCAATTACACAATACAATGTTGATCAACAAAAAAATTTCAAAACAATTCCTTAAAAATTCAAGATTTTAGAATTTGGGTATCGGACCCCCTTAAAGAGCGTTTTTTTGGTACAGAAAAGGTTGAGTAAGGCTCATTAGGTTAACTGCCGAGTTTTAATATAAATGAGAAGAATTCAAACTAATTGTTTTTTTTCCAAAGCCCGACCACTCTGCCTTCGCCACCACAAGGGGCGAAATGAGGACTACTTGTGAAGGAACACCCAATGGGTGATGATTCATAACAAGGATAATCACTCTCATCCATGCGCTTACAAACCGGGATTTGAACTCACGACCTGCGTGAAGTATGATGTTCCCTCGGAGAGTTTACGGAATATCCAAGAGATCTTTGTCTTCTGTCATCACACTACCTTATTCTTTAATTCCTCTTTTCCCGATATTTTTTACTTGGCGTTGTGTTTGGCACAGCTTGGCTAAATATGGCCCTTCTGTCACAGAAACGTTAAACAACCAACCCTCTGGGAGTATACTTACAGAAAGAAGCATCATAATGTTTCTCCTTATTCCCATCCATCATTATTGAGGAAGAGTATTCTTCACATCCTGATCTCAGGGTGGAATTCGGTGATCACCGGGCCGTGGTAGGTTGCAAAATAACGGATTAGCAACTGGAGGGTTGCGAGCTCAAATCCAACCTAAGACCGTCTTGTACAGAGAGGATGCGCACGTTAAATCTATCGTGGCCCTTTAATGTCCTCACGTTGGCGTGGTGTGAAAGTTCGAAGAGTGGGGTGCCAGCTCAGGTGTGTTACCTCGTCATCTCGTATCACCTCGTCATCATTCTACATAGAGTTGACTAGTATGAAACTTTCCGTTTATTCGAGAAAGCCCATACGTCACTGACTTATGGGCTTTCTCGAAAAGTGACTTGTAGGGGTAACGTTCCAAAAAATGAGAAAGTCGCTTTTAAAATCTCACAGTTCATGCAGTTTTCACACTCTTTCAAACATTAGAATGTTGAAATCGCCAAACCTTTTAATGATGGGTTTTGCAGCCACACTTTTCGGTTTAACAACAATAAAAAGCTGCTTCTATCACTCCCAAATGAACCAGTATATCCAAGTAGGAAAATCCCCATCAACAAGAAAATAATTGAAGACATAATAAATTAACTGATGAAATACATCCCAAATGAAGAAAACATTCAAGCATTCTACAAAGAGATAGTTCATAAGCGTTCTACAGGTACATCTGATTCTGAGTTGCCAGAGAACTACACTACTGATGAATAAATTTTATTTCACCATTTATACCACTCTTATTCATAGAACTAAATAATCTTATTTGTGATTCATATTTATTTAATGTTTCTACTTGTTTTAGAATGCATATTTGAGGTGTACTAAGTGTACTTTTAATTTTATACAGTTTAGAATGCAATTATTTTTTTTTTGCCAAAAGTAAATGTATTTGAGAAATCCTATAAGTCAATTGATTTTAAAAATCCATAATAATTTAATTTTTTATCTTTTGAGACCTTCATTGAACACAAAGATTGTACTTAGCTCCAAACAATACATTTTATTAGAAATAATAATATAGAGATTGTCGGTTAACGCAGAAACAGTTTTTTCCTAGATTTCCCAAAAATGATTCTCACCTGACTTATGGGGTTTCTCAAACAACCGATTCCATTATAACTCACCTAATTCTGCGCAGCATAGTTGAGTCATCGACTTCGATTTAATACTAAAAAGTGTCTAAGTTAGCAATGTGATTTCCTTCCAAACTAAAAAAAAGTCTGCGAATCGTCCGTCTTACTATTAATTCTGATATAATAAGAGCAATATTTCTTATTCACATTATTCTAACACGAATCTAAATTCTCATTGTTATCTATTTGATCTCCTAATGAGACATTTTAACATGGAGCTTAATATATACTAGAGGTTGAACTTCCTATTATATGTTGATGCGTTTTAATAATACGTACGATTTTCGTACAATGCACTAGATCTAGTACGTATTTGAATAGCTGTGGTTTACATAACGATATAGTAGGCAATGTGAATATATTAGCGCGCAAAGTTTGAAATGTGAAATATATTTTTAACACAATCCGAAATTATGAACAAAGAGAACAAAAAAGTGAACAACCAATAAAAGAGGACATAAAAGATTCGACCTAAAAAAAAGAGAGTGAAAAAAGATCCGAGTGAGTAATAGAGGACATGTTCTCTTTAAAAGACTGGCAACCTTAATTACAGATTCACACCTGATGTGACCTTTTCTTCGAACCTAGGGCCTTTTCGCAAAATTCCGACCTATCGATACTATGTCAAATATATCGAGTGACGACTTATACGTGCAAATCCAGGTTAATTTACAGCTAAAAATACCGTTTATGTGTAATTAAGGATACCGTAAAGTGTCAATAGGTTCTTTCAATTTCTTCTGTACTTTTAAAGGGGACACTGAGAAAGATTAAAATGTTTAGATCTTATAGGTTGCTTTTTAAATAATCAACTTATAAATTTTCTGGCGATCGATTCCGCTATTGTTTGAAAGTCTACAAATTCTTCATTGAAATGTGAGAAAAATACGGTACTAAAACGTGAATACCATCCATCCCCTTGTACTAAAAGCAAGTTACTTCATTGTACATTCTGGTGATATTCCTAACTTAACGACAACATTTTTCTGGCAACCAAAAACAACTTATTCTTTGCGTTTGCTTTTGATCTATTCATTATAATGCCTTGAAATAGTATGATATATTTACCATGCTGGTTAAAAATTTTTTTTATCTACCGGAGTGTTTTTGTGTTTGTTATTCATTTAACTAAATTTATTCTGCAGCTGCGTGTCTTTTGTACACTTCCTGTCACATTTGGTTGGTATTCATTTCCAAGACAGTCATAAATGGCCGGAAATGCCTCAATTTATTGCTTTTCTCGTCAAAGAATTCTTGAGTAATTCATGTGTGTTTTCTATCGAAGATGACTCAACAATCGGTTTGAAGGTTGAATGCAATTCACGTTTATTGATTCACTAGCCACTGCGTGGCCAGCACGGCGTTGCCCGAGACAATTATTTTTGTGGTGTCAGGTGTGACCACTGCTCGCTAACCCCCGATGATTGCTACGAATTCCCATTTGTTTTCCGAAGCAATCCAAATGGGAATTCGAGCCTATTGAATAACAGCCATCATGGCGTTGCCCGTGGTGTTGGTTTTCTTCGCAAACTAAATGGAAATTCGTAGCCTACTGGAATGAATTCCCTGCGAATTCCAATTTGGTTTGCTTCTTAAACCAAATTATGAATATTATGAACTATGGTGTGCTTCGCAAACCAACACCACGGGCAACGACGTGATGTCATTGTCAAATGCCGCCAAATTCGGTGACAGCTATCATGATGTTGCACATGGTGTTGGTTTGCTTCGCAAACCAAATTATGAATAGTATGAACTATGCTTTTCTTCGCAAATTGGTTAACAGCCATAACGGAGTTGCCTGTGGTGTTGGTTTGCTTCGCAAACCAAATGGGAATTTGGCGTGACGTCACAATCCCTTGCGAAAATATAAATATTTAATTGAAAAATTATTTATTGAAAGAAAATCAAAACGTATCTGGTGTCAAATTTTCCGCAGATTTCAAATCCGTTGAAATTTTCAATCTGTCTTTAACGATCGCGATTTTACAAAAAAGAACTAAATAAAACCAGACAAAATGTTAATTTTTTTTTTTTTTGGTTTCTTTTGCTGAAATTACGTGACGTTACAATATCTTGCGAAAATATAAGATATATTCAATTTAAAAATGGAATTTATTTAAAGAAAATCGTATTTTAGGTATCGATCTAATGGGAATTTTTTCGCAGACTTCAAATCCGTTGAAATTTTAACTCTATCGAAACGATCTAGGAGATGGAAAAAAGAACTAAATAACTCCAGTTAAAAGTGTATTTGTTTTTAATCGTCTGCTGGAAAATCATTCCTCCGCGCAAAATGAAACGGAAACGTAAAAAATAAATTTAGAATCTGTGATCTTCTATGCTGTTGCATTCAATAATAATTAAATTTCATTAAATTAATTTTAAAATGTTCTAGATAAAATTTTAAAATTCGCCGCGACCCAAAAATTGCAAAAAATTTGGACTACCTGTGTGCCAAATCCCATTACTGTAAGTGCCAGAGATTCCTCAGGACTTCGTCAGAAGACGTCAGAGATTCGTCAGAAGGAAAACATACCGACACATTCTTCCTTTTATTATATTAGAGATGACATATTGAATTACATAAAAGCATGTAGTTAGAATTTTATGCTGCAAGTTTATTTCAGTTTCGTAATGACGTTTTACTCATTCTTTTAAAATATTACATTATTTCAATCTATTATACTATATCAGTTTCTACTGTTATGAAAGAGTTACTACTCTCATATACGCTTCGTTTGATACAATTCATGGCTGGGGTCGTATAATACAGTCTAACTAACCCTTGTATAGCAAAAATTGAGCGGAAAACCAATCTTGGGTTTTGTGTTGGGTTTCACTCAACGAAAAGCTTAGTTCGAATGAGAAATTTCGAGACCCCATTGATTTATTCTACCAACTCACTTAATGAAATCGGTTTTCGAGTTTGGTGAAATCTAGCTTGATTGAATAATGCTCAGGTCAAGAGCAATTGCTGTGAATGGGGAAAACGACAGTTTAACATCACTATCGACAGTCCAGTAATGCATTTGTCAAGTAACTATTCCACTTCTGCTAAACTTCTCTTTTTAAACTACCGTGGCTCCAAGGAGAGCCGTGGAAATTTGACTGCTCTCTATATTTGTGTGTTCCGCGATGTAATATAGGTATTTCGTGATTCAACATTTGAAATAATCAAATCCCTTGCTGTTGAAAATATTTTATAAAAAAGAGTTTGGTTGTGAAACTAATTTCGCGCGCTAGCGTTGGTTGAGATGGCTGTTCGAATAATTCGATGGGAATAAATATTGAGGCACCAACATGGAAAAACAGTTCGGCTTGAGCTGATATTAGGATACGTTTCGATTCTAGAAAAACTAGAATTACTATCCCAGTGTGAAAAGAAATGACGAATCTTGAAAGTTTTCGTACTTCCGGAAGCTTAGGTCTGTGTGAATCCATCTTCTCTACTATTATAAAATTAAGTGTTTGTCTGTTTCTTGCCGCAAAATCCTGACGATTCTATAGCACTTACAGCAATGAGATTTAGCACACAGGTAGTCCGAATTTTTTGCAATTTTTTGGGTCTCGGCGAATTTTAAAATTTAATCTAGAACATTTTAAAATGAATTTAATGAAATTTAATCATTGAATGCTACAGCATAGAAGAGATCACATATTCTAAATTTATTGTTTTCGTTTCCGTTTTGATTTTGAGCGGGTTTTCCACCCAGACGATAAAAACAAACTATCTTTTAACTGGAGTCAATTAGTTCTTTTTATATCTCCTACACCATTAAAGATAGAGTACAAATTTTAGCGGATTTGAAATCTGCGGAAAATTTCACTTTAGATGCATACCTAAAAATATGATTTTCTTTATATAAATAACTTTTAAGTTGAATATATCTTTTATATTTTCGTACGAGATTGTGACGTCACGGTAACTTTCCCTTTCCAAAAATTAACAGATTGCAAATCGTGCCGTTAAAAAAACAAAACAAAAAACAAAAAAACAGATTACATTTCTTGTCCTCTTTGATTTCAGTGGAGAGCAAAAAATAAAAAACATTTTGGCAGGCCTTGTTTAGTTCTTTTTCGTAAAAACGGATTCGTTAAAGATAGATTACAAATTTAAATCGATTTGAAATCTGCGGAAAATTGTACACCGCCGGGCTAGCCACGCAGTGGCTAGTATATTTATATACTTCCGGGGTAAATTATAAAGAAATTTTTTTCTTGTCTTCACGAATGTTACTGTCATCAAAACTAAATACAGCTTATATTAAACATCAAGAAAAATGTGAAGCGCAGTTTCCTAATTTGTGATCCAAGTTGAGATCCCGTCTGATAAAAAAACAAGTTAATCATTTCCATCGACTTAAAAGATATCATACTATTTTTTTGAAAACTCTTTAGAATGCAATTAATATAAATATATTTTAATTGTTACAGGTAGAGAGATTTAATTCAACTATTTCTCTAATTAAAATTGAATTAACACACGCAATTTTTCTGCTAAGAAGCCACTGAGCTGATACACCGAAGCCACTATTTAAAAGCACAATTTCCCTTGATATTGTCCAACTGTACTTTGAAAGAATGGTGTATGGTCCTTTAATCTAATAGATAGCACTTGAAAATATATTTGAGTAAAATCAGGAGGAAACCATTTGTCCTTGAAAAGAAAACATTCAGTACAACGCTGACTGAAAATAGTATTTTGAATTGAACTTTCTTTGCATGATGTTAGCGAATTTTTTAAGTCAAAGGACCTATCTAAAAAGGCAATTCGCACGCATTTATTATGTTTGATCTTCACCCATTCAAAAATAGTTGTAAAGTGATGTTAAATAATTCTCGGCGCCATTTCTCTTTAGTGGGACATGTTAAAAAAAAAACCCAAAGAAATTTATTCTCTTTTACACTGCAAGCCAATAGCGTGTTATTTTCTGCCACCCTTTACATGAAGTGGCTGCATCACTGTTTAAGGTGACTACCATATTTTTTTTTCTAATGGCGGGCACATTTTGACCGAAGTCATTGGCCACTACAAGGCCGGAAGTGATGGCCACTTGTGAAGGAGCACCCAGTGGGAGGGCCATCATTGCCCCTAACAATTACATCGTAATTTTGAATCATGTTCAGATGACGAAGCAACGCCTAAGCTGGTATACGTTTACAAACATCCATGCCCGAACCCGGATTCGAACCGGGGACCTTCCGATCTAGAGGCTAACACCTTAACCACTATACCGGTTGGTCGGCAACTCTACCATATTTAAATAACTCAATAAAAATGAATCTTTCTCAAAATTGACCTTTGCTATAATAGTTTGTTTTAATACGGGTGTGCTTAATTTTGTAATGCAACTAGTAATTATTTTTGTTATGCACAAAATTTCAACTGAAGGAATTACTTTCATGGACTAACTCCGGCAAAGCTTCGTTTTACTAAAGCTAGGGCTTGGTATAAAGATGCTTCACATTAGAAATATTGACTAAAATCGTGATTTGCGCTTTCCAATGGGGTTACCTTTTAAAATCTCATTTGCAAACTGGAACACTCAAAACTTCACACGTCGCTGCACCTGAAGGAACACTAATAACCGCGTCATTTCAAATGAAATTATATTAATTTCGTTTAAAAGACAGCATTCTAATTTGAGTTTTAAAGACCTATTATGATTATACAACTAATTAGTTAATTATTAGTTTGCTACGAAATGAATATTGCCTTCCGAAATCTGACTTCGCTTGCGGATCGTCGCATGTCTGGATTATTTCCTGATACGCGATAATGTAGGTTAAGATCAAGGTCCAGAGAGTGTAATAGAACCTTAGGGATTGAAGCTATTTAGCGCAGTAGATGTACCCACAGAGTAAAATTTAATCACGCTGCATTTTAATTTTGTGCTTATTCGCCATAAAACGACGTCACTTGAAAGTAAACGGATATCTATTTGTCGCATTAAAGTGAGACGTTTAAATGTTTCTGGTGCAGCTTTAAATATGATGCATCTCTGTTATCATGAGATTGAAGTACACTAAAAATGAACACATTTTCGGTTTATTTTATAGACACAGAATATCATATGTTTTCTACAGAATGGCTAATTTTGTGAGTTAAAATACTTGTGTACTGTCCAAAAAAATGCAAAAGGTCCCGGTCTTATCAGCTCTCGTGTAGCAAAAACTGTCCGAGCGGCTAACCAATCCATGATTCATTAAAATAAAAAAGTAAGATAGTTTTAATTTTGTCTAAGTCTAGCTTTTTAACAACTTTCACCAAACAAAATTTTCTCAAGATAAATAATTATTTTGATCGTTGATTTTCAAAATGAATTGTTTTATCGGTGACTTAATTGTTCAGATATTACTTGAAAAATCAACTGTAGATTATGTTCTTGAATAGTTTTTTACAGTTTAAAAATGTTAGTTTCTTGAAGTTGAATGGAATGTGACCCTTTAAATTTGTTAGTAAGGAATATACTGGACACTAGAATGAGTTATTACTTCGACAATTTTTGAGCTGTGAGACTCCACTCCATGAAGCTTAATCCATTCATCTTTCAATTTCGTTGGTTTTTCGTTTGTTTATCCTTTAATAGTCCTTGAGATTGCCCTTGAAAATAAGCAGGGTAGATTGGTTTTAGAAATTTAATGAAAATCTCCTATATTGCGAAATTTTAATCTTTTATCTTTCAAGTAGAAGTACAACAATAAGTTTGGGACTCAACAATAAGATTGGATTTTGCTTGTTTTCAACTGTTAAATTTAGAAATTTGCGAAACTTTATAAAAATAACCATATTGAAAATACATATTTTCAATTAATTTCGACGCACACTTTCGAACTTCAATTCTTATTTTTTTTTCCGTAAATATTTCCGCATGTTGTTTTACTTAATTTAACTGCTCATTTTCAAAAGCAAATATGAAAATTTACAATTTAGTTGGAAAAAATTAAAACGTTGCTTTCCTTATTTATTCCTCTACAGATAAGCTAAGGGATAAATATGCTGTACAACCTCAGCCCTTTTCCCTGCTAATGTTTAAGGTGTTTAGACCATGATAAAATAATGCATTGCTTAGTAGAGCCAATTTCTTAACCAAACTATTTATCCAAACAAATTTATGCTGTTATTTGGAATTTTAAAATATTACGAAATACACAGCCCAATTTTGGCAGCCTATTGATTTAACACGATTTTATTTTCTCAACTTATTAGATTGACTTTTTAATCTTTTTAAAATTTCGCTTCTTAATGTTTCGGCATGTATATTATGAGATTTTAAATGCTTGCCAGACAGCACATAATTTATTTTGACGCCACATCCTCGTAACTGAATTTCTTTAAAACAATATTTTCCTGCCTTCAATTGCACCAGATAATCATTTCGCATTTTCGTTTTATCTTTGTGTAATCAATATTCCTAGTATTCTCGTTTTTACCTTTCCAGAAATTATTATTGCTTGGGAAATTATAATCTTCTATTAAAATGAGTTTCTTCTATCTTTAGTAATGCTTTTATCTTGATGAGAAAAGAAAAACGTAATGTTTTATGCCTTTTGAAAGTGTGAACTTCGATTTTGTTTACCATACAAATTCTTTGAGTGTGAAATTATTTTCGCGTTTTGCATGCTCACAAGATTTGTTTTCATACAAATATTGATTTTTAAAATTTTTTAACTATTAAATATTTATTTTTTGAAATGGAAAAATATTATGTTTTTATAAATATTAAAAATGTGTACAAAAATAGAAAAAATTATTATTTTTTAATATTAAACAATTACCACAAATTTTTTTAAAAAATTTATGTTTGAAAACAATTTATCTTTCAATTTTGTACAATTGATGAATCTTATTTTTAATCTTAAGATTTAATAAAAGGGTGACTTTTTTTAAAGGAATAAAAAAATCTTATAACTGATAAATAAACGATTTATCACACGTTTATTTTTATTTATACAGTATTCAATAAAATATGATCTTACCGTCAGCCATAGTGTCATTAATCATCGCTATCCATTCAGTCTTCAGTGACATCTATCAAAATGATTTTTTACTGTCTCAAAGACATCTTTGTTCCATTTGGCAACTCCTCTTATTGAGCACTTCTTTTAGATCAGACCCTTGGGAGACAATAAGAAAAAGAGATGCTGATATTCACAATTCACTCAGAAATCAACGATTTAAAAACAAGTAAATTGCTTTAATTTAAACAAAATATATAAGATAGATACTCATAGTGTGTTGAAAATAAGATCGCACAGAAGCGAGGAAACACCCTGCTCTTAGATCATTCAGCGTGTTGTTAGATGTTAGGATTTCAGTTGGAGATATTTTTATCTTCTGGAGGGAGTCAATTTTAGACTCCAGAAGAAAGTGCTGAACGTGTTAGTGAACTAAACATTGTTTGAGGAGACGTTCCGTAACTTTTAATATTTCGAATACTTAAACTCGATTGGGGCTGTCTGATTTTTTTTGTGAGTGATATCTGTTGCTTTGTGCTTGGCTGCTTCATTGTAGATGTTTTCAAAACTTAAGAAAAATCAAATGATCCGATTGTGCATTGACTATCGATGCATAAGCGATTAAATAAATCGATATTAGTTGTAGATGCATCATCGATGGTAATATGGTCTCGGATTCGGAATAGATATTTTCTGTGTCCTAAGTCGTAAGAACTGTTCCTGGAGGTTGCATTCAAGTCGCTCCCCGTACCATTGTCAGTCGCCAATAATTAGTGGACTCCGACTTTAGCTCTGCATTTTCTGGCACCGGGCTTTGTGTTGGGTACACATCCTCTCCTTGAGAAACGAAAAAAAGTTTTCGCCAGTGTGCTTACTACGTTGCTTCAAAGGTGAAGGTAACTCATGCTCAGTTTAAAGCTGTTAAAGTTAGACAATGAAACTCGGCAGGGTTTGGTAGATAGTGGTGCTTTGAAGAACTGGATAGTATTGGTGCTGCGAAAGTTAGCAATCTCGGTCAAATTTCAAAGTAGGATAATGCAGAAAAATGTGTTCCTAGAAGATAGTGTAAGTTGTTTATTTTGCTTTTTGCTGCTCCAGTTCAATCTTATATTTTGATTGATATTTTTATATACCTTGTAGTGTTGAGTAGACAACTTTCAAAGTGGTTAGATGGCGCATCCATCTTAGATAGTTTTGAAAAGGACAAATTTGCTTCCTTTTTTGCATCTGCATTATTTAATCTATAAAGGTTGTATTTAAAGTAATTCAGTTGGAGCATTTTTAAAAATCTATTTTTATGTATGCAGCCAAAAGTTTTAAATAAATTATAATCAGTTTCTATTTTTAACGTTAGAATTTCAAAACAAAAATATTAGTATCCAAACCAAATAGGGATTTGGTTCATTGTGTATCGATTATGGAATGGAATTTTTCTCATGTGATTTGATATTCCTATGCCAAATTCCAAGGTCTGTTAACAGTGTAGTATTTAAGAAAATACTAATTGCTTTTAATATTAAACAGTTTTAATGTTTACGATGTCATTTATTCTTGTCTAATAAAAAGGATTACCGGTTTCGATATTGACTATATCGTTTATTAGCCTTTTAAACAACTGAAAGTTTTTAATTCGTTAACTATAATATTTAGTAAAATTGTTTTATAACAACAGCTTAATAATTTAATTTGAATATCCATGATTTTATTTTACTTTTTAAATGAGGCACTGCACATAGACATTTCTTTTTTGACATCAAAGTTAGATTTTTAGCTGAAGTAAACAAATTTTCATCTGTACTGATAATTAAAAAGTTTTAGAGTCAAATTGTCCCTGAAATTAAATTGCATTTATTTGATATTATTTTAAATTATTTCAGCAATGGAAGTGTTTTAAGATTTAAACTATGTAATTTTCCTAGTTTCATGTTTTCATATGAGTTAGTACATGTAATGCATGTATTGTGAAAACTCTGTTAGTTTTTTTTTTTTTTGTCCATTGGAGATTCTATGGATTTACTTAAGATTCGATAGCATCGAACCAAATATTAAACAATTGCAACTTAAATTTTAAGAAATGGAAGTTTCCATTAATTACGAATAATTTGGGCTCTAGTATCTGAAAGATCCAGGAATTTGTTTGGACAGTGCCATAACCTCTGATAATTAAATTTTACCTGGTGTGTGAATGTGCAGACTGAAGTCACGCGAGGTTGAAATGTCTAAAATTTATAATTGCTGTTTCTTTTTACTCCTACGACTTTGCTTACCTTTTCAAACGTAACGAACATAGCTCTTCCTTTGGTGACTGCTTTTATTTCGGGATCATAGCCTAGATAAAGTCTATTTGTATCAACGCCAATTATAATAAGATCTGATAATTTAGAATAATCTTTGCATTGAAGCTATATTTATTAAACCTTTAAGAACTAGAAAAATAGTCGTTGATTCCATTCTCTTAAAGAATGCATCCGAAAAGGCTTTAATATGTAAATTATCGTTTTTCAAAGACACAAATACCATTCATAGTACGTATTTTATAGATTTTCTAATTTAATAAAGCTAAGAATTGCTTATTGAATGCTTTTATAAAAAAGTATTTATGCAAATTTGTTTACCACCAGAAAAATGAAATACAGAAATAGAAAAGTTGACTATCGTTTAACATTAAGGGGCATTATTCACGTGAATCCACTTCATTGTACACTAAAACGCGTAAACCATTTAAAATAAAAACCAGACAAATAGAAAGTGTATTATATTTATTGCAATTTTATTAATTCTATCTATCTCTCGTATTTAACTGGTAAGGATGTAAAAATAAGTCTAGTGACATTCAAAAAGTTGATTCATTTTCCATTTTTGGATGAGGTTTCAGTTTTGAAATTAGAAATGTATTAACCTAAAATAAATGTAAGTTTTTTTATAGCACTCACTAAACTCACGTATTTTAATACTATTATAAATGCTTTCATTGAATGACAATTCATGGGATATTTTTTAGTTACATATTTTAAGTTCCTTAAACTTCCCAAAGCTTCGCATTTATCCCATTCAATATAAAAGTCCATCTTCTAACATGACTTTCATTAGGAGAATTATTGAAAGAAAATTTCAAAACATAAGAAGTTCAAATAAATATTTTTTTCTGCCATCCCACTGATTCGTTGACATTTAGGACTTTATGCGACTCCTATGGCCGCTCACTTTCAATAATTATGTTTTTCTAAACCCTTATCAAAATGGTAGTTTTTTGTTTTCATCTTGTGTTTAGCAAAGTTTGTCTTTTCTTGGACCTTGCACCATAAAATCAAAACCAAACCTCACCCTATCGGAAGTTCCTGTCGACCACTTGCTCATAAATCTACGACTGTTAAGTAAATTTGGGGACTTTTGAAACCTGTTTACATTCGCCAGTGGTGGAATAATGTGAAGCAAATTGTATTTAGATATGTTTTTTTCCGGAATATACTTCACAGGCCTGTGAATACAGTCCTGTGATTATTTTATATTACTTCTCATGTTCAACAGTCCAAATCATAACTAATCATGTCTTGCTTTTTCAGAAGATTTATTTGACATTTTGAACTCTCATGTTCTCTCAGGTCTCACATTTTGAACTCTCGTGTTCTTTATAATATTCTCTAAAATGACCGATGTGATAAATATCTCACTTATTGTGTTAAAAGTGTCACGAAACAGCTTTGAGATTTTCCCTCTTTTCAGAACGCGATTGTTGGAAAGGTGCCCTGGAACTAAACTCTTGGTGTTTAAGATGAAACATTTTTTAAGAGTCCTTTTCACTCAACTTGTTTCGCCCTAATTATGACTTCGAGCATTCACCTCGCCATGGAAATACACATGCAAGAACAACGAAACTTAAAATTCATTATAACCTGCTCTAATAAATCGAAGTTTTTTTTTTCTTAAACATCGACATCGATGTCGCATTCTTATTTTCAGACCCTTCACCCTTGGCCACTTTGGTCTAAAAGTATGTTCAATTTACTGATAATGAACATTGCTACTTAGTTATTTTTTAATTTTTGTAATGATAGGTACTTATTTCAATTCAAAATAAAACATGGACAACCTAAAAACATGGACAAGTATAAACATCGATATTAAAAAAACATCGGCTCCAATACATCGCTGTTTTGAAAACATTGACATCGCATCTCTAATAGAAACCTATAGAATCATGGCCCGCTTTTCTATAAGATCTATAAAGTAACCTACACAGATATTAACCGAAAAATGTCTGTAGAAACCTCTAGACAAATACACATGCAAGAATAACGAAACTTAAAATTCATTAAAACCTGCAAGTTTGAAGTGTATGAAATAGTTTTTAAAAATTCAATCGTGAGTAAGCAGTATTTTGGTAGTTTTTCGGTATCAAAATTTTTAACTTATGATTGAAAAGATAATTTGATATAACAAAATTAAGTGCAAATAAGTTTTGTGAAGCTTATAATTTAATCGTAACTATTTATCTGTTTTCACAACATTGTACATAGTATTGGTTGACTCTACTTTATTCTGCCTTATTTCGATTTTTCGACTTAATGTGTGTTATCATTTTTAATTTTAGCATTTCATGCTCATTCGTGTGAATTGTAGATATCGCAGAATTTTATCGTGTCCTAGATTTTACTGTTTACGAATTTTATTCAATCGTGTGCGAAAAATAATTGTTTTAATGCATCTGGGAAAATGACGAAATCAGATAGGCGCTTTCTTCCTTTTATTATACACCTACATTCTCCAGTCCGATCGCTTTTTGATATAGAAACCACTTCCTGTCTATGACTAATAAATATAGGTGTAATCAGTAGCGATGTCAGTGTTGTATTTCGAAAAGGGGATCATGTGTAGACTCACATTTTTCGTGCCAAATAGACTATATTACATGTTTGAGGTCCAGTTTTTTTTATTGGTCACTGGACCATAAATTTGCAAGTACAGTAGAGTCCCGATTATCCGAGTTAATGTGGACCAAGACTAACTCGGATAACCAAAAATCTCGGTTAAAGCGAAAATTGTAAATAAAATAAAACTTGTAGGTTTAAATGTATATTTTAACAAAGACAAAAGTTGTACATACAATTCATATTGTTACGATAGTTAAAGAGTTAGTACTTAAAAAAGTCCTTAATTGTTTTATGTTTTTCGTTAGTTTGGCGTTTTTCTGCAGCAATGTTTCGCCATTTTTTTAAGGATAACAGGATTGCTGGTGTCTCTTATTCTTGTTCTATATATTCAATAGCACTTTCGATAGCTTTTAGTCCATCTGTCTGGGAGATTTTCATATATATGTCTATTTTCATCGTCGCTGTCTTTTCATCATCATCGCTACATTCATAATCCTTATTGATGATCATTTTTATCTGTAATCTCTTGTTGTTCGTCAGTGTTTATCCAGTCACGGATTTCGTTTTCCTGAGTGTTTGTAAGATCAAGTTCAGAATTTTTTTTCGGTAGTTTTAAAAATGAAAAATGTAGAACTAAAAATAAATCCTAGAAATATTTGATAGATCAGTTAAAGTGGAAACTCAGATAATAGGGGCTTGGATGATCGGGGTTTTACAGGATAATCGGGTTTTTAAGGGAAAACTTGAAGCATAAAAAGCGACACAAAGTCGCTTAATTTGATTAAGAAATAGCCTTACAAGTGTTCCTCAATTATTTTTCATGACTAAGCAAATATTCTAAGCTTGTTGCTGGAAATTCTCTTTTGTATTTTTGTCACTATTGAAAGGCTGATACGATGAGGTGATTATGTCTGCAGACAAAGCACAAATTGCACCCGTTACTTTCATAATAAATATTTAAGACCTGTTTGAAGGTCTGATGTGTTAACTGACAATGTTAATTTACCATATGTGTATATCTTTTCTCAAAATATCCTTAAATAATACAATTTTAATTACTCTGTATTTAAATTTTCAATTTTCGCGGTGTATACAATACAATCTAAAAGCAATGGTCATTCAATAAAAAATAAGAAAAAACCCAGTAACAATCGACTCTGAGGTATACAATCTTGTACAAAGTTCTCAGAATATTCTTATACTGGTTTGATTTTTTTTGTTATCTCAAGAGACAATTATTTATACACTAAACTGAGAACTTAGCATATTATATTTGTAAAACATTTATAAACATGTGTTGGAAAGAAATTCCGTTTTTGTTACAAATTTGTAGAAAATAATTACACTACATACAAATAAAACGGTCAGTTAGTACTATATAAGTTTCTTCGAAAAGGTATCTCGAAGTCACAAAATGTTCGTTTTGAGAAAATCGAGTTAATTTTAAATTTGAGTTTATCCTTTAATTTGTAATTTTTAAACCCCCCACACAATCATTTGAAAGACCTTAAAATCTTAAAATATCGAAGTCTATATTTCCGAAAATTTTGTATTCCGACGCAGCGGTGTTTAGAGTACGAAGCGTAATTGTATGAAAAATAGTGTTTGATAACGTACGTCATTTATCTCTTAATATTTTAAAAGGGATGTTTGTCTGTGTGCGTCAACTGTACTGAGGAATCTGTGGCACTTATAATAACAGATAGTCCGATTTTCGTGTGAAGCCTGAATTTTAAAATTCAATCTAGAACATTTTAAAATTAATTTAATGGAATTTGATATATTATTGTTTTCTTTAGAATGGCAACAGCATAAAAGATCACAGATTCTAGATTAATTTTTTCCGCTTCCGTTTGACTTCCCGGAGCGCTTTCAGCCGAAGAACAAAACAAATAAAAAGTTTTAACTGGAGTTATTTAGCTCTTTTTTCTATCTCCTAGAGTAGATGGTTAAAGATAGAGTAAAAATCAACGGATTTAAAATCTGCGGAAAATTTCACATTCGATCGATACCTAAAAATATGATTTTCTTTATTTATGTGTTGCTTCGTCATCTGACCGTGGTTCAAAATTACGAGGTGTTGTCCTCGGATCTTTTCCTTAAGGGACTGGATCCCGGACCGTCGTCAATAGCCCGTTGTGTTGCTCTAGTATGACGTTTACTAAAATTACCTATTACCGATTTTCTTTAAATAAATAAAATTCTCAAATTGAATATGTTCATTATGAATTGAATATGTATCACATTGTGACGTCACGTCAAGCTTCGCGTTCAAAAACTAAACAGATTACATTTCCTGCTCTTACGATTTCAGCGAAGGAAAGCAAAGCAAAAAAAATTGTCTGGCATTGTTTAGTTCTTTTTTGTAAAATCGGGATCGTTAAAGATAGATTGAAAATTTCTACGGATTTGAAATCTGCGGAAATTTTGACACTAGATAGATACCTTATACATTTGATTTTCTGTTAATAAATAATTTTTCAGTTAAATATTTATATTTTCGCAAGAGATTGTGACGTCACGCCGAATTCCCATTTGGTTTGCGAATCAAACCAACAGCACGGGCAACGCCGTTATGGCTGTTATCCAATAGGCTGCAATTTCCCATTTGATTTGCGAAGCAAACCAATAACCCCACAAAAGTAACTGTCAGTGGCAATAAACTTCGAAGTGGCTAGTTTAGTTATAAAGACATCGATTCAAAATTTGCTAATTTCATTTGTATTATGAATATACGTTTGTGCTAAGATGTATAATATACGGCAAAATCATTAATCCCAGTTTGAATTCGTTAATAACTTTCAATCGATGATCAGCTTCCGGGTACATTACTGCTTTATGTTTCGCGTAATTCGTTGAATTCGGGCATTTACTTATCCACTTGGGTTCCCATTACTTCTTTCATGTGTTCGTTTTGTGAGAATTGTAAATTATAGTGATTGAATGTTTTGCGAGGGACTACATAACAATGAAACTGATGCCGATTACTTTCTTTATTGAGTCTTCAATTTATTTAAATTTTTGTTCGTTGGTTCAAGTCGCATATTCTTTAACATAAAGTTACGTCCTGATGTATTTCATTTTGGTGTACATTTTGATCTGCCATTTTGCTTGCAGTGAAATGAAAAGAAAAGTAAATAGTATAATTTATATTATACATATGTAATATAATATAAATTGTATGTTTGAAGAAATAGTCTTGCAGTACCAGCAACACTTTGTATAAAACGCCGTCAGTACCGAGGGTTTATTGTAGGTTAATTTTTTAATATAAAAAGTTAGAATTTTTCCGAGCTTGCAGATTCTAGGCTTCCAGGAATAATTGAACTCATCTGCTTTGATCTTACTTCGTCGTCCGCGTGTTTTCTCTTTTGAAATTAGTCGTTCGCTTCAGCCCTTGGCTCATTTGCTAGTAGCCAGGTGGTAGGCCTTTAGACGCCACGTTTCACACCAACAAACTACAAAAACTAAACCCCACAGTGAGAAGATTAACAAAAATAGGTGCAAGGCTGAGCTGTGACAATAGATTTTTTGGAACAATGTAGACAAAGCTTTTTTATTCGACTACCTAAAATGGCGTAAGTTAACGACAGCCGATCTATGAAAGTGTTTTCGAGTTTCTTTGCTTTGTCAAAAATCAAACTAAATTTGTGGATTGTTTTTGTATTTCAACACGCGTTTTCAGCCCCCAGATAGTTTTCTTTATCTCCATTTCATCGCTTTTAGCTTTAAGAAAAACACAACCTGGCGGAAGAATGTTTTCTTTACCTTCGAAACCTATGACGGTGCTTATCTCTTTTAAGATATATCTCCCTTATTTACTCCCTGTATGAACGTACCTGGAACGCTTCAAGGGTCTCAGTTAAACTGTCTTCTATGATGTGGGGTTCTCAGAATCCAAAGTTCGTCTTCAAAGATAAAATCTTTTGCCAACTGTTTCTCCTCATTTGTTTTTATTTTGTCACTGCAAGTAACTCGTTAGCCTCAAAAGGCGAATGGCGTTATAATCGAAATTGAAGATAAAAACTTCATGGTTCTTATATCACTTAAAAGTTTTATCAAAGGTAAACAATTAAATAAGTATATACAGCCATGCATTTTTTTTTGGATAAGTGGTACCGGTACCCTACCCCATGATCATATAAAAATACTTTATAACCGAACCTTATTCTTCTTTTGTGTTGTGCGGTCTTTAAATGCAAACGTTACAAAGCAAATTATGGAAATCATTTCAAAAATATATGCAGCAACAAGTTAATACTTTAATTATTATCTTCGTGTAGACCCGATATTTAATTTTGAACTTGAAAACGAATACGACTTAAATTTGAAACACTAAAGGGAAGTTAATATACCCAGCCAGTTTCTAAAATTGTTTTGCATACATTCCACTGAGTGCTGTAGAAATAAAAAATATAATGATTGCTTAAGGATAACATATTAATTTAAATTTACAGTTTGAATCGTGTTTTTTATTCCGTCTTGTATTAAAAATCCCCTTTTTTTCTTGAAGAATATTTTTATGAAAAAGAAAAATGATAATTAAAGTTTTATAAACATGTTTAAAAATAGATGCCCATTTATAATCTGATTCTAATAAAACTTATCTGAATTCCTATTAAAAAACCAATGGAAGGCTATGAAAGATATTCCCATGACAAGCAACAAAATTCTTATTTCCCTTGATGATAAACCACTGCTTTCAAACTCGAAAACAGTAATGCAATGAGATTTCATTGTGTCAATTTATATTTTAGCAATAAGTTTTAAATCGAGTTTTCATGAACTTTTGACTATATTCATTATTATATTATTTTCTTACTTTTATATATCACGTCGTAAAATAATACTCACAACAATTCAAACAATACCTGTTCAAAATTTACAGAAGGTAAATTCATATTCGTATGTGGGATTAAAAAAAGATACAAAGAAAACGGTACGCGGACGAAATTCACAATGGGAAACATAAGCGGCTTTCAATCTGAGTTTATTGTAACCAGATGCCACATGCATTCATGCCCAATGTGGGATTCACTCATTTTTGAGCTAATACAAACCACGGAATAGAAAGGGGAAAAAAATGCTAGATTGTCGAAACGAAATGGCGAATGGATATTTTGTTGGATTGGAAAGCTTTCCCGAGTTCCCTTGTAAAATTATTTTTATTGCCAACTCACGGAAGAATAAAAATGGATTGGATTTTGCGGTTTTATGGCTCAAGGTGCCTTAAAATTGTTATATATCTGAAAGTGAAAAGAACTAAAATGCCTCACATAAAAGGCTCTTTCTAAGAAAACAGAATATAGTAAACCATAAATATCTTGATGCCCTAGTATCATTAAAACTAAAGCATTTTAAAGTCTCTCCGAGTCCATTTTCTCAATCTACTCGAGGATATTCACTTCTCATAGTTTAATGCTATTATCTTCATAAATTATACTTTTCATTGATTAAGATTTTCCTTTCTCACTACTACGCTCTACAATGTGGGAACCCGCAGTGGGTTTGCCACTAGTAAACTGCAAACTGTAGGCGGGGCAGTTTCGATTCTTGCTTCTATCCCGGGTGTTATTTCTTTTCCGTGTCAGAAAAGTCCCAGGGGTACATCTCCTTTATGTATACTTCTCGGATCTGAGATACTTCAATGATCTTTTCACATGAGGGTTTACTGTAAGGCTATTTAAGGGAAAGGTTGGGTCCACCAGAGTGATTTTGGAAAGGGAGAAAACGTGATGTCACTCGGCGGAATCGGCAGGTAGAGAAACGGTTCTTACATGTAAAACCTATGAGCGTTAAGCAGATTATTCTGCTAATTGCTTTCATTGAAAGTCTTAAACAATGTTCATTAATATTGGGTTTCTTGTATGTTGTCGGTGAAGTTTATTTTTGTTGTTGCAACATTTAACCTCTTGCAAATGCTTTTGTCACAAATTAAAAAGAAAATAAATAAATTTTAAAAACAACTCACCCCATGATGTGAAATATCTTTCAACAAGGCGACAATTATCCTTTCATGATGGTTTTTGAGACTTGGGTTCACTGTCTTTAATAAACTCGGAGATCACACTTCCGCGCGCGGGATTCCCAAGCGATCTTTTTTTTTGCTTTCATCCCACTGTTCCCAAATCCCATTTTTTCATTTCACGACTTTTTTACTTGACGTTGTCTTGTGCGTGGCGTAGCTTGGCCAAATATGGCCCTTGCCAGGGCCGTTCTAAGATATTTGGTGTCAGTGGGCTACTTACAATATTACCCTCTTCATAAGATAATACATGGGAGAGGGGAGACCGGTGAAGTTTTAAGTTTCAGAACAAGAAAAAGTCAATAGAGCAGTCACACGCTGGTCTCCAGCCGTCAAACTGATTTGAGTGCAGGCAAAATTGCCGCCCCGGGGCTACAACCCATTTAGCCCTGTGGTTAGGGTGGTCCTGACCCTTGCGCCATCAAAAGCCAAAACAACCAACCTTGTCAGTGTAAACTTGCCTTGTGTGTGTGTCCATTTGATGGAAAATATTTCTTTGCTCAGCTTGACCATATCTGATTTGCGCAAAAAACACCTTTACAAAATGTCATTGTTTTCGTAAAGTGCTTTATTTAATCAGATTTCTTTCCTGCAACCTGTCTTTTATTTTACGTTTTTTTCCATTTTAAAAATTTTATAAACAGATTAGTAATGGAAAAACAGTGACATCTTAAAAAATCCTTCCGAGTTGCCTCGAAGCATCAATTGACGACAGTCGAAATCACTAAACGTCTATTCGAGGCTCTGTTTGTCATGGTCTATGTCTGTCTATGGTCATGTTTTGCTATTATAAGTGCGAATTAGACCGGGAGCTACGGCTTAAAGTGGATTCCGCACCACCACGAAAATCCGTTCTTTGACCGGGATTCGAATCTAGAGCCTATTAAATCAAGGACCATAGCACTGACCACTCGGCTAACAGGCCGTCCATTCAAGTAACAAGAACTTGCTTTCCCAAAACATTAGGACTTAAAAATCGACAAAATAAAATTTCCAAAATTGCGTTTTGCGGCGTTCTGAAATTTTTATATTTTTGAGTCGTGAGTGTTTAGGAACAAATCGAGGAAAATACGAGGAAGAAGTGGTGTCGTCAAAAATTGAAGGTCTTGGGGGGCCATAGCCAAATCCCTTAAATGTTGGTTACTGATTTTTAAGAACTTTTAGGGTCCCTAACTCCTTTATCTCCCATTATTTTATAGATGGTCCCCTCTCCACACAAAAAAGCATGAAGGGTAAGTATTACCAATGAGGACCTAATAAGTTGTTTAAAAAATAACCCCAAACAAGTCGTGGGCCATAATATTTTTATGGTTGGGGCCCAATCTCCCTAAACAGGAAATATACATTGCAAATGTACAGGTATGAGTAACTTAATATCCAGGTTGATTGGAACTCCTAGATTATTTGACCGTTATGTCAGAAGACTGGGGTGCGAAGTCCTAGGGGCGACCCGAACATCAAATAAACTGAAAAAATTGGTTGTGATCTGTATAAAAACAAACATTCCGACTACTAGCATGGATTTTGCTTATCTCCCTCCATAATTTACCCCAGTTTGTACTCTACCTTTGTAAATTACCCGATTCGCAGCACTAAAAACATACAATTGATAGTTTATGTACCCCTTTCCCTTGGAATTTAGTGCTCTCAAATTTTAATACCGTTGCTAGAGTTCGGGATTAGCAACCAGAGGGTTGTGAGTTCGAAATTAAATCCAACCAAAAATCTTCATGTACGCGGGGACTGGTGCACGTTAAATCTATTGTGGCCTCAAACTACCACACCACGCCTCCTCGCGTTGACGTGGCGTGGTAGTTTGGAGAGTGGGGTGCCAGCTCAGGTGTTATCTCGTCACCTGACCGTGTTTCGAAATTACGAGGTGCTGTCCTTGTATCTCTCCCCTCGAGATTGATTCCGAACCGTCGCCAACAGCCCGTTGTGTTGCTCCAGTGCGAAGTAAATTCAACTGCCTACCGTTTTCCATTTCATTTTAAATGTGAAATTTTTTTGACTACGATGCTGTTAAACCTATTTGTCTTATCGTGCTTTGACTGAGTTATTTGGCAAGATATTTTCTTGTTTCTCAACTACAAACCAAAGATGTACTTGAAATTTTATTCAATTTAATAATTGAATTCAATTGTATACTGTTACAAGGTAGTCATGGTATTTTTTCCCTTAAATGATGCACCGAGGTAAGTGACGTGCTTCTCGAATCCAGACTACTTAGCCTCATTAAATTTTGTACTATGATCATAATATGAATCACGGGTTTGACTTATATAAGTAAATCCCTCTTTTCAAAGGAACTCAGTGGATATGGCCACTGATCTAGCAACCTTCGAAGTTGCAGGTTCGATTGTTGTTCGGTGCATTTCTATGAGTAAAAACTTCCATATGTGGTCTATTACTTGATATTGTATGTCGCGTGTCTGACTGAGCATGGCCAAATATGGCCCTTGCGCCATAATGCCCCCTAACCAACCAACCCTCGTTTTAAGAGCAATGATTCAAGTTGCATGTTCATACAGCAAACTTGCATGGTTTTCATATGTACTTCCTAATAAAACCTGGGACCGCTATGGCCCAGTGGATTTCTCACTTGCCCTCAACCGACGAGTTGGTGCTGGTTCCATCTCTGTAACTTAACTCTGGGTGTGCTTCTCTGTTTTGTGTCAGTACCCGGATTTTGTTGACATGTCATTTTTTATAGAACTTTGGAAACCATGTCCGTAAAGTCGGAAATTCTGTTTGCAACCTATGGGTATCGCGAGCCAAGGTTGCCCTTGTGACCTTTCTCTACTTTCTTTCTTTTCACAATTACTTGACATTGTTTGTCTTGTGTTTGGGGCAGCTTGGCCAAATATGACCCTAGCGTCATAAAACCCCAAACCAACCGTTTGCAGCCTCCTGGAATCTAGAAATGTAGGGTTTGTTAGATCAATTTTTGTCAGTTTTCAGTATTTTTGATTTTTATGTCATTTTTGAGATTTTTAGTTATTTTTGGAACTTTAGCAACATGCTTTAGTTTTATCCCTGGTTTTGTTTTTGTTAAAATAATCCCTATTCGGAATCTTCATCCGCTGCTTCATATTTTCACAAAATACTACAAGACTCATCTGATTACTTCTGGCACCAAAAAAATTGTAAACAATCCTTTAGCAAAAAAATTCTTTCTACGGTTTTTTTTACTAGTGGGTGAATCAGCAACGGTGAAGATTGAGTGCTAATGGGGGTTTCTGTGATCTTGGAAGAAGATAACGAAAGATAAAATCCTTTAGGATCTTCGAGTTTTTCATGGAAACATTTAATAATGACAATCCAACCATCTCAAACACGGTTTCCCAAATTGATCCGCTGACCTATACGGGTTCCTAGGGGATAGAAAGAGAAAAAAAATCCTTTAGGATCTTCGAGTTTTTCATGGAAACATTTAATAATGACAATCCAACCATCTCAAACACGGTTTCCCAAATTGATCCGCTGACCTATACGGGTTCCTAGGGGATAGAAAGAGAAAAAAAATCCTTTAGGATCTTCGAGTTTTTCATGGAAACATTTAATAATGACAATCCAACCATCTCAAACACGGTTTCCCAAATTGATCCGCTGACCTATACGGGTTCCTAGGGGATAGAAAGAGAAAAAAAATCCTTTAGGATCTTCGAGTTTTTCATGGAAACATTTAATAATGACAATCCAACCATCTCAAACACGGTTTCCCAAATTGATCCGCTGACCTATACGGGTTCCTAGGGGATAGAAAGAGAAAAAAAATCCGAAAATATCGGGAAAATGTACAAAAGAGATTGATTTCTGTGTCACCGGAACCTCGAATAAAAGGCAGCTAAGTATTAAAATTTATTACATTACCAGTAATAAATTCTATTACCAACGAAATATTCTGACTATCATTAAATAACCGAATAAGTTGTTTCAACAAAACACCAACACATATTTATATATTGGGTTCCCTTGCTTGGCCTCCCTCCAATAATTTCTCTAAGTTCGTGCCAACGGTTCCTCATGTTAAAAAATAAACAAGAACTCTAATTCTTAATTCTGACAAAGAATACGTATTGCATACAATTTATGTTTTGCTTCCCGGGTTTGTGCTGTTCTATTATAAAGAAACTGTTCTTTAGAAATTGAAACAATGTTTATTTTTCGGGTGCCACTTTAATTTGGTGCTAAGTTTTTCCGATATACAACACGTCTTCGACCATTGAAGAAATTAATAGTCAAATTTAAACCATTTCAATATTAGTTTTCGTAATCACAAATAAAATAAAGCGAAATATAGCCAGTTGCGCCAACTAGGGAAATTATTGGTGGTGGGGACAATATTCCGTTTGTTTCACATATATTTTTGAAATTCTAGTTTACACAAATCCTTACCAACATTGTCGGTATATTTATAATATTTACCCCTCTTGTCGGAGTATAATTTTTTAAATTCTACTATAAAGTGGTAGAGTTGAGGTAAGGTAATTTTAGTTAACGTCGTACTAGAGCAACACAACTCTTGTTGGAGGAACCGGGACACAACCATAAAAATATTAGGGCCCAAAGTATTTGGGACTCGTAAGACTTTACAACCCTTGTCATAATAAAGTACTCTTGTGTTCTCGAGTCACTACTTATTTACTTACTCCATATTATCTGTGCATTTGTAATATTTATCTCATGTTTACAAGTCGAGACCCAGTTATAAAATTATAAAGGGATTCCTAGGGATTGGGTGCCAACTTTGGCAAGGGATTCGTTGGCGCTTCTGCAAATAGTTTTTCAATTATAATTCTAGCGTTCAAACTAATGCTTCACTAGCTAACAATAAGTACAATGGCAGACGGCTCGCAGACAAATGAGCAGAGGAGGCACAACTCTCAGGTAGTCGCCCAGAAAAGGCCTACATTTGCGCATCGCTTGTTTAAAAAAAAAAGTTTTATGCCAGCTATGGTGCGGCGACCCTTCCCCAAAGCCACGCGACTCACATTGGGGTCATGACTTATGGGTTAAGAGTGACTTAATTACATTAGTAAAGGTTCGATACGTTGGAAAAGCTCTTGCAGATTCCAACCAACTATACTGCGAGGGTTAACAGAACCTTTTCAGGTTTGAGACTCTTTATGTGCAGACTTTCGCAGCAAATTTTGTAGATTTCCGAATGATACGATTAGAGCAGATATTCCCAAACGTATTGAGGCTAAGACCCACGGCAGATAGTAAAAATGTTACGCTTGCCGGATAATATATAGATATAATTTTTTTCCCTCGCGCACAGATACAATAGGGTGGGCCGCTCATTTAAGCGAAATGTTTTTTTCTTTCGAATTTCAGTTTGCAACAGGGGAGAAGTTGCCTCTTACTTTAAAATAAACTTTATTTGAATTTTTTTATTCAACGTTTTGAGTTCTTTACCTTATATTTTCGTATTTTGGCTGAAAAACTGTCGTTTCATAAAAATATTACAAGTGCTGAAAGATACAAGCTGATTGGAAAACCTTGAAGACCGACATGAATATCCAAGTGGATGTAATAAAAATATGTTTGTTACAGGTACAATATTTATTTTAACTACACAGATGGAAAAATTCTGAAATTTTGTGGTTTCTGCAATTTTATAAAGAATCTCTAATATTATAAAAGGAAGTGTTTGCCTATATGTTTGTTTCCTGCACGCAAAGTCCTGACGAATCTATGGCACTTGCAGCAATGGGATCTGGCATACAGGTAGTCCAAATTTTGTGCAATTTTTGGGTCGCTGCGAATTTTAAAATTCATTCTAGAACATTTTAAAATGAATTTAATGAAATGTAATTATTATTGTTTTTCATAAAAGATCACAGATTCAAAATTAATTTTTTCGTTTCCGTTTTCATTTTGCGCGGAGGAATGATTTTCCAGCAGACGATAAAAAACAAATAAACTTTTAACTGGAGTTTTTTATTTCTTTTTTTCTATCTTCTAGACCGTTATAGATAGAGTAAAAATTTCTACGGGTTTCAAATCTGCGGAAAATTTTACACCAGATAGATACCCGATACATTTGATTTGATTTTAATAAATAATTTTTCAATTAAATATTTATATTTTTGCAAAAAATTGTGACGTCACGCCAATTGTATCTCTTCTCAAATCGAAATTAGCCGCATTTGGCAACGCCGTGATGGCTGTAATCCTATAAGCTACGAATTCCCATTTGGTTTTGCGAAGCAAACTTTCGTTTTTAATATAAAGTTCTTAGTATAGTACTTAGTCTAGATTCTCCGTTCCGTTCCAAATGAAAGCAGACTCCTCCATACTGGGTTATTGAAAACCCACAGCGGATTAGCCACTGGCTAGGGAAAAGCCTCCAGTATGAAACTTGAGGAGGGCCATAGTACTCGCCGTCCCGCGGCGAGGTGTGCTTGACGGTTAAGTTACGGTTAATAAAGTACTTAGTCAATATAGAGTTTTTGGTATACATAGAGAGGAATTCGTTTAAAATATAAAGAGATTTATTAGGTTTTTTTTCTTCCTTGAACCAACGTTCTCGACCTTTTTGGAATTTTCACGGACAACGCCGTGCTGGCCACTTAGTGGCTAGTGATATATATAAATACAGTGGCTGGAAATACTAGTTTGAATTTGCGGTATTTTTACTATAGATAGAGTATTGGATATAAAATGAAGTACAATTAAGCTAGTCTATTCTGGGTTTTTTTACAATCACGTTTTTGGAACTTTCGTCTTAATTTTATCTTAGCTTGGAAGAAGCCATCACATGCTCTTGGTCTAATGACAGATATTTATGTCTTTATCGCCAATTTTACGCATCTTTTGACCACCTGTGACAAGAGTAGCGAAGAAACTGAAAAGTTTGTGTAGCTGAGGAATTTATAAAATACTAGTGTTCTTCATTTATTACGTTTGTTATATAAGATAGGAGTGAGCTACTAAATCACACTATCTTGCCAATTACTCAGTTTCGTGAAATAAATCGCATCGAAGTTAATTTTTTAATTTAATAAATTATTTTGTTTGGTTTAGTCATCTTCTCCCGAGCACTCCGAACTCTCCTTAGTCCCAGTTCACAAATATGGGGCGTAAAATAAATTCTGAAATAATTTTAAAGTTTAATGATGGATTCTTTCACATGTAATATCTCTTAGCATACGATTTGCAATTATCAGCCATCCAGCCTGTGATAATTCTGCTGGTTGATAATTAGTTATATTCGAAGAACATTGTTCAGACGATTTAGCTTTGCAAATTTTATATAAACTAGGAGACTCCGCCCCCTGCTCGCTTACGCTCGCCAACCACCGGTTCATGGAATTCTTTTATGGCATTAAATGTAATAAAGTTATTCGGTTTATTAATAATTTGTTACATTAATCAGATTCTATGAAATATGAAATCACGATTATTAATATTTCACTAGCATAACCCATCACACATATTTTAAAAGTGACCGAGAAATAAGTAAAATTTCAAGAAAGATTTGAGGTAAATAGTTGGGATTTTATTGGGGAAGCAATGTCCGAAATAAGATTTGAATAGTTGCTCAACAATATTTTAACTGTCACATATATGTTACTAACCACTGTGTGGCCAGCACGGCGTTGCCCGTGACAGTTCTTTTCGTGGGATCAGGTGTGACCACTGTTTGCTAAACCCCGGTGATTGCTACGACCACGCCACCACGGGCAACGCTCATTGTCAAATGCGGCTAAATTCGAATTGTGAAGAGATCCAATCGATGTGACGTCACAATCTCTTCCGAAAATATAAATATTTCATTGAAAAATTATTTATTAAAAGAAAATCAAGCGTATATCAAACATATTGGTGTAAAATTTTCCGCATATTTCAAATCCGTTAAAATTTTTATCCTGTCTTTAACGATCGCTGAGATAAAAAAAAGCACTGAAGAACGCCAGTCATAACTTTAATTATTTCTTTTGCTTCACTCGAATGCGTTTATCAGAAAATCAAAATGAATTAATCTCGAATCAAACGAAATCAGCGGCGGCCGTTCGTATTGGAAAAAGTATAAAAGTTTCACTTTTAACAATTATTTATTTAAAGAAAATTATATTTTTAGGTATCGCGATCTAATGTAAAATTTTCCGCACATTTCAAATCCGTTGATATTTTTACTCCATCTTCAACAATCTTGGAGATAGAAAAAAGAACTACATAACTCCAGTTAAAAAGTTTATATATATATATTTTTTTTAGTCTGCTTACAAATCGTTCCTCGTCAAAATGAAACGGAAGCGGAAAAAATAAATTTGGAATCTGTGTTCTTTTATGGTGTTGTCACTCTAAGGAAAATAATAATAATTAAGTATTCATTTAAAAATGTTCTAGATTGAATTTTAAAATTCTGGCTTCTTACAAGAATTGCAAAAAATTGGGACTATCAGTGTGCCAAAATTCCATTACTGTAAGTGCCATAGATTCGTCAGGACCGTGCACATAACAAACACTTCCTTTTATAGTAGTATAGCCCGTTGTGTTGTTCTAGTACGACGTTAATTAAAAATTACCAATTACCTTTTATAGTAGTAGAGACTGTTGATAAACACAACCATTTTAAAATGATTTCTGTATTCGATTGGTTTTTATAGAGCAATTGGCGAAAGATATTGCTGCTCTAAGCAATGTGTTTTCCTTTAAGTTAGTGGTCACAAAGGAAGTTTTACTGACAGAGAAGTACACATCTAGGATTTGTGTATGGCACTTTTATATGCTTGCATAATTTAGACATTTAGTGAAAATTATGAAATTATAGTAAGTTCCAGGTCTTTATATTTGGCATTAAAATTTAATGTCGTCCAGCTCTAGGTTTTTCACGTTTACACTATAATATAGAGATTTCTTCAAATTTCCGCATCCAGTCGTACACAGCGCAGATTATTGGACACAACGTGAATGGTATCTGAAACGATTAGCTACTGCGAATTCTGTGTACTATACTGGATTTTAAAGTGTTCTTTGTCGTCTTCCGGGTCAAGCTCGGGCGCAGCTTGGCCAAATATTTCCCCTGCATCACAAAACCAACTGTTACAAGAGCATACTTAGAAAAACCAAGAACACACTTAGTAGAACACCTTTAGTTTTTAAGTAGGTGATCACAAAGCATTGAGGGATTAAAAAAATATTTAAATGCGTCAGGCTATAAATAGATTATAGTATTTGATTTCAAGGCCCATACATGAAAAGGGAAGTCGCCGGTACCAAGTTACCGGGACACGAGAGCGAATCCCAGTGCAAAGTTCCCTCTGGCCTTAAAAAGGCATGTCTTTGAATCGATGATACTTGACCAAGGTGAAATATCATTGAATTTGGTTTTAGTGAGTACAAGTAAAAACCTATTTTCTTCATACTTGGGAGGAATCAAGAATAAACTTTTCGTTCTTTTAGGCGGAATAAAGCCTTGAAACAAAACGACCCATTTCATCTGCTCTTTCATTACCATGCCTTTACAAATGTTGATAAATTATAAAAAAAAATGAGTACACAAGTAAATTAATTTCTTGTGATGTTTTAAACTCAACTTCTTTTAAGCTTTAGGAAATAAAGCTGGGCAAATGTTTTATACATTTAAGTTTTTCTCTTTAATGAATGTTTTCAAAACTTGTATTATTAAAGCAATTAAAATTATTTTTGGAACTTGTTGCCTTTATTCTTTTTAAAAATTTATTTTATAATACAAATTGACAGTTCCAGATTAAAAAATTGTCAAATATTTAAATAAGGGGAGATAAAACTGGAATTTTAAATTTGTATAAGTTATAAACTTATTCAAAAATTAATTAAAAATAATTGAAAATTTATTAGAATTAAATAAGTTTTTGGAAATTATAACTAAATAAATTTTAATATTCCTGCCTTTTCATTATACCCAACGTGTTTCAAAATTTTCACTGTAGTGAACTAAGTTTAAAATATTATTTCTACAAATATAGAAGTAGTTGTGGTCGTAAGATGGCTTCATTAACCTTTAGACTTCTGCTACGCTACACAAACATTAAAATCTAAATAAATTATCGCCATTCCAAAGGAGGCAACTGGTATTTCGTAATTACATGCTTGGTACTGGGCTGCTTTGAAGAACATAAAGAAATCTATGCAAGTCCAATTGATCTGTTTCTAGGAGTCTTTTAAAGCTAAAACTTGCTAGAGCACCCAGTGCTATTTTGTAACGTGTTGAAAACAACGCTGACTTCTTTCTCGGGCAACAGTTCAAGTATACATCTCCAACCTTTCTATGGGGAAAATAATGTCAAAATTAACCAAAAACATTTAACGCAAAATATGGACTGATCCCATATGCGTGTATAAAATTCATCCTTTGCTTGCAATAGATTTGTGATTAGCATCTGTTTTGACTTAAGATAAATACTCTGTTGTATGTTCACGCTGAGAAATCCTCTTATTGCCTTGTGTGACTATTTTGATAACGGTAAACGGTTTAGAATAAAATATTTTTGTCCATTCATATGTTTTTGAATTGACAAAAACACGCAATTAACATTGTAAAGAAACAAATCTCGTGTAACTTTATTGAAACACCTTGCTGCGGGAAAAAAATAAAATATATACGACAATCTTTATTAGCTCTTAGTCGCTTGTCATTCGAAACTTAGTGATAGAAATGACTATTATTGTCACCTTTATATATTTGAGGTAACATGAGGTTTTACAACGGCAGCAATTTTCTCCGTGAATAGTTGTACTGAGTATATCATGTTAAAGACTGAGTTTATAAAGAATAATTTTCTTTTATGTGCAGATGCCTCGCCTCCCGTTTATATAACTCATGCTTTTTCTGCAGTTGTCCCAGTTGTGAGACACTGAAAGCCCATTCAATGGGTGGATTACAGATTTTCCACAGTAGTCTCGCTTTGCCCTGCTTAGAATGCACCCCGCTTCAAAAGGATGCATCTGGATTGCTGAGACTGATGGTAGTCCTGTACAAGTATGGCATTTCTAATCTAAAGGAGTGTATCTAATCGTGTGTAACTTTCAAAGGCAGCGCTTGATAATCTGCCACTCAAATTGTGTGCATGTCCGAACTATAAGATGTCCTATGTTTTCCCTCCCATCCCTTTTGTTCTATTTTGCGAGTGCAGTGATTTTTAAAAGTAATAAACCTCGGTTTATTCTAACATGTGTATCATGCATAATCATTAAATGTTTATTTTTGCAAGTATAGAGATTACTGTTTAAACTAAAATTTGAATTATTGACTAGCAACTTTTAGAAGCCCCTCAGTTACTTTCACCACTTCAGTGACTATAAACACCCTTAAACAATCCAAGTTCTTGAAAACTCCAAATTCTAGAACGTTTGTGCTCGATTGCGTTGTAAAACTGCAAACCCTTTGACAATATTAATTTGCCATTGACTGTTGAAGTTAAATGCTAAACGACAATAACAGCCGCCTTGGAAAAGTACTCACTTATCAGTGGTTTGGTGTAATTTCAAGCGAAGATCAAATGTTATATGCGACCGTTACAATAATTTGTTTTAGTTATTACTAAAATAAAAAAAGGACGAGCTGTATATCATTTTTTCGAGAAATGTACAACGCATTTCGGTACAGCTAATCTGTGTGTATGATTGACAGATTATTTACACATATTCTGTGTTGCTGTGATACTGATATAATACACACATTTACTTCGATGAGAACCAAACTTAAAATTATTCTTGTTGCATACTGCATACCTTCCTAAATATAGTATTTTTTATCATTTGTTTCTAAATAGCATTAAAACCTATCGAGTAACTAGCTGTTAGCGTTTTATTTCAATTTCGCTAAAAATGTGTTCGCTTGTATTTGGCTTGAAATAGTAAATGAAAAGTGAATAAAGAATTAAAAGTTCGCATCCCCTTAAAAATACTTGTTCCTAGTTCAATATCGACGAGAAAATTTACGATTTCTTAACATTCAATGTATTTGATTTGAGGACCTTCCCATTTGTATATAGAAATGCAAAGCACATGAAAATGACACTCCTTTAGCATTCTGCAGATCTGCCATACGAAACTTGTTCGTTTTGTGTTAAAATTAGTATTCTTTATTTTATTTACTCTAGAAAATTGTTTGCCGTTTTACTGTGGTCATTCATATGATGAGGCTAATGGCTCTCATGCTACTAATTATATATTTTTTCTTATTGCCCTAGTTTTATTGATCGTTTTTAATCTGTTTTGTTATACCATATGCTTTTTTTAAATTTTGAATTAGATTTGAAGATATTTGAGAATGTGCATGCTCATTTTCTTAATCTGAAGAGATTTGTGTTTGAAAAAATGTGATTTTTAATGTAACGCATCTACTAACTTTTAGAAACTTGTTGCAAATTAAAGAATTTTTTTGCATGCGCATGATCCAGCTCTTGGGTTTTTTCAAATTTCAGTTCTGCTTGAAAACCTATTTGGAATGGAACATCTAAAATTGAGTGCTAATTTAAATTTAAATTTTTTCAGTTACTTTGGTATTTTTTTAACTATAATTTTACTGTTGTGTCTAAAGTGTTAAATTTAAATGCTTACGTGGCAGACGTAATTATTTAGTTGTATTGATCAGTTTCAGCACACACAAAAATATGTCTTGGTATTGCATATATGTTCAATACTGAGACGTGTTGTTTAATAACTTACTGTTTTATAGTATTTTATAAAAACTACTAATCACAAGAACTGTCATTTTCACTAGTTTAAATAGTGTCAGTGGAATAACATTTAAATTTTGTATGTCAGTTTTCATGTTCAACTTCGATACTTCCCCAAGCCTGTTCACCATTTTAAAGATGGCAACGTTCCTCACTAAAACTTCTAGTTATCTCAAGAAACTTGCGAATTATTTTCGTTATTGGATAGGTAGTTGGATTTATGTCGCACTGGAGCAACACAACAGGCTATTGACGACGGTCCGGGATCAGTCCTGAAGGGAAAGATCCGACGACAACACCTTGTAATTTGAATCACGATCAGATGACGAGGTCAACAACTGAGCTGGCTCCCCACTCCAAACTTCCACACCACGCTAACGTTATTTTAGTTATTGGAGGCACTGTATGTAGATTTACGGATATAGATACGATTAGCTTACGATACATGAGATATATTAATTCAGTTTTTGATTTTTAACAATTAATTATAGATAGAAATTTTTTATCAAGCCATGATTTGGTTCTCAGTATTCAAACTGAGGTGAATAGTAAATGTGTTTTTAAGACCTTTTTCTTTTAATATTTCAATTGATTAATCCTTTTTTCACATAATGATTTTTTGTTTAAACTTTAATTTTATTGAAAATACCAAAATTTTTAGTTTAATTTTACTTACATCTCTTTTCCTCTGAGAGTAGGCGAGTAAAGCGGCACAGTTCGTCCTGTGCTTCTGTAATGCTAAAACGGTCCTATCTTTAAGTTTAGGAAATGCTGAAGTAAGGCAAATACCTTTGTTTACTTCTGGAATAAAAATGTAATTCCCACCGCATAAAAATTCCAAATTCTGAAGTTATTTTTTTATCACAACTACATTGTTTAATTTTATGTTTTGGTTTATTATATTCATGTAAAGAAGAGATGTTATATTCAAATGATGCCCTTTTCATCATAAAAGCGTCTCAAGTGATAGACGCATAAAACCCGCTTTTGTTTAGGCTGATTCTAGTTTTGGAGGATAAAGGAATTGAAACTGAAAATAAGTAAGGTAAGGCCCCGTTCACATCAGACACGTAAAACGCGCGTTTGACGAGGTTGGCGAGGTCCCGTTCTTCAAGGTCGCAATGATAGAAACTTGAATTAGAGGAATAAAAAAACATAATTTAATGGCGGGACCTCGCCATACGCGCATATGATGTGAACGGGGCCAAGCCTTGTTTACAGTTTCAATTTCTTCAAAAACTAGACCTGTGACAGTTCTTTTCGTATGGTCAGGTGTGACCACTGCTGGCTAACTCACGGTGATTTCTACAAATTCGGGAATTCGTTGCATATTGGATAACAGCCACCACGGGCAACTCCGTGATGGTCTCATCATTGTCAAATACGGCCAAATTCGAATTGCGTTGAGATCCAATCGGCGTGACGTCACAATCTTTTGCAAAAATAGAAATATTTAATTGAAAAATTATTTATTGTATCTGGTGTCAAATTTTCCGCAGATTTCAAATACGTTGAATATTTTAATCTATCTTTAACGATCCCGATTTCACAAAAAAGAACTGAACAATGCCAGTCAAAATTTTTTTTTATCTGTTTTGCTTTCCTTCGCTGGAATTGTTTGAAGGCGGAAAATAAAATCTGATTTCTCGAAAGTGAAGGCTGGCGTAACGTCACAATCTCTTACGCAAATATAAAATATATATTCAATTAGAAATTTATTTATTTAAAGAAAATCATATTTTTAGGTATCGATCTAATGTGAAATTTTTCGCAGATTTCAAATCCGTTGAAATTTTTACTCTATCTTTAACTGTCTAGGAGATAGAAGAAAAAAAAGAACAAATAACTCCAATTAAAAGTTTATTTGTTTTTTATCGTCTGCTGGAAAATTATTCCTCCTCGCAAAATGAAAACGGAAAAAATAAATTTATTATCTGTGATCTTCTATCCTGTTGCCCTCAATAATAACTAAATTTCATTAAATTCATTTTAAAATGTTTCTAGATTGAATTTTAAAATTCGCCATGACCCAAAAATTCAAAAAATTAGGACTACCTGTTTATCAAATCCCATTACTGTAAGTGCTATAGATTCGTCAGGACTTTTCATGCAGAAAACAAACAAAGAGACGGACAAACACTTCCTTTTATAATAGTAGAGATACGGCTTCAACGAAACATTTGAAACTATTTTACCCTTCCAAATTAACAAAAACTATTCCTCAAAACAACGCAAAAAAATATAATTAAAAAAGATAACGCATGAATAAATAACTGTGCCCTTTAAACGGCTTGACTTTTGCGCCATGATACAATTTTCAATGATTAACTTATGAAATATCCAACTTTCCTCTTAAATATGTAATCTATGAATAAAATGGAATAAGAATTCATGTATATACCATAATACAGCCGTTATATATTCCCGAGTTTACTTCGAATACATTTATTTCCGATGTGATCCAGCAGAGAGCTGTTGCAAAGCATTAATATTCCTGAAATGCAGATCTTTAAAGCTGCCGTGCATATGACGTTTCCTGTAGAAAAAAACTTCAAAGTCCTAAATTACATTTACCATGAAATTGAATTGTTTTGTGCAATGGGATTTATTTAGAAACTAAACCTGTTCGTCTATTTGAATGAGTGTCGAATCTCGGAACTATTTTGTAAGCAGTAGCGGCTTATCCAATGCAGCATTTTAGGGGAGATCCATCACAACCACATAAAAAAAATTACAAAGAAAGTTAATGTAAATCAAGAAAGTTGACAGTATTTAATTATTGATAACCTTATCCACAGAATACGGGGTAGCGGATTACGCCAAATCTCTTTCTACCTTCGTGCTCTCGCTGATTTCGAGTAGTCTACAATTGGCTAAAAAGAAAAGGGCTATATTCTTTCAACGCTTGTTGTAGCGTACTGAAGATTCAAGCTGCAAATGATGTTTGACTGTGATTTACTTTTACGGTAAACATTTTTACGAGCAGTTCGTTTGTTTGACGGAGAACTGAACGTGCATAAAGAGACTTAAAAATTAGTATTCGAAAATGAAGCAGTTACAATTCTCTTCGTTGTCTGTCGAAACAAAACTGGAATTAAAGCCTCTCAGCCGAACACATAAACTTAATTTTGACCGAGTCGTTGAATCGAGGTTCACCATATCGTCAAATTGAAATTGAAACGGAATGGGAATATTTGAATGAAAAATACATTTCATGTGTGAATTTACTAACACAGTACTTTTGTTTTTCATGTCACCTGTTCGCAAAGCAAAAAGGTTGAGTGAATTGTGTCTGCTTCACTGCTGAGGAAGGCCAATGTACTGAGGTTCCCATCTAATTGGCATTTGAAAACATCAACCTATGTTAATTTCAACGCTATGGGGAAAACAATCCGTAGATTATCTTCAGAAGTCATTGATAATGGTGTACGAAACACTGTAAAAATAGTCATAACGTATCTTCCTCTAAATGTTACCTTTATTTTCACTTCACTCCTTTTAAAACTACGAGACCCTATTACGTTTCATTAACGATAACCTATCGAAAACTACCCATCTTAAAGCGTTCCTAGATGATCAATATTATTGTCAGTGTGATTTACGGTTCCGATTGATATGCGTTTTAATATAGCTTCAATCAACCTGTCAAATTCATTCGGTCAGTGTTTTTCGAAGGAACGTGACTTGTTTCATTTTTGAGTTTCAAAATGGTTTAAATTCAGATTTGGGCCTTGCCTTGACTTTGGCCGTCTGTAAGAAAATAAAAGGAAAAAGCCAACTGGTCCAAAGAGTGGTATAAACTGAAAAGCCGCTTTACTCACTAACTTTACTAAGCTTTCTTCGAGATATTGAATCGTACGCAGAATATTAATTTTTCCTCAGTATAATCTGATTTGTATTGTTTTATCAACCATTTTTAGCAAAGCAATGCTTCTTTTGTTTTTGTTTAAATATTCATTTGACTTAACTTTCCATAACTCAGGTAATCTCGATGCAAAGTAATTAAAAACGTCACAAACTCCCGTTCCCCGACGGAATCGCTTTCGCGGGTCTGGATACATCCGTCATGTTTGCTGGCTTGAGCGAAACTGCCCGAACCCATTGACAGTTGCGTATTTTGCACGATCAATCGGCTCCGTCATTTGCGCCCGTCAATTTCCTTCTATCAAAATTTCTATCAATGTCCGTCAGTCAATCGATGGACAATCGCCTCCTACACGATCAATTGGTTGCTTCAATGAGCATCATTGACCAAACTATTGACAATATAACTCTAAGGACCCCTTAATAGAAAGAATTAAAAAAAAGCTGCACGCTTTTCTTTTATAAATTAATAACATGCAATAGTGGATTCTGTGTTATAGTCCACGAAGCGCATGTAGAAGATGAAAATCGGAATTTGTTTTGATTAGTCCAATCTTAGAGGCTTCGAAATATGCCTGTTTCAACTTCAACTGCTAGGGCCTTGCCACTTGCAGCAACAGGAGAAAATATTAAAAATAACATGGATAATGAAACTAACAAAAAAATATATTTGTTATTTGTTCACAAAACTATTGAACGTACTAATTAGTGTCTTTCTCAACCAATGATTTTAGAAAATTGGCGCAACTCAAAAAATTTAAGAAACACGGAAACTTCAAATCACACATTTAAGCTTGATATTAGAATTAAATGTATGAGAAAGATTTGATATTTGTTACTGAATTCGACAGTAAATTTTGTTTAAAAGTTTTTACAATAAACGAACAAAAACCAGTTGACATTTAATATTGTATACAAACTTTCCTTCGTTCAATTTTGTTGATTCCACTCTTTAATTGCTGATGGCGTTTATTTTACGCAACTAATTATTGAAGAAATAAGGACTTAATAGTCTATCAGTTACTCACATTTAGTAGTTTAAAAATAAACAATGCGTTCTTACAGTTGACGGTTTTTCTACGAATTGAGATTTTATCATTCGGTGTCGGATGTGACAACAGTGATTGTTGGCGAAACAACTATGACGATCGCCATACATGATTCTGAGTATCTTCCTAACGAGCTTACTACCTTTCAAGAAACATGCTACCTAAGTTCATCTGCCTTCACAAGAGCCACACTATTCTTCAATGGTGTGCAGTAACACAACCTCACATGGACTTGATGGGATTTGGGTTAAGAAGATCGACATGGTCATACGTCCTCTAAAGTTTTGTCATGAATCTTCAGTAGGGGTCTGAGAGCTGAGTGAGCATTGATACATAATGAAGGCAGAAGTTGAATCTGGCTTATTAACTGGCGTTAATTTGTCGTAATGATGCACAGTATGAATTGGGTCTCTAGAATGTGTTCTTGGTAGCCGAACATTTGTATTTGAATTCGGCTTTGAGAAAGTAGCTCTTCAAATATCGCTCGGACGGGTTCTAGACCTATCATTAATAGTGCTAATAATTCGCATTAATTGAATTCTTAATAAGGTTTGGCTATATTAAATAGGCCAGTGTAAATTTAACTTACAAATGCTTTACGATTTTGCATAGTTTTAAATTCTGAAATCCTGTATCATGTAAAACATCGATAGATGAACACCATTGCATACGAAATAATGGATGTTTCATGGTGTGTAACTCAATTTTACAAATTTATGATAAAACGCTAACAAGTCACGATTTACATGAAGTTTGATGTTGCTCTGCTTTTTTGGAACATTTCTGAATTTCCTTTAATTTATGATGCCCGGGCAAGAGAAAATGTTACTTCAAAAAGTTTTAATTTATTGCATTTATCATTGATTTATTTTTCTGATTATTTGAAAATGACTTGTATACATATGCATTGGTATAATATGGTTGGGTATAAAGTATATAATAAACGTGTGTGTGTGTGGAAATATAGCGTTATAAAGTTTTAAATTTACTATTGTGCTCATCGTTACAAGTCCAATTTTGTAATGCGTAGCATTTGTGTAAATTAAATTTATTCAAGGAATTTTTATGGAATGCTGATAGATACATTATATTGAACTGTATATTCATAATTTTATTTAGATGTATGGCCAATATAAAGAGGACTTAGAAGCATATGCAAAAGCAGAAGCCAGACGATTAAAATCAATTCAAAAATTAAGAAAAAAAGAAGAGACCATCAGAAAGAAAGAGTTAAAAACTTACCGCAGTGCTTGGCAAAGACGTCTTGCAGGTATATTTCATGCATAACTTTTTTATGTATTTGTATGCAATAATTCTTATGGGTCTAGTAATATGTAAAATAATAATTGTGGTTTTCATAGACATACATTATAAAAATGTCTAATTTGTTATCTGGTTTTATTTTAATAGTAGGCATTTGAGTTTTTGACTTTTTATTTGCAAAGAATATTGAAGCTCAAACATAAATCTTGTCTAAGTTAAGAATATAAAGAAGATTGTTTCAATGGGGCAGAGAAGTACAACATAGACAAGGACTTAAAATTTTCACCATCAATTTATTGAAGTAACACACATTTTGTAATGTTGAATAACCAAGCTTCCCATCTCGAATAAAAAATATAAGGATTGTCTCAAATGTAAAGCAATTATGTTTGTGTCTTGAATGCTTTGTTCAGGCTCTACGTAAGGGGAAGGTTTTTGCAATGTGAACCTGAAATTGCAAGGATTAATTCAAATTCCAATATTAAAATAATGTTGATAAAAAACATTTATTTATTTATTTTTTTAAAACTAGATTTATCAACAGTAATTGTTACTTTCCCAAATAGCTACAATATTTTAATAAGGAATATATTTATATAAGGCAAACAAAAATTTTGTTGCATTAATTTCTAAATTTCTCTCTAAATTTATAAAAATTAAATTGCCTGTAATTTGGTACACAATTCAGGAATTAATTTTTAAATTTCATGTTCATGGAACCATTAGTGACATGGAAGCTAAAAGTAGCATGTTTGCACTAAATATCTGTTGGAATATTTAATTTCAGAAAAATGTGAAGAGTGCATTACCCAGTTCACTTTCAATTTCTGAAAATAATGTTCCTGGGTTCTTAATTTTATAAGAATGAAATTGTCAGTTTCTGAAGTTTTAAAATATGTACTGTATTTCATATTGTTTTCCCCCTTAATTTTTGTAAAGGGTTAAGCAGCAATGCAGGACCACAAATTGCAAGAATTTGCAGGAATTGTTTCATAGATTTGCTTTTTTAAACATTATATAACTAAATTTCTGATTTGTCATAAAACTTAAGATATGGTAGTTAATAAATTATTGTGAGAATATTTCATATTGATTACATATCTTACGAATGAAATTTTTACTACTTGCAATTCATTAAGGATTGCCAATTACTTATTCTCTGCCATCTGTGCATATTTTATATGTTTACATAGCTTATGAATGTCAATTTTTACTACTTACTATGCATTAAGAATTGACAATTATTTATTCTCTGCCATCTGTGCATTATTTACATTTAATAAACTAAAATGTTAAGTAATAACTATAATATTTATCCCAACCTACAAATACTGAAACTTTCATACAAAGAATGCTTGAATTTGGTACTTAATGAATTTTCCATGTTAAAATTTTCTCAGCTTGGATACAGTTTTCTTGAATTTTCATTGCTTTTATCTGAAGGGAATACCTTAAAGTTTTTATAATTACTAAACATTTGTGTGCATTTGTTTTCATATTACTTTTAGTAATTCTTGTTGTTATAATAGTTTTAATATGAAAAATATTTTAAAATCAGTTTTCTTTATTAATCCCTTTTTGCTACTTAGAACCCAATATTTTACTCTTTATTATTTTATATATTTTCTTTTCCTGCTGTCATCTTATGTTTATAAACTTATAGGGTATTTTACGGCGTTTTGGCATCACACATTTGCTAAATTGGGTGAAGATTGGGTATTTCTTGCTGTTCTTGGAATTCTTACTTCTTTAATAAGTTTTGGTATGGATTATGCCATAGCAATATGCTTGAGAAGTAAGTTCAAATCTTTTAATTTTATGTGTAAAACTGTTTAATTCATTTGTAGCAGAATTAAATTTGATTTAGAGAATTTTTTATTGTTTATTATTTGAAAATAAATGGAAAGGTATTTCCCATATCCTTTTATAAGACATTTTGTGATTAATGAAAATTAAAAGTTAACCCTGATTTTGTATCTGTTTATTCTTTATGGTGATAAATACAAGTGCATTATACTGATATTTTTTGATAGCGGTGCACATCTTAATTATAAGTATGCTTCAACCACTAAACCATAATTTCCGTTCCTTAAAATTTCACTGGTATAATTCTTTGGGGACATTATTGCTTGTATATAAGCAGAATATTTTGCCAGACATAAGGATGTCAAAAATGATCCAGATGTCTGTTTTTGATCAGTGTGATTTTCACTTGACCAGGAGTAGATACTTGTGTGTCCACTTTAAAACGTAACCTATTACATACATTATAGTCTTCATGTGATATTTGAACAAAATATTAATATTTAGTTGTAGTAGAAGGCTCTCGAAGTTTCTCATGATGTGGCGTGAACTTTTAAATAAAAGCCCTATACCCAGGGCCATATTTGGCTATGCTACACCAGACACAAGACAATCAATATCAAGAAAGACATGCACACAAAGAAATTTTTACTGGAACCGAAGGAAAAATACACCCAGGGAGAAAATGCAAATTTCAGTTTGCATTCTAGTGGCACTTACTCTGGTGCACCTGGGGGTGGAGGTGATGTTACACCCACATAAATCCTCACTTTCTTGGCACAATCCATTTTATTTATTTACTAAAATCATATCCACTGATTATTTTGCATAAAATTTCAATTATTTTAAAGTTTAATTTAAGTTATTTAATATTTCCAAGACTATTAATTTAACTAGTATATGTTTTTGGAAATGAGAACTGGATACCTGCAATTTTCGATTTGTGATCTCATAACATATCTATTTGGTTTGAACTTCTTGTCTGCTGTCCTGTGAAATTGAATGTGTTAGAGTTACACTATAATCATGCAATCCCTTTCATCTAATCAGCTTCCTGAACTCCGCCCCAATCTAATGTAACTTTTCAGAATGTGATTATTGCAGTAGAGATGTTACTTCGATTCTGTTTACATTGAAAGAAACTCGCATGTCTTTCCTCCTTTTTTGTTACCAAATGCTACTAATGTAATAAAGGTTTGGAACTCAATATTGGTTGACTCAAATTTTTATCTACAAAATAATGTTTCATATACATGCTTTATAGGGTGGGCTGGAAAACCTTTTTTTTTTTCAAAATTCACTTAGTCCTTGTGGAAAACATGGCTAGGTATTCTTACTTCTTACTTCTAGCTAGGCGCATCGAAAAGATCTGACAAAATTTTTTCAGTGGTGTTTTAAGTATTTTTCTGGGCCCTTCTGGCCTTCAAAGGATCAAAAATTATTAAAAAATGGTGATTTAAGATATAATTAAAAAATAGATATTATATTGAGAAAATGTAGTAGTAGAGTGTGATACTGTTGATGAATGTGACCATTATGCTATGCTGTCAAAAAACGTAGAGATATATATGAACCCATAGCCTGTCCCCTCTGACCTTAAAACAAATAAAAAATCAGAAAAATGCTTTTTTTTTTTAATTTTTTAAATTTGACATTTTTTGTTATCTTTAATAACACTGTGAAACAGTCAAAGAATAGAAAACAGAAAACTGCACGAAACATTTCAGCGATATACATAAATGTCTAACCAGGCCACTGACCTTGATACAATTAGAAAAGGCATAGAAAGTGTTTTGATGCACACACTTTAATGTTGCTAGAAAAGTTGTGTAATGTGTCTTCTTGTAAATGCATAGTTCAATCCAAATTGATACCTTGTAATTTACATAAATGGAAAGTAATACTTTCAAGGTAATTCCTGGATCATATCGGGTGCAATTTACAGTGTAATTATGAGGATTGCTTACCTTGGGCATCCGGACAACCTACTAGTATTGGGTACAGATCTTTAACATTTCAGAAAATCAGGAGCATTATTGATGCAAAAAAAAAAAAAAAACAGTAAGTTTAAATCAAATTTTGTATGAATTGATTCCTGCATTGATTTCTTATCAATTGTAGCTTGTGAGAAATGATCTATCTCCGAACCACCTCTCACAATGATGTGGTCAACTGAAGAGCATTGTCAAATACTAAAGCAAAAGAAAGTCCATTGATTAAAGTATGAAAGATTTCCCTGCTGTATACAAGCTACACACACATAATTCAAATTCACTAGTGATACTAAAGTATGTGTATCAAAACCTTTCTAGCCATTTGTAATTAATTCAAGGTTAGAGGTACCCTGTTAAGCAGTTATGTATATCGATGAAATTGTTTGCTCTGCATACGTTCCATTCTTCAAGCATTTCACACTATTGCTTAACAAAATTATCAATTTTATAAAATTATTTCACCCCTCCATTTTTTGTGGTTTGGGTGCCAGGCTAAATATTTATGTATAGCTCTGAAATTTATTGAACATAAGGGTCCTTATTCGTCATTTATTTTGTACTATTACTATTAAATTTTAATTAAAAAAATTATATCTTAAAACACTGACTTGCAAACTGAACAACTATTTTCCTCAGAACTTTTTACACGCTAGGTAAGTTTTCCATTATAAGATTAGGTAATTAAAAACGTGTTTTTTTCCTACCCTAATGCTTACTGATTATTTTGTGTAGAACTAGGTTAATATTGCAATTTATATTTTCAGCTCGCATATGGTTGTATCGTGATTTGGCCAGACATCCTGTTCTTCAGTACATGGCCTGGATAGCATTCCCTCTCACATTGATCCTATTTTCATCTGGTTTTGTTCACATTATTGCACCTCAAGCCATAGGTCTGTTTTCGATATGATTTAAGGAAATATAATAAAAAGCTTAAGTTTGTTCCATATTTGCATTTGTATGTAGCTCAAATATACTTGATTTAAATAGTTATTACATTCTCAAAATTCTCTATTATTTCATGAACCTGTTTCATTCATGTCAGAACTCAACTTATGTGAACAGAATGTAACTTATTTTCAGTTTTAGATATTAATATAACAAATTTCGTTAAAAACCACAATATCAATATAGAATTTATTACCACCAGTTCACAAAATATGTACTGTTATTTTTACTTTGACCTTGAAAGTGCCAGATAAAGATAAATATGCTATATTTGGGTTTCAAGTTGTGGTTTAAAGACAAGAGTAAAATAAACATATTTTTCTCGAAGATTAACCAAGTAAATGTTCTATAGACTGAGCAGAAAATAATAGGACTTTTGGAAAGTTCAGATTAATAAAGAACTGCTTGAGCACTCCTTCGTTCTCCAATATAATTGTTTTCCTTGCTATACTATTAGGAGCTACCTATACTATTAGGATTTCCTTTCTATACTATTAGGAGCTACTAACATTAGGAGCTTCAAGTATCATTATTGAAATTTATAAAATTCATGTATGAAAAAACTCAGAAAAATTAGGTGATTTACCTAAAAAAGCATTTAGTTTAAGAATTTGCTCGTAATTACAACTTTTAATACCAGCATTAAGTTCTGAGTGGCAAAATTTTTTTTTTTATTCGTATCAAGCTACTTAATGAAAAATTACAATTTCAGGACTCATTTTTAGATGTACAGTCACGGAAAAAAAATAACGAACCACCTTGTGCACGATTCATATTCGTGTTTATTTTGTGCAGGATTCATAACAGAGCAAATTCAAAGGTTTCATTAGAAAATAATGTCCCTCTACAAATTCAAATTTAAAAAAAATTGCATAAATGGAACATCTTTTTATCACATTTTTCACAAACAACGAAATTTCTAATGCAAACACTAAATTTTTAATGCCGTAATCAGATTCTGCATCTTTAAGTTAGTCTAAATACGAAATGTTGCGACTTTACTACCTCTATATTCCCAGATATTCAATCCAAACGATTGTGTGAATTTCAGGGAATATCTCGACATAAAAAGTCTATTTTTAGATCAATCTTAATTGTAGTTTTAGCTACCCAAATTTCAAATTTGAACACTATTTCAAACGTGTTTGTCAGTGATCCGAGATTATTAGATTTATTACACAAGTGCAAATGATTTAAGAATTACATTACTCTCCATATTATATTTACTATGCAAGTGTAAACGATTCAAGAATTGTTATCCAAGGCATGCCAGACGTTTTTGTAACGTTTGGTTTCCTCCTAAAATAGAAATAATGAGGGAAATTTAAAGTAGCGGAAAAACTAATTATTGGAAGGAGTTCCCATTGACCATACTAGAAGTCCTTCTGAATCTCATCAAAATATAACAAGGTTCCAATTCATAATTTTTTTAAACATTAATATAATAATTATTATTGCATACTAAAAACAATTTTTAAAGTAAAATATTGTGTGGATATTGTTTGGGTTGTTTAACAGTACCATGGTATTAAATATCAGCACTATAGATATATTATTTAGGGAGATATGCATAAAAATCTAAGAAATGGATTTAATATTAGGAGCTCCAATGTTTCTGTACTCATAACTTTGAAACAGTAAGGTTTAATATCATGAAATTTGGTATCTGAAGTTAAATTTTTATTCGAAATTTTGTGTCGAAATAGGGGTTAGTGCTCAATTTAATATGAAGACAGCCCCTTATGCAAATTAAAAAAATTTGAATTTATAGAAGATGTTAGTTTGTGTGAATCGCCATCTTTGAAATTCTCTATTGTTAAAATAGCTCGAATGAAGAGGGGTAGTTCGTTTTTCCCCCACGATTATAATATTAAATTTTGTTTTGTAAGGTGTTGTGCCAACTTTGTTTTAATGTTTCTAAGCATCCTGATATTTGATTTTCTGAAAGATTAGCTTTGATAGAATATATAGAATTTGTTATTTCTTGAACAATACATTTTGAAAGGGAAGGACAGTTGGCCTTCCTTGGACTGGGTAAAATGCAATGGTAGTTGTACAAGACGACAGTCCTAGTGTCCAGAAATAGTTAAGAGGCACCAAGACCTGTAACTGAAAGAGCGTCTAAATAGTTATAGTGATCTTTACCCATATGTATATAATATATATCACTGTTTGAACTTTCAGGCTTGCATACCAAGTTATACCAAGACTTGTACCCTAAAAATAAATACTAATTGACTGGTACAAATTATGTTGATGTTATGTTGTTAACCATAATCAGAGTGTATCTGTTGCACTGATTATGGTTAACAACTGGTTACCACTGATAATAAGACTACCATTGATTTCAGTCTGCTGTTAACAACTTTGGGATTCATGTTAAATGTGTTTCTGTAGATAAAAAATAATGTTAAAAAATTGTGAATAACTTAGAAACTTCAATACAAAACCTTAATTTCTTGACCAAGATGCCTTTTTATTTCTGATATTATTAGAGGCTCCTTTCATGAAATATCTTATAACCCTGTTTTGATTATTTAGTAATCATTCATGTAATTATTGAAGTTTTGAACAATGTAATCTGTAATAAGCATTAAATCTTCATCTTCAATGATACATAGGTGTATTCATGAACACTTTCATGATAATTTTACTGTGCAGTTATGCATAAAGATGAATAATAATGAATATTAGTTAATAGGTTTGATGATTCATTGAAAAAAATTGAGAAAAAAATATTTTAATTATTGAAATTGAAAAAAAAAATCATTGGGAAGTGTTCTTTCTTATTTTACTCAGTTGTTTTAAATTGCAGGTTCAGGCATTCCGGAGATGAAAACAGTATTGAGGGGTGTTGTTTTGAAAGAATATCTTACCTTTAGAACACTAGTTTCTAAAGTTGTTGGTCTAACATGCTCTTTAGGAAGTGGATTGCCTATTGGAAAGGAAGAAAGTATTTTTTTCTCACTTCTTGATTCTTAGGTTTTGATTTTACTTAAAGCAGTTAAATTAAAATAGTTATAATTATTAAAGCTAAGAATTTTGCTTGAAATTTTTTTTGAAAATGCGTTTAAAAATCTGCATATGACTCACAGAACTGCTCTCGTGACCACAAAAACTGCTCTAAAGTTACAAGTGACTTCAAGTTATATATATTTGAAGAGTTTTTATAAAAGGAAGACACATATCTGAAACAAAATTGAACATGCTTTGTATGGCCAGATAGCTCTTAAAAATAAAATTGATATTTTTACAGTTTCGTTTGCCAAAGTATTTTATTATTAACATTTTCTGCCAGTTTCTGTGTCCAATTTTCATTCATAAAAACATTTAATTAAATATTTATTTATTTTCTTAAAATTTTATTTGATGTTGCTAAACAGTACAGATCTATATACATTAAAAAAAAAAGAGTATGACTTTCTGTGATCACTTACAAAATTTTAAGCACTGTAAACCTCCTTTTAACTTCTAATGTAAGCACAGGAGCAGACACGCAATTTCCAAGCGAAAATATTTCCTCTCATGTGGGGCTCAGAAGTTTTTTTTTTTTTTAAGACATTCATCCAAAAATATTTTTTCTAGAAAACGCCTAACACAAAGTCATTATTAAAACCAATGAAAAATTTCTTTAAATAACAAGAAAGAGGCAAATGTGAGTGAATACCTTAATAAAGACCCTTAAATCAGCATAGTTTATAATAATTATTAATGAAATACATTTCTGTACATTTGACTAACATTTTCAAATACAGATTAAAAATAAAAATCCAAGTTCTAGTTATTATTCTGATATATATGCATATTGAATCGGTCAAGTTGTTAGAATAATTAATGTTTTAAGCATTTTACTAAAATATCAGAATAATTTCTTATTTTTCATTCATAAGTTTATTTTAATTTATCCAATAGGGCGTTATGGTTTTTTCAGAACTTCCTTGTACTAAGCATAAAAGATATTCATGCAATAAAGCATGGATTTTGATTAGAGGACAAGTAACTTTCCTTGGCATTAAAAAAAATACTGTTTACAACATAACAAAGAATTTGCTAGTAATATTAACTATGTTCCATTAAATCATTGCTAGAGGAAATCGAGCTTTGAATGTAGAGTTGGACTGTTCATGTAGTTCATTCTGAGAAGCAAGATACCCTGTGTTTCATTGTCTTTGACACTTGAGTAGATAAAAAAGGACTAATCAAAATTCACTTGGTTAGAAATGAAAGTTTGCAACTACTGTTGAAATAGGATACTCAACCATAAGAATCTATGTCTGGTTGACAATATTTTAAGTCAGTTGGGATTAAAAGAGTAAATTGGTTATTCATAAATAGAAATATAATAACATCGAACTATTATGCCACATACTTTGTTTTATCAACTGTATTGTAGAGTTGTTTTGCAGATTTAATGTTTAAAAAACTTAGATTTTCTGTTTAATTATCCATTTTTGTTTCAGGGACCATTTGTTCATGTGGCTAGCATAGTTGCTACCCTTCTTAGTAAACTAGTAACTTCATTTAAAGGGATTTATGAGGTAACTGGCTATTAGATTATTAACTGAATATTTTTCAATTACTTTTTGAATAAATTATCTTTTTGTGCATTGTGTTGCTTTTTTTTTATAGTTAAATTGTGTTCTGTTATGTTTTTTCTATTGATCACCTAACTTCCTTAACTGCATTTAGAATGAATCCAGGACTAGTGAAATGCTTGCTGCTGCTTGTGCTGTTGGAGTTGCATGCAGTTTTGCAGCTCCTATTGGCGGTTAGTAATTTAGAGTTGATTGCATTTAAAGTCATGAATGAATTTATTTAATAAACATATTTTTCCTTTTTATATCCCTCTTGTCTTAAATATAGAATTTTAAAAATCATTTTGTTTTAGTTGAAATTTAAAAATTTTGATGTATATTTTTCTTTAAAATATGTATTTGGTATAAAAATCTACAAAACTTTGTATTCTTCTCAACTTAGTTTATTTATTTTTTAATAAAATAGGGAAAAAGAGCTTTTTAGATGTTAAATGCTGTATGTGAGTATTGGTGCACAAATTAATACTCTG